>JADLZK010011837.1:0-152454 GCA_015847255.1 Hyparrhenia diplandra | reverse complement strand
CTTGAAGAGGTTTGTAAATAAATCATGGCGTGAAGGGATAACAGATCAAGAGAAAGCTCTTCTAAATAAAAATCTCGGAATTATCGGGCCGAGAGGAGATAATGTTTAGACAAAAGATCTCGCACATTGGTTATCGTATAGGTGATAGGAATACATCCTTTTTCATGCTAGATGTCAAGATCGGCTAGACAAAAAATAAAATTGCCTTTTAAGAAAAATAGGATGGAAACAATCACATCATCGAAAAAGGACCTAGAGAATGGCTAATGAGTATTATATTAGGTTGTTTTCTCAATTACGAATTCTTAGACCCAAATTAAGTGGTCCAGGTTTGTCCCTCACAAAGTAAATGTAAGATATGAATCGTAGACTCTCAGAGACCTTTTTAGCGCATGAGGTAGAAAAGGCTTTATTTATGATGAAGCCAAATAAATCTCCGTGACCTGATGGATTTATTCAAACCTGCGGTGTTTCTACCAAAAACATTGGTCCTTATTGAAGAATGACATTTGCCACGCAGCTCTGAATTTTTGGGAGGAGGTGATCTTCCAACCGAGGTAAATAAAACAATCTTGGTTTTAATTCCAAAAGTTAAGCAACCTCAAGATTTGTCACGGGTTTAGACCTATTACGCTATGTAATGCCCTTTATAAAATATGTTCAAAAGTTCTAGCGAATAGGTTGAGAGAGATTTTGAAAGACATCATATCCTCAAGAACAAAGTGCTTTTTGTTCCTAGAAGGTTGATTACCGATAATGTCTTGATGGCCTATGAATGTATTCACTATTTGAAGAGGAAGAAAGGTAAGACAAGTCTATGTACAATAAAAGCTAGACATGATAAAGGCCTATGATAGAGTGGAATGGAATTATTTAAGGCGATTATGATCAAACTGGGTTTTGCGTACCCTTGGGTCTCAGTTATTATGAAATGTGTTGAAACAAAGTAAGTTTCGGTCAAGTAAATGGTCAACTATCTCAATACTTCACACCCTCCGGAGGTATGCACAAGGAGATCCTATATCTCCATATCTTTTTTCCCGTGGTGCTTGGAGGGCTTGTCATGTTTATTAAGGTTTTTAGGACCCTAGTTTTTATCTAGAGGCATAAGGGCACTCACAATGCTAGAAACTATTATGATTTCTATAGTCTTGGACATTGTGTCAAGAAACTATCTTCCACAATGCATTTTCTATCATGATATCACCGGCCCACTTGTCACTCTCACATATTGTCTTGGTTTCGCGGAAGACTTGGTTTCTTAGTTAGACTTGGTTTCTTGTGTTTTTCCTCTCTCATCAATAAATAAATACCACATGTCAAAAAAGCAATAAAATAGAGGGGTAATAAATGAGGATAGAAACTACCATAGAGTCTGCATTTGTGAGTGCTCTAAGGGTTGGAGTACACACGCCTTGGATCTCACGCCCATTTTGCTTGATGATTATATTATACTCAGCTTCAAATAGGGGGTGCAGAGAGACCTAATAATATTCTTGAAGCTTACAACAGGGGGTTGAGGACGGCGGTGCATTAATCGGATGAAGTCTACAATTTTCTTCAAGAAGAATTGTTCGCACCACACTAAAAGAGAAGTTATACAAGTTTTAAATATTCAAAGAAAAAACACTTGAGGAAAAATATTTGGGTCTTCCCTACGGTAGGACGTTCTACAAACCGAGGCTTTTGAAAAAGCTCCCTACAAGTATTTATAAACTAGTAAATGGATGGAGTGAGAGGAATTTAAGTTCGCCTAAGAGAAGTCCTAATCAAGGCTGTGGCACAATCAATTCCTACATATTCTATGATCTGTTTTGAATTATCCAAGACCACATGTAAAAAAAATTACATCGACATTGGCAAGGTATTGGTGGGGAGGGATGATGGTGATAAAAGAAAGATGCACTTTGGAGGAAGTGGTCAGAAATAGCTCACATGAAAAAAAAGGGGGAGGTATGGGCTTTAGAGATTTGTACCTTTTTAACCTTTTTAATCAATGCTAGGAAAACAAAATTTTGGAGATTGTTAACAAGACCTGATTCTATCTCGTGCTTTCGCATTGAGGGCAAATATTATCACAATTTATCTTTTTTTTTGTCTATCAAAACAAAAAGTAATAGTTCTCATTGAAATCTCATGTTTGGTTTTGGAAATTGATGACACACTTGTTATGCTAATCCTTTGCTCTAAGTGTGACTTGAGAGATAGGATTGCATGGATAACGTGGAGCATGATGATCATGAACATGGGCGATGATGATGGACATGATGGATGCGTCAAGCTCGATGGTCGGTTTTGGGAGGAAACCCAAAGATCAAGGCAAAAGTATACTTGATAGGGTTTTCTTTAGGTGATCAAGACACGATAGAGCGTGTGATCACATTATAGGTTAGATAGCCGACTATCAAGAGGGGATGCCGTGACCAATCCCTTTGGTGAAGTGCTTCTAGGTCCAATTGACTTGCATGGTGCATTTAGGATTGAGAGCACTAACTTCGTTCTTGTCTAATCGATGATCGCGATATGCTAACACACGTGCTCACGGGACACATTTCGACGCTACCGGCAACTTGAGACAAGAGGCGAAACTTGAAAAGATGGAAAGACGACGACGCCGGCGCTCAATGTTTTCAAGGCGATATAAGAGGCACGGCGTGATTGACTACCGCCTTTACGCTTTAAGCGAAAGCGTAAAAGGCGGGCTACGATTAACATCTTAAGGAAAAAATTTAAAAACAACAGCTCGATCAGTAAATGGTGAAGAAAAAGAAAAGAAAAACGAAAAACAGAGGAGAGAGGGGGAGTAAGAAGTGGTCTAGTCCACCCAACCCGCAAGCGCCTGGTTCCCTCTTTACCAGCCTCGGGTGTTACCCTAACCCCTCACGCCTTCATCTCTCTCGAATCCCCTCTCCTCTCGCTGCCAAGCAACTCACTCCCGCCGCCAGCAGCTTTCCCAAATCCTCCCCGTCCGCTCTTGCTTCCCTCTCTCCCAACTCACCGCCCGCCTTAGGCAACGCCGATTGGGAGGCATCCACGGTTCCTGGTGCGGCCGCCCTCGCGAAGAGGACACTCGCCACATGGCTCGCCCGTCGCCTGCAGGCGTAAACTTCCCACGCAAATGGTGGGAATGCGCGCGCGCAGTGAGCCGCGGCTTTCTGCATCCTCCCTCTCTCGCTTTCCTCCCTGTTCACTGCTCCCGCAGCACTGTGCCTTTTTATGCGATGTTTTCTCGCCGCACTTGCCCTTTTCATTTTTCACCCGCGATTCCTCCTATGGCGCCCGCCATGAACGATTTGGTATGAATCTGACGCCAAAAGCGACGATTTCGGACGCCATGTGGCTAAGGCTGACGCCATAGCGAATTTAAGGCGAGGCTCGTCCACAGCGTGGCGTCCCGCCCGAGCGCTTGGCGCTAAGCGACGCCAAAGCGACGCCTTAAAAACACCGTGGCGTTGAAGAGAGCTTCAACAACTACGACGCCGGTCACGGGCTACCGGCGCGCCGCCAGAGTAGAAGTTCAAATCGGCGACCGACGCCACCGGGCTGCTCACGCGCCGACGTGGTCGACATTCACCGGCGTCCGGCCACTAAGCTTCCGACACAACGCTGAGGTCAACGGCCGACGCCGGACCGGCGCTGGCCCCTCGGCCGCCAGACGCCGTCCGTAGAGGGTGTCGAGGGTGTCGACGCCGCAACGCCCCGGGCGCTGGCCCCGGCGCGGGCGCCGGCCTCGGGCGCCAGAGTTTTCTACGGCGCTGGCGCGTCCGCGCAGCGGCACGCTAGAGGCAACTTTGGACCAACGGCTCTATTTCGACTTGGGGTCTATAAATAGTTAGGGTGGCCGGTTCATTTGTCTCTCTTGCACATTTGAACACCCTACACACTTGTGAGCTTGTGAGACTCCCTCCTCTCATCTCTTCATCCTAACTTCGATTCTTGGGTGAGATTGAGAGAGATAGAAGTGCATTTGCTTGATTGCTTGCATCTAGAGGCACTTCATCCTTGGAGGAGCTAGCGGGATCTTGTTTCTCTTGGGAATTTGCTTGGTTCCCTAGCGGCTTGGAGCAAGAGGCGGTGTTGAGCCTTCGATTGGAGCTTGTTCGAGGCCACACCGGTGGTTTGTGAGGGGTCGCTCCCCTACCCCGCGGGAGATTCGCGAAAAGGAGCACTAGTGGATTGCTCGTGTGGCTTGTGGATCCTCTCTTGTGATCGGTTTGCTTGAGCTCCCACCGAGGATTTGGCACCGCCATTAAGCTTAGCAACCTTCAAGTGAGTGTATCGCCACAACGGGGGACTAGCGTGCGGCAAGCACGTGAACCTCGCTGAAAATCATCGTGTCAACCTTGTTCTTGCTCGCTGGAGATTTCTTGTTGATCACGGTGATTGGCTTCCCACCTCTACACGCCGACGTTGGTATATCGATCACACCTCCTCTAGTATTTACATTTGACATACTTGTGTAGCTTGAGTAGTTTGATCTAGCTTGTTAGAATTGTTTAGCTCCTAGTGCTTGTTCTAGTTAGCATATCTTGTCCACCTAGGAGTAAATTAGCAAGCTAGACATTTCTTGTATTTAGAGAGACTAGGAAATATGCCCGTGCGTTCTTCACGGGTCTTTTTTCGCTTTTTTTATCAAGTAAACTTTGTTAAATATTAATCTTTGATCACCCAAATAAATTTGGAATCAAATAACCATTCAAAACTGAAGATAGTTGAACCCATATGATTTATTTTATGATTTTTGGTTGATTAAACCCAACTGTTACAAGGAATACATAAACATGTGACCCACCAATTGTAATGCTAACAAACTGACATTGCATGGTTGCTTGTACGGAACAACGTGTATTATCTGCTGCGACATCTGGCCATCCGCGTTTCCATCCTGAGCAACACGTTGCTTCTGCTGCGGCGTCTGGCCATTGATGTTGGCGTCCTGTGCAACACGTAGTTACTGCTGAATCTTGCCATCGGTTTCGGCGTCCTGGAGCATCGACATCATTGCTCTCAGTGATCTTGTTCTAACTCGTCGAGATCTGAATATGTTTCCTTCTCCTCGCGGCGAGATCAGATATCTCAATGATTTGCAACCAAAGATCCAACCTGAAGCATTAATATATAGTATAGCTAAGAGACGCTGAAGTCGAACTGGAGTTCTAAGTCATACATACCTGAGATAGGAAGGTCGGAATCCCGCCTGGCCACGGCACCGGTATTGACTCTGGGCAGCCGCACGGGCGTGGCCACCGTCTTGGGCGTGGTGTCGTTTGGCAGGCGTGGTCCTGCGCATCGAAGGCCGCCGACCGTGGGTGCGGCGTCCTCCGGCGGCCGTAGCCCCGCGCATCGAGGGCATGGGCGGCCTCCTATTCAGTCTGATGTGTTTAGGGACAGCGCACGCGGTTGTTGGTTGCGCCCAACATCACCCTGCTAGCCTAGAGTATATGCATCGGACTCGGGAGCCTAGGGCGGGCGGAAGTTTGGGCGGATAGAAGGATACGGAAGAAAGAGGGCAGGGATTGTATATAGGTAGGACAGAAAAGGCAGACCCAAAATTTGTGGTCAAGAAATTTTCTCTTTATTAGTAGGTTTAGATATAGATTAGAATTGACTTGTGGCTTGCATAGTTAACTTGTAGCACCTTTGTTAGCTTTTCCGCCATCTTATTTACTAACCTAAGTTGCTTAGTGTTGTTGCAAGATTTTTTAATAGGCTATTCACCCCCCAGCCATTAGGACCTTACACTCATACATGGCGGGCTATTTTGAAAGGTCGACAAGTATTACGTAAGGGTTTAATTAAATTGATTGGTGATGGTACTTCCACACAGGTATGGATTGACCAATGGATCCCAGGTATTCCAGGTTTTAAACCTTTATATAAAAACTTGAAACTACAATTGAGAGGGTCAATGAATTACTTATCTCTCGATGGATCTTCCGAATGAAGAGATTTTAAAAAGAAAAATTTTTAGAAGCTAATGCCAAGGAAATTCAGAAGATTCCGCTTGGGAAATTAAAGGAGGATATGTGGGCATGGAGTGGAGAGAGAAATGAATTATATAATCGTCAAATCTGCATACGTGATTATTGTCTTCCTCAAATCGAATAATGCAACAAAAAAACAAAACAAGTTATGCAAGTTCGTCAGCAAGTGAGGACAACCAATATTGGAAAAGACTTTGGAAGCTAAAAATTCCTCCTAAAGTGAAAGTGTTTTGGTGGCGGGTGATGCATAATTTTGTGCCGCTTAAAGCAAATTTGATGCAAAGGCATATGGAAAAGAAAGGTACATGTCCCGACCGTGGTGTTCAAAATGAAATTGTTTATTATGCTCTTGTTGAGTGCACTTTTGCGAATCGTTCACATTCTTTCTATGAACTTTATAATATTAAATTGCCCGTAATGCATCCAACAACATGGTCCTTTTGATTTATTAGATAAATCTTTCGTCGCCGACGCAAAAATGTGGACCCATTTTATGGGTATGTGGACAATTTGGACAATACAAAATAAAAAGCGCCATGGAGAGACAAATATGAATCATGTACAAGCTTGTCGATGGGCGCTGAATTATCCTCCGATATAATTGTTGCGTATAAAAAAGTATGTCATGGACCAAGGACAATGTACAGGTTATGAAATGGATTCCTCCTCCTCCGTTATATAAAGATTAATGTGGATGCTTCTTTCAAAGAGGAAAACCAACAAGGTGCCACTGGGGTAATAGTTCGTGATGAAAAAGGTAATATTGTAGCGGCTAAATGCAAATGGTATAATTCAATTCCAAATGTTCTCGACAAATTTGAAGCCTATGCAACACGTGATGAAGCTGTTTTGATGAGCTTCCTCAATCATCCAAAAGTTATTGTGGAAACCGATAATTTCGAGCTTCTAGCCTTGTGGCGGTAAAACCAGCAAAGAATGTGTCTTCTATCTTGCCTATTCTTGTTGAAATTCAAGAGCTTAGTGGGAGATGCATATCCTTTGAATTGTCTCATGTCAAAAGAGAAGCCAATACGGAAGCCCATGATCTAGCTAAGATCGCCTTCTATTCTCATCTAAACCGCAGATGGATGTATGAAAATCTAGAATGTAATCTCCCATCAATCTATTCTCATTGTAATAATGACAATCGTTGATGTAATATAAGCTTTTGCGCTGGATCCTCTTCTAAAAAAAAAAAAATCTGGGAAAGAGAGAAAACAATGGAGTCTATAAACTGAAAGAGTTTCTCAAGTTAGACAACAACACATTAACTGACACCAACCTTTTCAAATGAATTAAAAAAGACGATGATGATTTGAGTTCCCTTTGATTATATCACATCAAAAAGCTGGTAAATTTAGATGCATTCTGCAAGACAAAGGTTTCCGTGTGACATTATGAAAATCAAGGAAAAAACAGGAAGAGGAATGTCTAGCAAGAATCTTTTTGAGGGGGGATCTAGAAAGAATCAAGAAACAAAGACCTACAGGCTACAATGCCAATACAGCTTTTTGTCATACATGCACCCTCCAAGTTTGTTTGAGAGGTCCATGAAAAAGGGTGAATTGAGATTATCACAAATTATAAATGTAATTATGTAAAAGCTATTTGTTCACTGAATCACTCTAATAGAGACAATATTGACTCATACTTTTGAGGGTGTTGGGGGAGGCCGAACCTCGCCTACCCCCTACGGCCGCCCCAGAAACCGGAGCCCGGCGCGCAGGGATTCGGGTAAGAGCGCCGGGCTCGATGATCCGGTAAGGGTCAGGGGCCCTAAGCCGTGGGTTCCGCCTTTATGGGCGACGCGATGCTTTCGCCCAGATCGGCCGACGAACGCCAGATAATCGCGGCGCCGCCGAAAGGGACGGCAGCAGGGAGGAGAGGGGTGCAAACTTTTCGGCTTTGCTAGCCGAATGCCGAGGCTTTCGCCGCAGAGCGACCCCGCTTGGAGGCACAACAGCGGAAGCATCGACTTTTCGGCCCAAAGATGACGAATGAGGAGACTTTCGCCATGACGCCGGGTCCAAAGATGTTCTCCCGCTCGGGGAGCAAGGGTCGGGCCCCCCCGACTTTAGTTGGAACCACCAAAGCGGCGCCGCGCTTCGGGGCGCTGGCGATCCGATAACGAATGTCTTCATTTTCGCTTGCGGTACTCGTGGGTCCGTGGGCTAAGCAGCCCAAGGGGGGCAGTAACCCTGACAGAAAAGACCATGGTGCCCCCCCGCACGGCGGCGTGAACGCCGAGTTCTAGGTCCGCGCAGGGCATAAAGGAATTGTGAATAGTCTACGGACTATAAATAAACCCCCAAGGGGGCGCTGTAAAGGGACAGAGAATTAATAGAGGAGAGTTCCAGTTGAGACATTCGCCTAATGTTCGCCTTGCCTTGTTGTGTGATTCGTCCTACCCTACCAGGGTAGCCTGCTTCGGGCTACACCGTGAGGGGTACCTCAATACAATTCATATCAGCATTATTGTTAAGAACCGATAGTACCAGCAAAAAATCTCTATGCCTTATTCAAGTAATAGTACGTATTTCACTTCACTCTAATGCACTTGAATAGAAGAATAAAATAAGCATATCCGGCTTATCACAATGCAACAATAATAACTGAAATATCCGGCTTATCATAATGCAGCAATAATAACTGAACTTTTGATACACACCGCAGCAGTCTGATTCAATTGCTTTAGTAAAGGTACATAACATTTGCCGAAACACCCGACAGAAAAATAAAATAAAAATAAAGAAGAAAGAGAACATGGTAATAGTTGCAACAAATAACATTGTGCATGGAGATTTTTTTTGGAGAATGTTGACACATGTTTCACTAAGAAGGGATAAAACAGTAACAGTAGTGCCATGGAGGTTGTAACTTCCTAGTAGACAGATAATCACACAGAAATGTCACGAATCAAGCAGAGAACTGCCAGATGATGATGTAACCTCAGGGTATGACAGCAAAAAAAATTCTCCTTGCACTTGGCAGTCGCCATAGCTGCGCTTACCCAGTTTCCCGGGCCGATGGGTATGAGGGAGCCGGTGTGGCCGTGGCCCGTGGGTGGGGCAAGAAGCTGGGCAGTGCAGCGCGCGTCCGAGCAAAGTTGCATGTCACACGGACGGATAATGGATAAATATGCAGCATTTTTTTTGATGGACAAACATCCATTGAGATGACACCGACCCGGTCAGAGATTGTAAAGTACAGTAGTTGGCATGACATAGTAATAATACACAACACTGAGGAGTCCTGATAGCACAGAGAGACCATTACCACAGCTCATGAAAACATGGTGAGGTAGTGAGAATAAGCTCGCTGCGTGGTGTTCATTAGGAGCTGCCAGAAGACGACGTTGATAGGTACCACCAGGCCGTGGAGTCCTTATTGCTGTCAATCTCCAGGCTCATCGCGTCACCTGCCATGCTACCAGCCTCTGCATTCTCCTGCAACTGAAGTGCATACTCCAGGTCAGAAATCACGTCCGCCATTGATGGACGGTCAATACTCCGATTAGCAAGACACTTCTCACAAATTTCGACAAACTTGAACAAACTATGTGGATCCATCTTTCTCTTTAGGTGACAGTCGACAATCTGATGAAGGCTGCCCTCTTCCTTGCAACGGACAGCCCAATGTAACAAGCAAACTTTTCCCAGAAATGGCCGGGCACAGAGCACTTCAAGCAACACAGCACCGAAAGAAAACACGTCGGATTTCTCAGTAAGCCTGCCTGTGGAGTCGTATTCAGGATCGTAGATATTACCGTGCGCATTGCATATTGTGTCAGTGATTGGATTGGACTCAATATTATCTGAAATCTTGGCAACCCATTCATTATCCAGGAGAATATTGGTCAGCTTCACATTGCGGTGGATGATAGCCTTCTCTGCACAGGTGTGAAGGTAGTGCAAGCCATGAGCTGCACCAATGCAAATCTCTAGACGATGCTTCCAGCTAAGGGGTGAGTTGTGTGTCTCAAATAGGTGCTCACGCAGACTTCCATGAGCCATATACTCAAAACCAGGATCATCTCATCCTCATCGCAGTAACCAATCACTGACACGAGATGGCGGTGGTGTAGCATCGATCTAATCTTTACTGTGTGTCGATGCTTCAGACACTTGATAGCCACCAAATTTGTCCCACCGCCATCAATCATTCCACGGTAAACCCTACCAAATTCACCCCTTACCAACAAGAAGCGACTTCTCAAAGTTTTGTGTTGCAGCTTTCATCTCTGCAAACGAGAACTTGCGGTACAGTTCCAGCGAGGGGGGTGCAGGAGGCAGGCTCTTGCTCGCCCAAGAAAACCAGCCTCCCGTTTTTGTCCCTGAAGAGAAGCTTTCCTGAGCCTGCGAAGGCGCTCTGCTACATCGATCATCTCAGGACGTCTGTCCCTTTCCATCCTCAGGCACTCACCTGCTAGCTTTGCAACCCCTTCGAGAATGTTCATGTTATCTTGGTTAGCGATTTTGTCATCGAACACCTCTCTCATCCCTCTTGAAAGAGCTTCTGTACATAGGTCAATGATGCTGACTCCCAAAACTTTTGCAGTTGCCTTTTTCCTAGTCACCAGTTCCAAGAGGACAACTCCAAAACTGTACACATCGCTCTTCACGGTGAGACATCCATCCCGAAAGCAAACAAAGGGTCCAGATAACCTATGCTTCCTTTTATATTACCAGTGTACAATGTATCATCTGTGTTGACTAGCCTTGATATTCCAAAGTCTGATATTTTGGCGCAAAAAGCTGTGATCTAACAGTATATTAGCAGGCTTGATGTCACCATGGATGACCTGAGTATACATGTAAGAGTGCATGTATGCCATTGCCTCCGCACACTCTGTGGCGATTCTAAGTCGCATATCAAGTGAAATGTGACCACTATCACGGTGAAGAGCATCACTCAGATTTCCGTTAGGAATGAATTCGTGATCATCATTAGAGCACTTTCATCCATACAGTAACCTATGAGCTTTTTACTACATTCTTGTGGTTGATCTCGCGATGGACGATCAATTCTTTAGCGAAATCTTCGCCTTTCACATTGTTGATAAACCTCTTCACGGCAACCATACTTCTATCCTCAAGAACTCCTTGGAATACTTCTCCAAAGCCACCTCTGCCAATCATAGTTCTATAGCTGTTGGTTATGATTTCTACCTCAGATTTTGTGAAACATCTTATGTTATGATTACTGCGCACCATCCACCTTGACTTATCAGCCCCTGGGATCAGCTCTTCAACCTTTTGTTCTGGAAGATTCATCCTGTCAAATAAAGTAGTAAAGCAGTAAATAGCAGTTATCTCTGACAGAAATCTTGAACGGTAGCTGTAGAAGGTAATCTTGGCCTATTTTTTTTTTTTAAGAATATAGGTACTCCTACCTTAGTGGTGTTGGTCCAGTGCAGAAGCAGAACTGTACCAGTAATTGGTAATTCTCAAGCAAATAGATTCCTGTTCCCTTTGCAGAGCTCCTAATATCTTTCCTAAAAGGACAATTGCAGTAGATGTTATTCTGAGTGCTGACCTGAGAATTGTTTCCGGATGTTATGCGATTCAGTTTTGGTCCAACACAATTTAGTGGTGTCCGGTCAACTCAAAACATTAAAGAAATATTTCTTGATTTATAGCTAGGCAGGTGTCCATTGACCTATGTTGTTAGACTGTAGTGGTTTATGTGGCAGAACACAGATGTGAACTACATGATGCGTTAGAGATGATTTTAGTTAACTCACAAAGCATCTCTGTACCTTAGTGGTGGTGGTGCAGTGCAGAAGTAGAACTGTACTAGTAATTGGTAATCCCAAACAAATAGATACCTGTTCCCTCTGCAGCCCTCCTAATATCGTTCCTAAAAGGACAATTGCAGTAGATGTTATTCCGAGTGCTGATCTCAGAATTGTTTCCGGAGTGTTATGCAATTCGGTTTTAGTCCTGCACAGTTTAGCAGTGTCAGGTCAACTCAAAGCATCAAAGAAATACCAGGTCATTTATAGGTAGGCAGGTGTGTTCCATTGACTAACACTGACGTTGTAGTGATTCATGTGGTAGAACACAGATAGGAACTACATGATGCGGTAGAGATGATTTAGCCATAATGCACAGAGCATCTCTTCCAGCTTATTTATATGTTCTGTCATGTTGGCCTTGGGTAGCAACGGGACCATGACATCACTATATGTTCCATTGTCTCACAAGAGAAAAGGTAAGATCGATCAGACCATTACTGTGGTAGTAAGTGGAACTAGGGGAAAAAAAAAAAATACTATACAGATGATGCAGACAGGAAGCATCATGTTCAAACTTTCTTTTCTGGTCAGCAGCTACTTTGTAACTGTGTAAGAATATATAAGTTTTTGCTTGATCCTCAAATAAACATTTGCATATCAATACAGAAGGCCGGGACAGGAAAAGAACAAGAATATAATCTAGAACGTGAATTGCATCCAACAAGACGGCGATGTATTGACATACCTGCTGTTGTTATGGTCTTATGGATGGAACTGCGGATGCACATACGCGGAGCATGAATCATCTCCACTGAACAGTTGACCCTCGCATCGCCATGGATGGGCCGGGGAGTAGGCTAGCTACAAATAGTTTGTTGAGGACGAAAATAACATATCCAAATGGAGGGTGGCTGTCAAGCAAGCCAAGCGTGAACTGAAGGCATTCATAGGTATTAATTAATTAATTCCATGTCTTACATGTCATAGCGCAAATTGGAGCCTCTCCTATGGTGTTGGTGGGGTCAGATTCATTGACTTTTTAGCTCTTGTATTTGTATGAGCCACGGTCAATTCTGATGCAACGGCTCTCGCGTTTGCAAGCATGAGGAACCCAGACTTGGCAGTTGTGGCTGAGTTCCACCGTCGGCTCGTGGCACGCGCCCGGCGGGCCGCAGCTCGCCGTAGAGCACGTTGTGGGAGAAGAGGTTCCTACCCTACGCATTATAGGCTACTTGTGATGGGACGGTTTTCACTGTGAGCGGGATAAGCCAGCGAAGCAATCTGTCGAGCAGGTGGACTGCTCTGGCAGGACGGAGTCTTGGGTGTGTCGCCGGTCGCCAGGCACCCACCAGCCACCACTCACCACACCATTGCGCGGTATGCGCTACGGCCTCGCTGGCCGGCCGTCACCCGGCTCACCGGCGAACGGAAGGCTGCAGCCGCGGACACGCGTGGGCAGAACTAACAAGCGCAGCACCTAGCTGAGTGCGGAAGTGCGGATCCATACGACCATACGCCATACAGCGGAGCGGTGCGAGTAGCAGGAAACTTACTTTTCATCTTATGGAAGGAAGTGTTGCGCTCGCATGCCGGCATCAGAGTTGGAGCTTTCGAGCACCGCCTATGGCGCTCTCACGTCAGCCGGCTGGGAGGCCGGTGTGACACAGAGGGGGATACAACCTCACAGAAACAAGGGTGAATGTACCCAAGTTGACTTTGGAGTAGCTGTAGAATGCAGTAAACGAATCAACTAGTTTCACTGTCTCAGACACAAGCTCAGGAATCAGGATGCTGCTATTCATTGTTTGGTAAATAACAAGGATAAATTAGTTACACAAGGCAGTTGTAGATTATCAGTAGCCCAGTACAATTACAACAGAGTAGGAAACAATAAGTACAGAGGACCGTAATTAATGTCGTTTTAGCTGCTGCTGTGGTACGCCAGACATTCAGTGAATGTGGACAGAGGACCGGTCAGATGCATGCGAGACTAAGTGAATCTGGACACTCACCGGACACTCCAGAACGACATTCATTCCGGGACAGAGCAGTAGGACAATACAGCAACAGGGAAAACGATCCTACATTGGAAACAACAATGGGTGAGTAATAACAGAACAAACTCGTGGAATCATGCTAATGATGCCTGGTCATCAGAATTCAGAATCTTCAATCACCTCCCCTCATCCAGGGCATCGTCTGACATGCTACCAACATCCTCTCCACTATTGTGGGCAGTTAACTCTCCAAGTGAAAACTCTGTCCTCTCTAGACGGTGCTGTGTCGATAGATGCTGTGTCACCTGTCTCAACCTATCCAACGTCACAGAAACTTCTTTCATCGATGGCCTCTCTGCACCACGCATCTGCAAGCACCGTTTTGCCAACTCCGCCATCTCTTCGAGGACCTCCATATTCTCATCGCTCTTGATCTCATCGTCCAAGATCTCCTCAAGCCTTTCTTCACTCACCACAGCACGAAAACGCATTGCTAGGCTCATCTCAGATTCAGGACCGTCGAGGTTATAGGCCCTTTTGCGTGTAAGCAGCTCCAACAGAACAACCCCAAAGCTGTACACGTCGCTCTTGTCAGTCAGTATGCCAGTCTGCAAGTACTCTGGGTCAAGGTACCCAAGTGTTCCTTCGACCATTGTGACAAACTGTGCGTCGTCGGTTGGTGATAAGATGGAAGCACCAAAGTTCGAGATCTTCGCATTGTAGTTGGAGTCGATGAGGATGTTCGAGGACTTGACGTCTCCATGGATGATTGACGGGGATGCCCAAAAGTGCAGGTAGGAAAGCGCCTCAGCAGACTGATAGGCGATCTTCAGGCGAGTAGCCAAGGAGATGTGTCGGCATTGATTGGCATGGATGAGATGGAACAATGTGTTATTGTAGCAGAACTCCAGCACCAACATGGGGACCTCCGCTTCGAGGCAAGAGCCAAGTAACTTGACAATGTTCTTGTGGTTGATTTGAGAAAGTATTAGGATTTCCTTACTGGATTCTTCCTTGGAGCGCTGATCCATAATCATACATCTTTTTACAGCTACTACAGTGTTGCCTTCAAGAAGTCCCATATAGAAAGTACTGATAGAAATAGAGGATCTTTCTAGCAATAAATCGGATTAGGAACAACAGGAATAATAATAATGACAAGTAGTAATACTAGATTATATCTACTTATCAACTACCAATAGTAAAAGGTGAAAGAATGTAACCGTCGGGTGGAAGCGCTCATCCCGTCAGCGTCTTCACTTCGTGGACGGGCGGTAGTGGTACTTCCCACCGCCGGGCCGCGCTCCCGATCGGTGGAGTTCTCGGAGTGACGGTGAGGGAAGTGGCGGCTGCCCCAGAACTCTCGTGTCTTGTGCCGCCGGCCCCCACCTCTATTTATTAGCCTAGTCGCGACGGGGGCCCACTAAACATTAGGGTTAGATGACTCCGTCGTGGCTGACCATGGATTGGGGCCAGCCGTTGGGGGCTCGGGCCCCTTTGAGATCAACCTAACATTCTCCCCCTTGATCTCATCTATCGCCTTACGCCGTTAACCCATCCCTTTACAAAACGATGCATTAAGCATGTTTCGTCCGCCATAGGCATAACCGTTAGACTTGGATAGCTACAAGTACCTTTCTTCGCTTAGAGATGAATTCTCGCCTTGGGCCCCTTTGCTATCCAGAATCACGTGCTTTCCCTTAAACCCATACGGTTACATGTTCTCTGAACATGTTGGGCGGTAAGCCTTTTGTAATCGGATCCGCTAGCATCTTTCTCGTGCTTATGTTCTTCAAAACTAGTGACGTGATCCTCGATTTTATCCTTCACAACAAAACTTTTATGTCAATATTCTTGGTGGCCTTGCTTGACTTATTGTTGTGAAGATATATTACTACTAGCTCGTTGTCATAATACAACTTTAGTGGTTCATTGATGCTATCAACCACCTTTAAACTCGGTATAAATTTCTTAAGCCAATTCACCTGTCTCAACTCACTTTTGACTTATGGCTCCTTGCGCGAATAGATGGGTACCGTGACTTGAACTTTCTTTCATTTCTCGCAGACTCGGAATCCGAATACCTTACCATCCGTAGGCATCCAGATCTTCATGAGCCTTTCATATCTTGCATAATATTTCAAGACTTTTTTTTTACTAGACTTCAGTGTTCCATACTAGGATTACTTTGATATCTGCTAAGCAGCTTGGTTACAAAACTAGGTCCGGTCGTGTGCACACTTACTTATACTCAGAAACTTTCGATAGCTAAGTCAGATGGAACTGGAACTGCTTTCATGCGATCGCATTCAAACTCATTCTTTTGGGATATTGATGCCCCCATATTTGTCACTTTTGACAATAGGGCAGGTGAAAAATTGTACTTATACATATTGAATTTCTTCAAAACTTTCTCTATATATGGCTTTTGGGACAATCCCAATACCCTTTACTTCTATCTCTCTGAGTTTCTATGCCCAAAACAAAATAGGCTTCATCAATATCTTTCAAATCTGAACTTGAGAACAATAATCTTTTTGGTTTCTCAGAAAGCGAGTGACATCACTACTTGATAGTAGAATGTCATCCACATACGATATTAGGAAAAAGTATTTCCCATTCTTAAGCTTTGCATACATGCAATTGTCCTCCCGCTTCCCTTTGAAACCCAAAACTTTTGATCATCTGATCAAACTTCAAATTCCATTGTCCAGATGCTTGCTTTAGTCCATAAACATATTTCTTTAGGCAACATCCCATTCTTTCTTTATCTTACACAACAAAACCTTTCTGTCGTGCTATGTATTCTTTTTACTTCTAAGTCTTCACTTAGGAATGTTATCTTCATATCCACTTGATGTAATTCTTGATCAAACGGTGCTACTAGGGCCATTGTGATCCCGAAAGAATCCTTGCTCTCTTCTCTTTGGGTAAACCCCTTTACCACAAGTCGCGCCTTTAAACTTTTCTACATTCCCTTTGAGTCACATTTCACCATGTAGACCCATTTGTAGTCTACTATTTTGGCTCCATCAGAATTTCTTTTTCGTTCTCAAACTTTACTAGCGCCACGAATCTCAATTCATCTTCCATGGCTTTATGCCACTTAGATGCTTTGGCACTTCTCATGGTTTCTTCAAATGAAGTGGGATCACCGTCCATCCGAACTTCTTCGCATTCATAGACAATGCAAATATCCGAAATTGAAGATTTTCTAGCTTTAGCGGTCAGCCGTAAGGCTTTTGTAACTAGCAATTTGTCCACTTGGGGCTATTCATTTTGAGGCTACTGCCGCTCTTGCGCGACAACGGCTTCACTCGACTCCTCTCGGCGAAGGACGGTTCCGACCATCGGGTCGCAATTGCCAAAAGGCGCCAAGCGGAAAATGCCGTAACCCGCTTTCTTACGATGTGGATCCAAAGAACAACGGTAGCATAAAATAGGGCTCTTGCACCATCGAGTAGGCACGAATGCCGCTTCTCCTCAAGGTTACTTTCTTACGCTACCGTGCTCCCGATCATCATCGCTGCTTTAGAAAACTAGCATGTCTTGATTCTATAAACTTTGGTGCTCTTGTCTAGATAACAAGAATGATATCCCTTTGATTTCTCTTGATAGCCAATGAAATGGCAGCTTACTATCTTTGGATCTAGCTTTTCTTTGTTTGGGTTAAATACTTTCGCCGGGGATCCCCAAAACTCTCATATAATGGAGTAAGGGTTCTTTTGCCCGTTCTCAACTCATGTGGTGTTTTGCGCACCGACTTGCTTGTCGACGCTTAAGTATGTGAACAATGGGTTTTATAACGCCTATCCACAAGTTAACCGACAACGTAGAGTAGCCGATCTTGCTTTATGCCTTTCTCGCTATTCATTCTATCGAGGCTCCCCGCGTGGAGAATCGTAACTATGCCAGGGTTCCGTAAGGTACCTTGCAAATATGTATAGAAAACTATCCATAAGGGGTATGCCAACAATACTCCCCACATCCTGATCTTACTACCTTTGATCTTTCGATCAACTTAGCTTTGAATATCTTAAGTTTATCTAATGCTTCCGAACGTTCTTTTGATTTGGATAGATTTATCCATAACGAGAGTATCCATCTCGTGAATGTAATGAAGGAATCAAAACCATTCACAAATGTTACTAGAAAAGGTCCACATATGAATCAATTCTAGTATTCTCGCTTCGCTAGCTCCTTTCTTGTAGTGGGAGGATTGATTCTTAGCGTAAGCGTTTTTTTTTCTCCCCTCGAAATATGGTCTTAACAACAATACCATAATTTCGATGAGGAATCAATTCTCTTTCTTTTTTTGCTTGCATTAACAAATAATGCATTCTCATTCAAATCTTTTTCTTTTCTTGCTTTCTAATTATTGACACGTTGGTGCAAAAATAACTAGAATTCAAACTGTAGCTTACAATAAAACTTTGCGCAAAGTGGCAATTCACATACTTCAAAATTAAATCAAATTTTAGCTTAGGAAACATGACCGACATCATATAACCGAAATGTGAAAACCACTAGCTAAGACTAGAGATAAATTTGCTATAGCTTGGACTTGAGCTTGGCCACCTTAATATGTTTTTTCTTATCTTTGAGGATTGTCATTCCATGTCAGAATCCTCCTTTTCTTACAGTGTTCCATGAACTTAGGGCATTTATTCTTCCAATGCCCATGCTCATGGCACCACACGCATTGACGAGCTTGCTTATCTTGTCAGTAGCTTGAAACTTGCTTCGAGATACTTTGTGCTCCGAAGAGTTGCCTCCATCCGAGGCAATGCTCAACGACTCAAATTGTTGCTCCATCAAAGGAAAAACAACAAAAAAAGAGTTTCGGATCTTTGCTACGATATCTGAAATAATTATCGAACATCAATACCCGAGCTTGAAATAATTGGATATCTTAATTTAACGTTGGTCAAAATCAAGATACACAAATAACTTGCTTCAATCTTTCTTGCAAATTGCAATATTGCTATTATTGACGCTTGGTCAAAAAATAACAACATTACAAAATTACTTATGCTTGAAAAAACTTAGCTTCTCAAATTAAATTGCAATATTGTTATTATTGAAATTGGTCAAAAAAATAACAACATTACAAACTTGCTCGTGCTTGAAATCTCAAGTTCTCAAATTAAATATCCCGTTGGTTCAATTTAATAAGAGAATCTCCGGAGTATCTTGCGCAAATGAAAATTAAAACAACTTGATATGACTTGCTAATCTCAAAATTGCAATATTGCTATTATTAACGTTGGTCAAAAATAGCAACATCACAAAAATTTCTTGTGCTTAAATTTTCTTGAGCTTTAAATCTCTAGCTTCTCAAATTAAATATCTTGTTGGTTCAATTTAATAAGAGAATAAACTATAATTACTTGCTCAGCGGAAACTTGCTATTTTCAGAAGCATTACTTGCTAATCTTGCTCTCTAAGTAATAAACACGTTGGTGCGAATTAATTAGAGTCTAAGTTTATATCAAAACATCAACAAAACTGCTTCTGAAATTTAAAAACTAAAGCACAACCTTTGCTATGCATTATAGCATTTCCGGCCTTAAAACGGCCCAACTTGCGAATTAGCCCGCAGCCATGGTCACACAACCCAGTCATAAAACCGGCCCGGCCCAGTGTGCCTTGCTTTTTTTTTTTTTTTTTTGTTTCTTGCTCAAAAAAATTGAAAATCAATTCTTTCGCTTAATGGGCCTGGGCGAACGAACTGGCCCGAAGCCATTTTCGGCCCACGGCCGTGCTGTGCTCGCCTCCCACCTGGACCAAAATCCCGGCAGGCCCAAGTAACGATTAGGGGCGATCTGAGCCTTCCATTTGGATCGGACGGCCGAGCTTCATTCTCGTAGGAGCAAAACCGGCCGGCCTCAACTTGGAACCCTAATCCTCATTTCTTTTCTTCTTCCTTGCTCTCAGCAGCCGCACACACGCGCACGGCTCCCACGACGCCTCTTCTTATTCTTTCTGCTTAGTACCTAACCGCACTGCTCACAGCGACGGTGTCGGCGCCGCCGGGCGTCCTCGCCGGTGAGCTGCGCGCGGCTTTGCTCTCTAGGCGGTGGCTTTCTTGCTTCCCAGCACTGTCTCTGGCGGTCACGCCGGCGACCGTCCCGGACTTCGGCATGGTTGGTGAGGGTGGTGGCTCGACGACCGACCTGCCCTCCTCACTCTTTTACCCCTCTGTACTCATTCTCTAAGCACCGCACACAGCACCAGGGGTGCTCCGGCGGCCACCATGGCCATCAACGCCGGCGAGGTAGAGGCCCCCGTCGGTCCGGTTGCATTTCCTCTCTATCTTCCTCTCTTTTCCACGGAAAACGGCGGCGGGCGTCCCCGCGCAACCACTCGTGGCCTGCTCTTTCGTTGTTCGCCCATGGCGAACTCATGGCTGGCGCCGCCGTGAGTCCTCTCGTCGGTGCTCGCGTTCCCTTTGGGTGAGCGCGGTGCCGCCGAGGGGCCTCACTTCGGCGCTCGGATCCGCATCCCGCGCGACCCGATGCATTACACTGTCTCGCTGTTCTCATGGTGGTACAACGGTGGTCCGCGCGGCGGCGGTTCTTTACTCACGAGACGGTGTCCTGTGCCCGACGGTAGGATTTGATTCCTTCCCGTCCTTCGCTGTTTTAGGGTTAGGTTTGCGTTCTGTGATTTCCCCGATTCGTGGATCAGTCAATCTTTCGATATGCTTAGGAAGTCCGAATTGATCTTCCTCTGTTCTTTCGCTTAGCTTTTCCTTGCGATTTCTTATTCCCAAAACCCGATCTACATACTAGATCGGCTGATACCATTGATAGAAATAGAGGATCTTTCTAGCAGTAAATCGGATTGGGAACAACAGGAATAATAATAATGACAAGTAGTAATACTAGATTATATCTACTTATCAACTACCAATAGTAAAAGGTGAAAGAATGTAACCGTCGGTGGAAGCGTTCATCCCGTCGCGGTCTTCACTTCGGTGACGGCGGTAGTGGTACTTCCCACCACTGGCTGCGCTCTCCGATCGGTGGAGTTCTCGGGAGTGACGGTGAGGGGAAGTGGCGGCTGTATGTAACTCTCGTGGTCTCGCCGCCGCCCCCCACCTCTATTTATTAGCGCAAAGGCGACGGAGGCCCACTAACCATTAGGGTTAGGATGCCTCCGATCGTGGGCCGACCAGCTGATTGGCCACCAAGGGGTCGTACCCCTTTGGTGATCAACCTAACAAGTACTACGTCCATCATTACCAACAAGGTGTGACATATCGAAGTTGTTTGTCATAGCCTTCATGTCTGCAAGCGAGAATTGGCGAAACAGACCTGACGGCAAAATCTTGGCAGGGACGGTCACTGCATGTTGAGATGCTGGCCTGCTCTTCCTCACCCAAGAGAATAGATCTACTCGTTGCTGTCCCTGATCTTGTGAAGATTTCCGAAGCACTCGAAGACGTTCTGCCACATCCATCATCTCAGGACGTCTACCCCTTTCCATCGTTAGGCACTCACTTGCTAGTTTTGCAACCCCTTCAAGAAGCTTCATATTATTCTTGCTGGCAATTTCAGCATCAAACATCTCTCTTGCACCTCTGATCCCCCTTGGAAGGGAGTTAGTAAATGCACAAACAATGTTGACGTTGTCAAATACTGTTGTTGCCTTTTTCCTAGTGATCAGTTCGAGGAGGACAACTCCAAAGCTATAAGCATCACTCTTCGAAGTGAGATATCCAACCTGAGCGAACAAAGGGTCCATGTAACCGATGCTCCCTATTACATTCTTTGTGTGTAATGTGTTATCAGTGTTGACTAATCTTGATATTGCAAAGTCCGACAATTTTGCATGAAAGTTGCTATCTAAGAGTATGTTACCAGGCTTGATGTCACCGTGGACAATCTGAGTAGACATGTCAGAATGCATGTATGCCAAAGCTTCGCACACTCAATGGCGATCCTGAGTCTTATATCCAAAGGGATGGGGCGGCTGTTGTCATGAAGAACATCACTCAGATTTCCATTAGCGATATACTCCATGACTAACGTAAGGGCATTTTCCTCTGCACAATAACCAATGAGCCTCACTACATTCTTGTGGTTAATTTCACGATGGACGATAAGCTCTTTAGCAAACTTTTCTTCCACATTGCCGAACAACCTTTTCACTGCAACCATGCTTTCATCCTCAAGAACCCCTTTGTATACTTCTCCAAAGGCACCTCTTCCGAGAACAATTCTGTAGTTGTTGGTCATTCTTCTTTCTATGTCGCCTTTCGTAAAGCGTTTTATGTCATGATTACTGTGCCCAACCCATTTAGATCTGTCAGCTTCTTGGATAAGTTCCATCACTTTGTTTCTGGAGGATGCCTCCTGTGGAAGCAGTAAAGTTCATAGATATTAAGTAAAACACTGGATAACAAAAGCAAACCATAGAAGATGATCAATGCAGCAAATCAGAACCTAATCTTTATGTTTTTTTTTTTTTTTCTTGTACTAATTGGGACTACTGGTAGTACACTGTTTATGTCGAAGATTCCTGAGAGCCTAGTAAGCCAGTAATACGTAACAAGAAGTTATTTTCCACCCACTTAAACTAATGACTTGAATCTCTATGTTCTTTGACAAAAAAAAAAAAAAAATACTGTGTATAGTTCTTGGCCTAAAAAGTTGTTGCCAAAATAATAGTTTCAGTAAACGCAAATTTTTATTGTGCAAGAGCAGCTGCAAGAATCCATGAAATGTGCAGTGATTTGTAACTGAACAGCAGTCTGTTGACCAAAATTGGTGACATTTGTTACAAATAATACCACTGTACAGGAGTAATGTTACCATGTCATTGGTCGCTTAAATTTCCATTGGTTCTGGAAGAAACAGGAGTTAGAGTATATGACGACTATAACAAAGTTAGCTGACATTACGATTCCGTGGACCGGCTAGACCCCCTAGTCATGTAAACTCTCTCTATATATATACTGCACAAGAGGCTCCATGCATCCAATTCCACCCCATTCTACTGGCAATCAAATCCCATGTCTTGAGACAGGTCTAACCTTGAGAAACAATCGGTCAATCTAGGTGTTGGGAGTCAATAGTGGTGCCTACGTTCTATTTGAGAAAATATTGAAGATTTAAAGGAGCTTTCCATTCAGATTTATAGATCCAAGAAAAGATTGCAGGCATACAAGAAGGTAGCAGGAGGATCAATTTTCTTGTTTTTTTTTGAGGAAAAGATCAGTTTTCTTGTTGGTCCATGTTCCCCTCACAGAAGGAGGCAAAGGTAGACCTGACTGCTCAGCTAAGTTGCAAGTTCATATCCCGAGAATTTTTTGAAGAATATAATCTGCTACTAAGGATGGATGAGCTAGCATGGTTATTGACGACATACCTGTTACGGATGAATTTGCAGGCCGGTGGCGCTAAGAAGAATCAATCGTCTCCCTCCTATATATGTATGGCACCCACCTTGCCAAGTTGCCATGTATGGGTGGATGAAGTGGAGTACATACGGGCTTACGTGTAGTGGCTAGAAGATATTGCAAATGCCCGAGTCAACCGTTAAGTCTCGCAAGCGTTGTCCAAATGTGTTGGGACCCACGGTGGCGCCTCCTCCTGTGCACGGCACTCAGATTGCCAAGTTGCCATGGATGGATGGATGGATGAAGTGGAGTGCATACAGGCTTGGGTGTAGTGTAGTGGCTAGAAGATATTACCCGAGTCAACCGTCAAGTCTCGCATGCGTTGTCCAAATGTGGATGGGATTCCATACCAAAAGAAATCATCTACAGAAATTATTCTTCACAGTGGCGGTGTCTTCGAGTAATAATTGTTTTTTCTTTCTCTCTCCCAATTCCACCAATAGGGAGCATTGCATTAACCCATAGAAACTAATGGTTTCTCCCCGATGATAAATTCATGGTTTCTTGTGCATTGGGTCCAGAGACCACGCCGCTGGTCGCCGGACGCGTCCGGTGTGCTCACCACCGGACGCATCGGTGGTCGTGGCTTTCTGGCGCCGTTTCGTATCGCGTGCCATCGCCGTTCGTCAAGTTTTCTCGATCTTTCGACCTTGTCGCCTCTTAAGGTCCTCTCTTGAGCTCCAAGTCATCTCTAAAATTTGCGGTGCCTTGGTCCAAGTCATTTTTAGGTGTCAACATCATCATATCCCTCCACTTTAATTAGAGCTAGTTCGGGGCCACTAAATTGTATTTGTAGCCCACAACTTAAAGTTCTTATTAGTAGTTCCTTCTATTTCTTAAGGGCTAATTGCAAGGTTGCCCCTATTCTCGAGCTTCAATTGCTCATTTGCCCCTCTTTCTTAAGGGCGGAGGAGTGGGCGCCGGGCGGGTGGGCGGAGCGCCCGGTAGGCGCGGTGGGCAGGCGGGCGCGATGGGCGGGCTCGAAAGCGGCGGGGCGAAGGAGTGGGCACGAGGCCAGCGCGGCGGGAGGCGGGCGGTGTGAGTCCGACGCGGCGAGGCGGGCGCCACGAGGCCAGCGGGCGGAGGTGGGGCGTTGCATGGCAGCGGGTAGAGCCAGTCCGTCCCACGGCTAGCCGGCGGAGCCGTTCGTCCCTTGGCCGCCGCTCTACCCGACGGCGGTTGTTGTTGCTCAGCAAGGTGAAGAGAAGAGGAAGAAGAAGCTATCATGTGGGGCCTACGCCGCCAAGTGGGGACAGAGAGGGCTGCTGTGGATTGGTAGCCAAGGGTATTTGTGTATTTTTACCTTTACACTTAACATCGTGAAGTCTCTTTCGTGAAATTGGGGCAAGGAGGAGGTTTGATTCGAAAGATAGAGGCAAATGTGCAAAGTTTAAAAAAAGAGGTAAACGAGCAATTGGACCTCAAAACACAGGGCAACCTTATAATTGGCCCATTTCTTAACCATCTGATTTAGCCAAATGGCTGACTCTCATTATTATTTAGAAGCACCATGTAATTTCACTTAGTTTTATTCTATATGCAAAATATAAATTAAATAATTGTGAATTGCAACGAGACAACCTAAGCGATGGCTATTGTATAAATTGTCTATTAAATCGCCTTAAAATTTTGAGACACAACATGAGACCGTCGATCGACAACACCAATGTGTTTGACCTTAGAAACATAAACAAACATCGAACACGCAAGAATAAGTAATTTTTATTTATCATAGGATAACATTCTAACTTACACCGGTTGATTGACTAGTTACAAATACTGTCATGGTCATGGAAAAAGTGAAAAATGATCACGGAATCACATAATAATAAAATTAATCCTGCTACATTGGATGCAAATTGCATTGTACTGTAAGTTATAATGGCACCCCTCGACGTTTCCTCCCTGCCAAGAGAGCACGATGCATGCCCTGAGCACGATACATGCCCTGATCACAATTTGGTACAAAGTGAGAAAAACAAGTGTAAGGGGGCATCCTTGATTGCCATACAATCATATTGAACTCCCCTTTTGGCCTAGCAGTAGGATCCGCCAAAAGTTCTCGAACTGACACCTTTGGTAGTTCCTTCTTCACTGAGGCACGGGCTTTTCTACTCCACACCAAGTGAAATGGAGCACCAGGAGTTAACTCTAGGTCTGTCATGTCAACATGATGACCCTGTTCAAAGAGTGCTTTAGGATGCGCACCAAAAGCGGATATGTTTCTCTCAACTGTTCTCCTAATCCTGTTTAGCATGCAAAGCCACAAACGTGCGTCAAGATGGGTTCTCATGACTTCTCCAAACGTATTTGCTGTGACAAGTGACCACCTCAGTTGCAACTCCTTGATAATTCGTCCACGATTGTTAACAATTGTGGATGTTCAATGGGGTTTGTGCTTCCGAATGCGAGTATCTTGAAGAAGTACCTGAACTCCTCATATGGCAGGGTATTGAGAAAAATTGGCTTGACAGTTGCAAAATTTTCGAAATTTCTATGCTTGCTGATGATCACAACCTTGCTTCCTTTCTTCATATTTGTCACAGACGAATAAAATTTTACCCAGTTCTCCTCATCCACTACTGAATCAAACTCTACAACTATCAAGACCCGCTTGCCCTCCGCTCGCCTTTCATGTTCTTCTACTCTGGAAAGATCACCTTCATGCAAGTGTAAAATCAAAGAGAAGTGTGAAGTAACTCTCTTGTCACTGCATACATGAGCGACCAGAGTACTTTTTCCTACCAAATGATCGCCGATCACCGGAAGAACCGGCGGCGGTGAACCAGCTGAATCATTCTGGTGCAACAAGAAGTTGAGGAGCCTTTGCTTTTCAGCATGACGCCCAAACATGAAATTATCGATGTAAAGATGTGCATCGTATGGTCGACGCGACAAGCGTTCACAGCCACCCAAAAGCACAACAAATTCTGCCATGTGAGCAACACAAGTTTCTAATCTGTCCAGTGTATCATCCAACGACTGATGATAAAGGTTAACGGCGGCCTTGGCCTTTGTTCCAAAAGTAATTGTACGACGACGTTTGGGACGAGGACATTGAAAAGACAAGGCAGATGTGTTGCTAACCTCCTCCATCAACAAAGGATTAGGCGTTCCACACCTGAAGCTGTCTAGCAGGCGGTAGCCTCGGTACATGGCGTGTGCGAGCACCTGCAGCTGCTCCACCATCCCTGAGTTGGTGATGTGCCGCCCGTCCGCCTCCTCCACGACTGTCCGAACCCTCAGGAGCAGATGCTGCAGTCTCCCCATCTTTTGCTCCTCTGAGGCTGCGTTGTTGGAGTACTTGCTCCTCAGGAAGGAGATGAACTGGCTGACGAGCTCACCGATCACTGCAGAGATGGCAGCCTCCATCTTCTTGAAAAAAATCACCTGCTGTGTGAGAAGCGGAAGGAGCGGGTCATAGGAGAGCCGAGAGCAGGTATGAAATAACTTCGTTGCTATTGACCAGATCAATTTGGGTCACCATCATATATGCATAGTATATGTCTCGTCTCCATCTTGGAACCATCAGTTTTTTTTTTCAAAGATTTTGACTTCACCGCACCAAAGGAGACGAGAGAGGGCCTTTCCTTGGTCTCAAGCTAGACTTAATGGCCAGGCACGTTTTTTCATGAAGGATGCCTCAATGACTTTTGTAGTACTCTGGATGATTCGGCATTTTTGACGACGCCCAAATTTTAAACTTCAAAAAATATCATAGTAAATATATTGGCACATACATGGAACACTAAATGTAGTCAAATAAAAAAACTACACAGTTAGCTTGAGCCTAATTAGACCATGATTAGACACTAAACTGCTACACTACACACATGCTCTAATGGCGGACTAATTAGGCTTAATAAATTCGTATTTTCATTTACGATAGAATCTATAATTTTATTTTGTAATTGGTCCATATTTAGTGCTTCAAATGTGTGCCGGAATATCCCATGTGCGCCGTCCACGCTGTCGACGACACCAGGCTTCACTGCTGCGCCGGCCTCCAGTGTCGAGCCTGGCCACCTACGTGTGGGAGCCGGTGCTACTGCGCCTCCGCAGGACCCCTGGTCGTCCACGCTGCCGCCGCCTCCAGGGCTGTTGCCGCGGCCGCCTTCTTCAACAGCAGCAGCACCTCCGTGGCGCTCCCCACAGGATCCAGTCCATTAATAACAGAACAAACTCGTGGAGATGCTTGGTCATCAAAATTCATAATGGACAACCAAATATAGGTTGATCCTTATGGAGGCCGCCACGGGCGACGGGGCGAGGCCGATAGATCACCGCCTCCGCGAGATTGCCGGGAGAGATCCCTCGAGCTCAAGATGGGAGTCCCGCGGCGGGCGAGCTCCGCTATCGGGAAGAGATTTCCCGATCGAGGAGGCCAGGAGTGTGGGGACCTCCACTCGAAACTCAGTTCGAACCTCGACTCCTAGCTATAATCCTTGCAACAACGACTACATCATCTCACGAAATCGAGAAGTCCGGGGATAAACTATTTAAGGATCATTCACCATTCTCGGCCTCAAGAAGCTCCCATAGGCATGACAAATCTCGTCCTATCACAATCCCCTCGTGTCCGCATCCATGAGAGACAAAAAAAAAGGGAGGTGGGATGATTCAATTCTCATCGGGCGATTTCGAATGCGGCAAGGTTACCTTCAAGGACCCCCGTTCGAATTTTGCTAGAAAACAATGGCGCGCCTCGTAGAAACAGGGGATTGGGGGGAGCAAATTTTGAAACCGAGCTCTCTGTGAACCCGGAGTAGGTGGACCGATGGTTCAGGCCACCCCTCGCGGCGCGTTGTTCTTGGGATTCTAGGGAGAAGCCATATCAGGCGACACATGGTGCTCTTCGAGTGGGAGGTGAGCGAGAGGTTGGGGGTGGCCCCGAATCGGGGCACCGAGTCACCTACTCCCCATCTCGAGACCTCACGGTGGTAGAGACAATCCCCAATTTCACTCCCCACCAAATTGAAATTAGGGTTACATCTTACCAATCTAGCCAAATCCAGTAGGCTATTTGTGGAAGGGAGCACCTACCAGATCCTACGCCTCGGCGTTGAAGGCATCACCTACGCCGATGGTCAAGATGAATCGTGGAGGTGGTGGCGGGCGGGGATATGGAAGAGCTAGAAGGGTTCGAGGCTAGCCATTATGGGTGGGGCACTGGCCGGACTCCAGCAAGGGGCCACGTCTGGGAGCGAGTCGACCAAGCTAATGAAGCTCGACATGAGGCTGACGAGGTAGAGCAAAAATCAAATCAAGGCAAAGCCAAGGCAGTTGCTACTGAGACAAGTGAGAAGAAGTGGGAGAAGCAAACTAAACCTGAAGGCTAGATTTCTGAGAAGCAGGAGATGGGAGAAGACTCATCCGATCTTCGTGAGCTCAAAGCAAGGTACCAAATCCATCTTTAATACCGCCATGGGAGGAAATTAGAATAGAGAAAATGCTGCTAACCACAATGGGATTCCCTGTGAGAATTGTGGGATGTTTAATCACCTTACTAAGGACTGTAGGAGACAGTTTTGTGAGTTATGTGGATGGTGCACTCATAATACCTACAACTGTAGAAGGTGTGTGCCCTAGAATACAGGTCTAGAGCTCTATGCCACTCAAGTGGAGGACCAGAGCTTCTTCTTCATAGAGGAGAATTTTGATCCCCAAGCTTCTAAAGAGAAGGAAAGTACTGCAATCATTTCTATTGTTGAGGGTGAAGCTACTGGTAGATAGATAGAGATAGAACTCACTTGTTCTATGGGCTCTGAGACATGGAAATGGAAAGCTAAACAGGTGGACGAGAACAAATTCACTGTGAGATTCCCAAGTGTGCAAGTGCTAAACCAGTGGTGTCATTTCAAGTTTTTACCCATGGAATGTGCAAAGGCTCTGATGAAAGTGGAACCTTGGAACCATAGTGTGGGGTCTATTGGTAAGCTTCAGCAGACATGGTTCAGAATCCATCACATTCCTGTAGATCAGAGGTCTATCAGGACTATTGCTCAGGTTGGAGGCTTGGTTGGCAAGGTGATGGAGCTTGATCAGGAGACCAGATTCAATCCAGATTATGTTAGAGTGAATATTGCCTATCTTGAAGTTGCCAAAGTCCCCAGAAATACAAGCAGTACTTTGGTGAAGATCTCTAGATTGGTTTTGAGTAACTAATGATAACCTAGGTCTAATCTCTATGCTTAAGTGTTATCTAGTGATGAATCCTACTCAAGTCATGGTGGAAATGATGATCATAGTGGATGCACGGTGTTGATCCAAAAGATGATCAAGTTCATGGACT
The DNA here is from genome assembly GCA_015847255.1 of Hyparrhenia diplandra. Taxonomy (NCBI): domain Eukaryota; kingdom Viridiplantae; phylum Streptophyta; class Magnoliopsida; order Poales; family Poaceae; genus Hyparrhenia; species Hyparrhenia diplandra. The sequence continues at coordinate 123,038 of JADLZK010011837.1, read as the reverse complement.
TGAGAAAACAAGATGGAGAAATAAAAGGGACTCAAGGCAAAGGTATATTTGATAGGGCCATTTTGTTTACATTCAAGACACCATAGAGGGTGTGAGTGATTTAGGATCGATAGCCGAACTATTAAGAGGGAATTATTTTGGAAACTTTGATCTCCATGTGCCTCTAGGACCAATATCATGTGTGTATGCATTCTAAACCTAGAGAGCTAACTTAACCTTCGAAATTGATTGTGAAAATGCTAACACATAAGCACTTGGTGTTGTATACTTGATGGTGTTGGTACATTTTGGAAGGTGGTGGTTGGTGGTTGTTTGTAGGGTTGAGATGAGATTCTCAAAGCATCTAATTCCACCAAATTTTGTTGTCAATAAAATCCCATTTTTTGTGAAAAGCTTTAACTTTGAGAAACAATCGGTCAATCCAGGTGTTGTGAGTCAACAGTGGTGCCTACACTCTACATGAGAAAATGATTTAAACAAGTATATTCTTAATATGGACATAAAGGGACCTGTTTTTCCATTAAGATTTATATATCTAAGGAAAGATTGCAGGCATACAAGAAGCTAGCGAGGATCGATTTTCTTGTTGATCCATGTTTCCCCACGTAAGAGGGCAAAAGGCAAACTTGATCGCTTAGGGCTGCTCCAACAGAAGGTAAAAGGCAAATGTAAGTCCCGCACAAAGGTGTTTGCATCTTAAAATCGCCCTCCAACAGACGATCCATTCGACGGCCGCGCAGAATGCATACGAGGAGAGAGAAAAGGCAAATATGAGGCGCTCTCTCTCCGATGCATCCCTGTGCGAGCGTGTGTGGTGGGCCCAGGAGGCGAGGCGACGGCGGCGCAGCCGGGCCGCTTCCCACCGCTACGCGACGGCACCACACCACCGCCGTCGCCACCGCGCGACGCCGAGCTCCCGCACGGCGTTAGTCGAGGCCTGGTCGGTGGAGGAGCACCACGCCGAAGCGAGAAAGGGAGAGAAAGAAGCGGCCGCCGCCGCGCCCACCGGAGTCGGAGCAGGGGGCTGACGACCGCGCCGCGCCCGCCGGAGCCGTGGACGGGGAGCCCACCGTCGACCGCGCGCGCTACCGCGGCGCTTTCACCGGGCCTCCCCGCGCTCCCGCGGCCGCGGCGCAGAAGCCGGCGATGTGCGCCGCGCCGCCACCGGGAGCTCCGCTCGTTCGAGGCGGCCACGGCGGACCTTCCATGCGCGAGCTCGCGCGGCCGCGGGGCCGCGGCCCCGAGGCGGCCGCGGGCTCGTGGAGCTTCCGTGCGGGGACGGAGGCGGCGCTAGGTATGCCGCCGGGAGGAGGAGACGACCACGGGCGAGACCGGGTCCGTGGCGGCCACGGTGAGGGAGCATCGCGTCGGGAATCACCGGAGGCGAGCAGCAACCACGGCGAACAACAGGGCTGGAGGCGGCCCGCAGCCGCGGCGGTCGGGCGACGCGGCTCGTGGCCCGGTACCAAAAGCAGGCGAGCGCGTGGGAGCGCCGGCCTGCCGCCTTGTGAGCTCCGGGCCGCGGCCTTGAGGGCCAGCTCCGCAACGGGAGGCACAGGAGGGCCATGCCCGAGCTTGCCGGGGAAGAAGGGTGTCGGGAGGAAGAGATAAAGGTGAGAGAGAGATGGGTCTTCTATTTTGCGTTTGCTGTTGGAGTAGGAGATGTTTTAGGATCTTGACTTTTTGTGTATACGATCCAAATCACGTATGGGTGTTGGTACTCTGTTGGAGATAGCCTTAGCTAAAGTTGCAAAAGGACGGACGAGCTAGCATGATTTTTTTTTTTTTTTGACCAAAAAGACTGTGGGAGAGATCCCACAGTAAAAAAAGCATTTTCATTTAATTATAAAAAAGGGATAGAGGGTGATGTCGACGTACCTTTTAAGGTTAAATTTGTGGGACGCGGGTGCTAAGCATGAATCCATCGTCACCCTCCTATGTACGACGCTCGCCTTGCCAAGTTGCAATGGATGGGTGTATGAAGTGTAGTATAAACAGGCTTGTAGTGGCTAAAGATATTGGAATGCTTGAGTCAACGGTCAAGTCTCGTGATTGTTGTCACTTGTCAAAAGGTGGATCATACCCTGTGGTGAGTGGGAAACTTCCTTCCTTCCCGTACCCATATCGATCACGGTCATATTGCCATACGACCTAATTGTCCATATGACGGTGACCGGAGTCTGCACTAACCAAAGCCTTTACGACGCCGCCACGGGCCTGTTGCGGCATTTCATCCAGCATCTGTAGTGCCCGTGAGGCTTCGAGGATGACGTGCTGCCCTGTAACGTCATTGCCGGCGCCACTGCGCCACGGTTCACCGCGGCCTGTCACGACCCACTGTGCTAGTCGATCGCCATAGCCGCGCGTTCCACCAGTGTCTCAAAAAGTGGATGGCTTTGAGAGAGCCGTGTGAGCGGGGCAAGAAGTTGTGCAGCGTCGCGTCCCGAGCAAAGTTGCATGTCATCATTTCACCAACCAGCCGAACCGCCGACCTCAATGACCGCTCAATGCCTGCGCGAATGCACGGGCCCGCCAAGGACATCACCAAAGCGCGAATCGGCAAAGTGAAGAAGAACCTCTACATCTGCTTGCACCGGGCGGATTCGCTCGACACCGACTCGCTGGGTGCGGAATCCATAGATTGGGATGAGATTTGAGAAGAATGGGAGAGGATCGACAGAAGAGAGAGTGAGAAAGACACGACAGGCTGGGATCGGGAAGGAAGAAAAGAGTTTAGGTCGATTTTTGTAGTCTAATATTTAGACGGCCGAGGTTGAGGACTGAAATTTTAGTCACTTTAGCTTAGTCTAAAATTTTTATAAAGTCTAGACTTTATACTATGCGATCCAAATGAAGTCTAAATTTACAAAAACATTATCTTTTTGATGATGTTTTGCAGAAGAGTGATTTTAGCTGATTTAATAGTTTTCTCGTGAGAGTGAATAAGTTAAAACAAAAACAAGCGAATATTATGAATATTTTCTGTATATAGGTTTGGTTGAACTCAGTAGTAGATCTTTTAGAGACAGAATTTAGTTACATACTTTGGATCAAGTTAAACCATGAATGGGTCGCATTGTTTTCATCTGTATTAATAATAAGTATTATTAGAGATAATAATCTGTATCTCTAAAAAAACGTCAAATAACTATTCTGTCCAACGGCTTCATGTGCTCGCTCCCGAGAGATGGTATACACGGTCCCGTCAAAATTTCTGTACAAATACCACTCCATGGCATGTCAGTCCCATGCGGTAAATGTCACGCTCTGGGAGTTTGGCAAATTATGGAGCGCTTCTGGTCTTGGCTCGGGACGCCGGTTAGCCTGGCCTTGCCCTTCTTACATCGCTGGCCTTCTCGAGGGAGGGTGATTTGTGGTTGCCAAGCCATCCCTATTTCGTCCGGGCATGCGAGGGCACACTTGGATTGCCTTTTTTTTTTTTTTGACCACCATAAGGCACGCTTTATTGATGATAAAAGACAGTTACATCTCGAGCTACATCACCCAGAATGAATCCTGGGGTTTCATCTAACCAAGTACAAGAATTACGAGAAATAAAAGCTTCCCTAGCTAATCCATGGGCTACCATATTTGCTTCTTGATCAATATGTATGATTGATATATTGGCAAAGTCTTGCCACATGCCCATACATTCATCATAGATCGCCGCTGCAGCAGTAGCCGAAAAGCCTCCATCTTGGATCGTTATCGCCACTTCAGAGCAGTCAGTTTGAACAACCACCTTGCTATGCGTACGTGTGTTCATAGGGGTGAGTGTGCGTGCGTGTTGTGGCGTCTACGTTGTACTGTGTCATTCTCAAAAAAAAAAAAAAAAAAAAAATTAGACCGTCATGCAGTGCCCAAACCTCCGCGGAGTGGGCATCCACCACATGATTTATGAATCTGTTTGAAGCAGCAATAACACCACTATTATTATCTCTGATCACCACTCTGGTACTCCCATAATGTTGATGTTCATCAAACAACGCATCAATATTCATCGCTAGATATCCTTCATTTGGCCGATTCCACCCTTGACGACTTCTTACTGCTTTCTTATTTGCGAGCTTATAATTCGTCGTCAGAGAAATTATGGACATCGCTGATCTGTGAGGGCTTTGGATTTGTTCACCATGGGCAAACCGTCTTCTTTTCCACCAGATATACCAGCAACCTGTCAGTATAAGCTCAGTTAATCCCACTACAAGCCCCTGCACCATCTCTCCTTGTCTGACAACAGCTTTGATTATCCGACAACAGCTCAATTTTCCTCCATACTCCCATAGCTCGCCACACAGCCTTTGCCCGATCGCAGGTAAACAGCATGTGCTTTGTGTCTTCCCAGTTTGACGAGCAAAAATGGACAAGAAGAATCAACACCAATATGCTTTTTACAAGAACTGTCCGACATGGTATATGGTCATGCATGATCCGGCGACCATGTATCTTGATTTTTCGAGGACATCCGCTTTCCATATTTTCTTCCATGTTACTTCCCATCGATCTACGTCCTGTGCACGGACACCATTCTCATCAAATTTCTAGGTCCATTGATAGTGATATGCCGACTTAACTGAGAACAAGCCATTCTTGTTGAAGTGCCACGCTACAAGATCCTCTCTTCCATTCATCAAAGGAATCTGTAGTATACGGTGCGCATCAACTGGACTGAAAATTGAACTCACTAGATCGACATCCCATTGCCCCGTCACCGGGTCTATCAGTTCTTGGACCTTTGTAATAATGTTCCTCCCTCTCATGGATTGGACTTTCGAGTCCGAGCTGTTTGGAATCCATTTGTCTTCCCAAATGTCAATTTTAGAGCCATCGCCGACTCTCCATATGTAACCTTCCTTGAAGCACTCCAAACCAGCTAGCACGCTTTGCCATGTATATGAGCTTCCATGCTTTGGTTTTGCATTCAACAAACTACCATCTGGATAATACTTGGCTCGAAGAATGCGAGCACATAGTGAATCAGGATTAGCCATAAGCCTCCAAGCCTGTTTAGCAAGGAGCGCAAGATTGAAACTCTGCAGGTCACGAAACCCCATGCCTCCTTTGCTTTTTGGCATGCATAGCTTCCACCATTGCTGCCAATGAATATGTTTATGCTCATCCCCATCACCCCACTAGAATTGAGAGATAGCATCGGTCGCCCCTTTGCAAATTTTATTAGGGAGTTTGAAAACCATCATCGCAAAAACTGGGGGTATTGCTTGGGCAACATATTTTATCAGAATTTCATTTCCTCCTATACTAAGCAATTTCTCTTTCCACCCTGACATTCTGGCACGCACCCGATTGATCAGATGCCGAAAGCAATCTGTCCTATCCATCCCAATTAGGGATGGTAGGCCCAGATATTTATCATATATCGATTCAGCCACAATGTTAAGAGTGTTGCAAACTACTATCTTCTCCTCTATATCCGTGTTCTTGGAGACATTTAAAGAGTACATTGTCTGTGGAGAATCCGCTCAACGAGAACGTCCACGACATCTATTTTTACCGTCGCCGTGAGATTTGGCCATCAACGGCTCGGCGGGGTTGACTTCTCACCGTACCGTTCGTGCGCGCGGCCCGACGACGTCTCGCGAGCGCGCGTCACCGCGTCGTGGCCTGATTGACCGGGTGGAGTGGCGTTGTCGCCCTCCTGTTGGCTGCTGGACCCGGCTGTTGGTCCAAGAGCCCTGTGACCGCTCGTCGTTGTCGATCACTCATTGGATGTGAGTCGTTGTTGGGCCCCGCCGGCGGGGCTGTCGCGAGGCCGACCGTGGGGTGGAGCACAAAAAGGCCCACCGCTTCCGACTCGCCCGCCTCCGCTGTACCTGCCCTTTTCCTCCTCCAGGTACGGTGTGAAACGAGGTCCCTCTCCCTCCCCCATTCTCTGCTGTCTACGGCTGATTTGCTGATTTGATTTGCTTCGATCTCGAGGGGATAGAAGGTGACGCGGCTGCTGCAGATCCAGTTTCCTGGGTGCGGTTGGTTTCCGAAGCGGGAAGGCTGTAGACCGGGCCGGCGCCGTTGGTGGCTGGAGTGCCGGCGGCGGACCGGCGGCGTCGGTGGCTGGAGTGCCGGCGGCATTACCTAGGTGAGTGTTCTGGTACTTCTTGCTCAGGGAGTTTCGTTGTGCGTTTCGCGGCTCCCCGGTGCGTGCTCTGTTTGTTGACGAGAGGACGATATCGGTGGTTGATGATGGATCTATCTGACGCGTTCCATCTTTTCTCTTCTTTTCCATTATTTTCGCTTTTTATTTGTTTTTGGGTGCCTCAGATTCACGGATCTGTTGTTGCTCTGTTGCCATCGTCTGGACGTCCATACAAGTGGTTGTAGTTCGCTGCGGCCTTCCGTATGTTTCCATGATTAGTGGGATGGATTGCGCTGGCGCTGCTATTTATGGAATAGAGCTTGAGGTCCCCTGGATTAAGCCTGTGTCAGGGGTGTCGTAGTATGTTGTTTTGAGCGCCTGACGGTGCGACTAAAGGGCCAAGTTTTGAACAGGCTACCCTGCAAGCGATTGCTTTTCTTCAGTTTGTGGTCCCGGCTGTTTCTTTAGCCACTAGAGCCACGGACTTCATTGACGATTTTTCGTAGCCGAGGATGAGCTAGGGTGCAGTCCCGTTTACGTGGAAAGAAATTTTGTTCTTCGATCTCCTTGTTTAGTTCTTTGCATGATCTGCGTATGTGTGTGTAATCGGCGTTTCTGCTTGGGTATAACAACTTTGTCCTCTACTACCTTTCTCCTTGTTTAGTTCTTTACATTACAAAAGACCATATGGCAAAGAATTCCTATGAATGGAAAGGTAGTAGAGATGTCTTGTCACGTGAGGTAGAAACTATGGCAAAATAATGAAAATAAGAAGCTATGGACAGAAGCTTTAGAGATGTCTTGTCACGTGAGGTAGAAACTAATCGTGAATTGTTGTTTGGCGGTAAGATTGTGGTCTTGGGTGGTGATCTTCGTCAAATCTTGCCTGTCGTTGAGGGTGGTCGTAGACCCAGTTATGTAAATGCCATTCCAAACTCTCCACTGTGGAAACATGTTAAGGTTTTATCTCTAACAAAGAACATGAGGCTCTACCAACCAAATCTAGATACAAACACACAAAAAGAGGTCTCTGAGTTTAGCCACTGGGTATTAGATATTGGAGAGGGCAAGATTGACGCTTATTCGCAGGGGAAGGTGAGAATGAGCCAACATGGATAAAAATCCCAAAAGAACTCCCGTTGATGCCTTCTTCGGATAACATTTCTGCGATTATCGGTCTTTGTTTATCCGTAGCTAGCTGCAAGATACTTTGTGACTCCACCTATCTGAAAAAAGTCGTGCTATTTTGACCCCTACTAACGAGGTTGCCGATGTTGTTAACTCATACATAGTCTCTTTAGTACCTGGTGAGGAAAAGAGAGTACTTAAGGCTGCGACAAGATAGGAGCCTGAAAAAGGCACACGCTTCTTATGATCTTCTATATCCAGTTGAGCTATTAAATTCTTTGGGTGGTAGTAATTTCCTTCGCATCGCTTGTTACTTAAGAAAGGTATTCCAATAATGATGCTTTGAAATCTAGACCAGCTCGCGGGGGTTATGCAATGGGACGCGCTTGCTTGTTACCGATTTTGGTGACATGCTCATAGAAGCACGAGATAATGACAGTACACATATCGAGAGAGACAAGACTCATACCGCGCATTTGTCTTACTTTAAAACTTCTAGACTGCCATTTGAGTTAAAAAGACGACAATTTCCTGTTAGAGTGTGTTATGCAATGACAATTAATAAGAGTCAAGGTCGGACCCTTCCTTGTGTTGGTCTCTACTTGAAGACACCTGTTTTTCAGCCACGGTCGACTCTATGTTGCAGTTTCTAGAGTTACATCAAAAAATGGCCTCAAGATTCTTATAGAAGATGCAGATGGTAAGTGCGTTGATGAAACCCAGAATATTGTTTTTCCTGAGATCCTTTCGGCGGTGCGTTCAGGGGCCGTCTCTTCATAGCTTGCAGGCCATGGCCACCCTATTTTGTTCTCAATTGGTGTAGAAACTTTTGGTGAATGCTTTGCAATTGTATTGCACCGTGCATGTTTTGTCCGGGCTATTTTTGTACGCCTTCCTTCACGGCTAGATATCTAATCTACTACTCTTTTTTAAGATTCCGCTTATAATTTTGTTTCAAACACATATATAGTTTCTATTCTATGTGCGAGATAACTCCTTCCTAGAGGTGCAAATGTCTAAACTCTTCTTGCCTATTTTTTACGTTTTTAGGTTCCAATTTACTCTCACACTAACATTTTTGTTGTTTTTCTTACATTGGTCAACAAAGCACCCTCCATGGCTTTTGATCTCCTGCCAGCTCTTCATCCTTGGATGTGGCATGCAACCATCTGTGTGTGTGTCTCGTGTGAATTGGGAGTACCGTGGAAGAACTAATGATGGTGCCATTCAAAGATGTCGGCCGGGTGAGGTATCTTCGGTGTTGTCCTATGCCTACATGTGTCTCGATGCTTCCTCCCTTATGTTTACTTTATGATGCTACTTTGCTGCAGGGAAACAACATGTATCTTTGAGATTCCTAGGTCCGATGTTGCGGGAGGGAAACATCTATGTGATCAGGCGTTTTAGAGTTTCGAACGCGAAGTCCGCCTTACTTGACTGTTGAGTGTCCCTTTATGGTTGAATTCACACTTCACACAACAGTGTCCCGGCAAGAACAGATCTGCCTAGCTTTACGCAGTATGCATACAACATAACGCCCATCCATGAGCTTTTATCACGTGTTGGTGACACGAGAACATTCATTGGTTATGTATTAACATAGATGATCCTATAGACATTATTGGACCCTTCCTTGACATGTACTTGTGATTATGTATTAACATAGATGATCCTATAGACATTATTGGGCTCTTGGTGGAAGTTTCGATACTCACATGGTTCCGGATCTACCCCATTGCATTAGATGGCTTTTTCTACATGTACGTTTTATGGCTTTTGTATTGACCTTGCTCATGTTTTATAGATAACTACTATCTGAGTGCAAATGCCGCTTCACGCCGGTACTTCAATCCTGCGATTCTGAGCGAGGCTCTTTTTCTCGATAGGTATGCTACTATTCAGCTTTCTCCCGCTTATTAGTCTTATACTGATTAACACATGTGCTAAATTGCTTTTTATACCATCCTCTTCCGCTTTAGCTTCGGGGACCAGTGTATTGAGATGAGGTTTCGATGCTCCTACCGATCGACTTGCTCACACACGCAATCCGCCCCAATTGAGAACAAGACACTTTGCAGCAGCTAAACAGCATAAATCATATGATTTCTCCGTAAGACATATGTCACTATCTATTTACACGCTATTCAACTAGATCGGCCACTTTACAACATCACTAACAAACACTAACCTTTGTTCACAAACAGGTGTCGTTCTTGAAAAACCTTTGCTCCCGTCGCCGATAGCGCCGCGGATGCCACCGTCATGACCTCTTCCTACCATGATTTCCTTTATGATGATCCAAGATCGCGTCTTTGTAAATTAGTATGGATGTACCTCGATCATGACCGGACTTATTCTAACTTAGTGTCCCTGTACCTCGATGGTGACAAAACTTATTGCCTAGGTATTGTATTCCGGACGAGGTTATTGAACCGCCATATTACATGGAATATTTGAGGTAACTTATAGCTTTCTATTCAAAAAAGCGTGTTGCCATATTTATATTGTTGGTCCGAAAGAACAAATACCATATTACATTGTCATATTTATGACACACGGCCATGACCTCGCGCGCATGGGCGCGCGCAAATTACTAGTAGATACTAGATTTACCTTTAGTTATCTTCTGCCTAGAGCTATCACAATACTTTGTTAAGATACTCTTCGGGCATTCCGTATTCCTTCTATTTGCATTTATAAGAATTAGAGAGTCACCTCGATCCTCTGCTCTTCTCAACATACATGATAATCCTTCAGCCACCAATAAAAATAAGTAAGGAGACAGCAGGTCACCTTGTCGTATGCCTCCTGATGGCATGAAGGATTCAGTTTCCATATCATTGAATCTCACGGAATATGTTACCGACGTGACACATGCCATGATCGAGGTTCACCCACGCCTATGAAAACCCAACTTCAGCATTATTCTCTCCGGATAATTCCACTCGACCACGTCATATGCTTTATGTATATCCAATTTAACGCACACAAACCTGTTTTCCCCTGCTTTTCGGAATACACTCGTAGGCCACAAGTATATTGTCTATGGTGAGGCGTCCTATCACAAAGGCACCGTGTGTTGCTCATTTGATTGACGGTAGTTAACATCAACTTTGTACTATCGGTTTACGCATAAAATGATACACAAAGGATTACAAACACTAGATGTAGGATTTGATTCTAACAAGTTCCACGAGTTTGGTGATTTCATTTGTCTTGCAGGTTTTCATAGGATTTCACTGAATAAAAGTATCTTATATGATGGATTAGAATGCACCATTGCGAAGAGCTCGTCGAGACGATCGAAAGCGGACATATTACTTGCCACATTTGGAGTCCCAGAATCAAAAGTTACGAACCACGACCATTGGTGTGATTTCTCGGGACCTAGAAGACACTAGAAGACACCACGTCGAAACCTGTGCCCACACGTCCGCGGGGTGGTGCCGGGCGGCCCCACCCGTGTCGGCGGCACTTTGTGAGGAATCCCGGGCCTAGCTTCCGGAAGCTTCCTCCACCGACCAATGGGAACCCTAGAAATTACTCCAGCCCACTTGATTTAAGTCGGTTTTAGGTCGGTTTGATCCAAGGGCTCGATTCATCGCTTAGGACTATAAATAAAGGGGCAGACCTCCCCTCCCGAAACCCTAATTCATTATTCTCTTTTGGATCGGAGGGGTCCTTTTATGGAACTATCTCTTAGCTAGCTATCAATAAAAGATTAGTTCTCATTAGATCTAATCTAGAAAATAGAGAGAGAGAGAGAGTGAGAGATCGAGGAAGGAGCTTCGGTTTGTCGGATTCTCCTCGAGCTTTGTACTTCTACGGATCTACTTCTTCATTGAATTCAGGTTCTTTATTTAATATTCTAAGTTCTCTATTTACTTTACCTCGGTATTTACTTTTAGTTTATTTATTAGATTCTTGCTTGCATCAAATGCTCTAGTCTTTGCAACGCTAGAGTAGTAATTATCGGTTAGGTGTGGTGCTTAGTCTAGTGGTTATCGGAATTGTACCCAATCCCACGGATAGGTTGTGGTAGCCACGGGTGGTGGCAGACCACGGCGGCCGGCGTATTCCACCACGTTCGGGTTGGTGTTTGTAGGACTATAGTTAGAGCTTCCTAGCCCCTTTCTCACCCCTTTTACGTGGCTAGTGTTACGGCGTCCCAAAATAAGTAAACTTTAGCATATCTTTAATTCTTAGATCAATTAGAGACTTAGAAACTTATTCTCTCTCTCTCTCCACAAAAACATATATAGTTATCTTTAGACGGCCTTGACTCTTGATTAGTACACTTCACGTTCTCCGTGGAAAGCGATACCTTGGATACTCTTAGGTGAAGGCTACATCGGTATCCGTGTGTTTGTGGATTTTTACGTGATGCGTTAACAAATACCAACACTCGCTGATGATCTCAGGCAAGATCGATCTGAGTCTGTTAGCCAACATTTTAGATATGACTTTATAAACAACATTGCATAAGCTGATTGGACAGAATTGTGCTACCTTTTACGGACTGTCCACTTTCGGGATCATCACGATAGTAGTATTATTCCAGCCAACCGGTATAGTGCAAGAGTTAACAGCCTGTAATACTTCAGATACAAGATCATCGCCAAGTAGGGACCAAAACCTCTTGTAAAGACCGCGTGCAGTCCATCAGGCCCTGGGGCCTTTAGGTCTCAATATTGAACATAGCTTTTTTTTTTACTTCCTCTTCCGTGAATGGTGAAAGAAGTGATTCATTCATTTCGTCACTCACCTTCTGAGGGACAGCTTCAAGAACTGAGCTGTCAATCTCCCCGTTCTCCTTTGTAAAAAGCTGGGTGAAATAATCTTTAATCATTCCACACACACTTTGTTCTCTTGTCTGATGCCTTGGTCATCAATCAAACACTTCATCTTGTTCCTCTTCCTTCTCATAGATGCATATCTTTGGAAGAAAGTGGTATTACGATCTCCATGCTTGAGCCAATTTGCCTGAGCTCGTTGGACCCATATCAGTTCCTCTTGCTCCATGAGCAATTCAATCTGGACAAGCAACTCTTCTTGGGCAGCCAAGTTCTCATCCGACATCGGGCGTCTACGCTTCCGTTCTAACTCTCTCTTCAGTTTCTTAATGCTTCTCACTGGTCCCTTAAGGGTGTTTCGGTCCCGGGGCGTGGAGTTCATCATGGACGTCACTCACCTTCTCGCATAAAAATGGGTCCCTCTCCATGGGCGGCAAAGACGAGCCCACGCCCAGCTTGGACCATGGCTTCAATTGTCTCTTCTTTCATCCACGGCTTCAAAGCACCTAGGCCGCTGGTGCACCCTTTCCTCCTCCCAACCCCCGTATCAATAAGAATCGGCCGGTGGTCGGATTTAACCATCCCTCGTGTGTCAACTTCGCATGATCGGAAACAACATATTCCATGCAATGTTGGAGACACCACGATTTAGTCTCTTTCTTATTCTTCCTCTTTGCCACGTAAACATATCTCCATGAAAACCCATGTTGGATAGATTGCAGTCCCCTAGCGCTGCATGGAACGCGTGTAGCTGATTATCGAGTTCTAGGCCTGCCCCCTCCTTCTCGTGGTTAACAAAATTTCATTAAAATCGCCAAACACCACCCATGGGAGCTGCGCTGCCCCATGCAGGACCTCAGTACATCCCACGTCTTCTCCTGATGATCCATCTCGGTTCTCCATAGATCCCCAATAGTCTCCATTCCCCATTCTCAAGCACAACGGTATCAATATAATTTTCCATTGACCCGTGCACCCTAATCTTTATTTCACTTCGCCAACACATCATCAGACCCCCACTCCTGCCGTCACTTTCATGAATAGCAAGACAATCACAGCCCAATTTCCTCATCAGAGTTCCTGCCCTTACTTTATTCGGATGTGTTTTGGATAGGAAGAACACATCCGGTTGGTGCTCCTCTGGACGTCCAAAAGGGCATGCACTTGCCGGGCACTTGCGAGCCCGCGGCGGTTCGGGCCAAGAGTTTCATTGCTCCCGGTCGCTCCCCTCTAAGAGGAGCGCCGATCCTGAAGTTGGTTTCATGGTTGTTGTCCTTGGCCTTTTCTTCTCTTACTCCGGTAAAGGGCTCACCGGTGTTCCTTGAGACAATTTCTCCAGTATGGTGACTTGTTTTGCCACATTCCTGGGGGTGTTAATGTCCTCCGTGCCCGCGGCTAGGTCCAAATCCATCGTCCCATCTTCTTCCTAATACTCTCTTTCAGTGCCTCTCCCTCTTCCTCTACAGTGGCCCCTTCCGCATCCTCCACGATCGTCTCTCCCATTCATGGGTTGAGTGAAGGAGACCCTCAACCAGTCCTCCCATCCACAATCCTCTTTAGGGTGCACACCATCACCACATTCTATAACTTCGTGCCCCATACAACCACAGAAGAAATAGAAAACTGGAATTTTCTCATACTGGACTAGGTATTGCATTCGCTCCTTTAAGGTGATAGGAACCACCCACACCAAGGGTTTACTGAAGGTGAGTTGAACCCTAGCCCATAGGTATGGGGTCGAGTTTATCTTCCCATCAATAACAGCCACACTTACGAGATCACCCACCTTCTTCGCGATTTTCTCTGCAATCTCTTTCTTCTTCAACAGTCCATCTGGCACACCCTTGATCCTGGTCCATAGCGGGATCTTATCAAGTTTGTATGAGTGTACACTGGAGAATCCTTCATACTCTTCCATCACCACCGCCGCCCCCCTAAAGATCCATGGCCTCCCCTCCATAACCCGGTTCCAATCTCCTAGACAATGGAGCTGGACAAGGGACAGATTTGGTTCATGAACCTTGAATGTCACCTCTTTTGATGCTGCCCACGCGTTCCTCAAGGCGCTAAAAAGCGTCACATGACTGTAGGGTTTGGTGGTATGAACCCTAAAAATTGCTAACCAGCGAACACCCTTCAAGAGCTCTTCTAATTCTCCAGAGAAGTCGAGATCCTCCTCTTCCCCTTGCAACTTCAACCCCTCCAAGTGTTCCTCCAAGCCTGGCGTATAGTCTTCCTCCCCTATCGCCGCCGCTTCTTCTTTCCCGTTCCTTGCATCCGCCATGCCGAGCAATCAAAAAGGCCCCAAAGCCGCCCACAGATGTGCGAGGCACCGGGGTGGATAGTGGACCGGAGGGATCCCTACTTGATCACCGCCCGGTTTTTGGTGGACTCTCGGCGTCGCCGCTGAGGATGAGAAACCCTAGGTTTAGGGGATCAAATGACGATTAGGGTAGGAGTTCATCCACGATTGCCGCCTTTCGTCATGAGGATTTAGCATACCCTATATTTTTGTCTCTCTTCGTACCTAAAAATTGTGGATTGTTGGTTTTGCGTGCCACAAGTTTGATTTCGATTTGTACAAAATGCATGCAACATTTGTATCTCAAAATAAATTTATTAAAAAACTACATTCGTATATCTTTCTAATGATGCTAATTATGTATCATAAATATTAATATTTTTTAATATATATTTAATCGAAGTCGTTTCTCGAGAACCGAGGCGATAATTTTTTAGGGACGGAGGGAGTATTTTAGATTCATAGGTTTTCTACTCTGTAATTTATAACACATTCCTAGACATCAGAAATGCAATACATAATTATCTTCTCTTATGGTCACCGTCAGTATTATACAAATATATTCGGCATATAACCATATTAGCTTAATTATTTTCAAACCTAAATAAATTAGGAAAATGAGTGGCGGGTGGACATCACTTCGGCCAAACCGCATTATCAATCATCGTACAAGATAAGGCAAGCATGATGACTACTCGCTGCAACACAGGAGAAATATACAGGGCATGGCAGAACTAACTAAGAAACATGAAACAGCTTCATGACAATTGTTGTCGCCCACGCTGTTCTCTGACCTCTCACATCTTGCAACCAGGTCTTTTAGCTAAGCTTCAGCTCGCCTCTGCATAGTCTGCCTGTAACTGCAACTGAAGGGCGGACTCTAGGTCCCAAACTACATCTCCCATTGATGGACGGTCAATACCCTTCTCAGAGACACACTTCAAAGCTGTGTCTAAGAACTTTTTGTAACAATTTGGATTGATTCTTCCCATTAGATAGGGGTCAATCAGATTGAAGTCCGTTATGCAACTCCATGCCTGGACTTCCAAGTTAGATAAATCCCCATGTTCGTTTCTAAATTCAGAACGACGCTGAGCACATAGGACCTCAAGCAACACAGCACCAAAAGAATAGACATCCGATTTCTCCATCAACTTTAGGGTAGAATCGAATTCAGGATCACGAGCGTTACGGTCCCAAATCGTCCTTGCCAGTGTCCAAGGACCAGGCATTTTGTTACCTGAAATTTTGGCTACCAATTCTTTATCCAGGAGAATATTTTCTGGGTTCAAGTCGCCATGGATGAAGGCACCTGTGTGAAGGTAGTGCAGGCCACGGGCTGCACCGATACAGATCTCCAAGCGCTGCTTCCAGGTAAGTGGATCCAGGGCCCTGAAAAGGTGGTCACCTAGACTTCCTTGATCCATATAGTTGTAAACCAGATAGATCCCTTTGCTCTTATCATCGCAATAACCAATAAGTGGCACGACATTGTTGTGACAGAGCTTCGACATGCTCTCTACAAAAGAAAGAAAGGAGTGTTTATCATCATCACTGTACCTGTGCCAGCAACGCTCTACAGCCACCGTCATTTCTCCATGATCGATCACTCCACGATAATACCTACCAATACCATACTGATGACCAAGACGATGAGACCTATCAAACAAACTTGTCGCAGCCACTATCTCTTCATATGAGAAGCGGCGGCACAGGGGTGATACCCTAGCAGTAGCAGGGAAGTTCACCGGCTGAGCTGGCTTGTTCTTCCTTGTCCAATAGAAATATTCCACACCTTGCTCTCCCACAAGTGAAGCCTTCATTGCTTTGGCAAGACGTTCTACCACATGTTTCATCTCAGGACGTTTTCCCCTGTTCATCACCAGGCACTCAGCCGCCAGCTTTCCCATCTCATCAAGAATTTTTCTTGTTTCTCAAAGGATCTAATTCGGAGTCAAGAAACTTTCTCATATCTTTTGATCCTGCCTCTCTCATGAGCTTCACAAAATATAGTAACCAGGCTTGCTTCTTTATCTGTTGTTACCTTTTTTGTAGGATTTTTTCTAGTTAATAATTCTAAGAGGACAACTCCGAAACTATAAACATCACTCTTCGCAGTGAGACATCCATCCTGAGCAAACAGTGGGTCCATGTAACCTATGCAATGCTGCCTATTACATTAGCTGTATAAAGTGTCTTGTCTGTCTTGACTAGCCTTGATATTCCAAAGTCTGATATCTTTGCATTCAGGTTGCCATCTAGAAGTATATTATCAGGTTTGATGTCACCGTGAATGACCTGAGTACACTTGTCAGAATGCATGTATGCCAATGCCTCAGCACACTGTGTTGCAATTCTAAGTCGTATATCCAAAGGGATGGGAGTTTTGTCATGGTGAAGAATGGTGGCCAGATTTCCATTAGGGATAAACTCAGTAATCATCATCATGGCATTCTCTTCTACACAGTAACCAATGAGCCTGACAACATTCTTGTGGTTGATTTCACGATGAACAATCAATTCTTTATCGAAGTTTTCTTTCACGTTGTGGATGAACCTCTTCACTGTTACCATACTTTTGTCCTTGAGAACTCCTTTGAAAACGACTCCAAATCCACCTCTCCCAAGAATAGTCTTGTAGTTGTCGGTTATTTGTTCGATCCCAACTCCCGTGAAGCATTTTATTTTAGTCTTACTATATATCGTCCACTTTGATTTATCAGCCTCTGTCCACTTTGATTTATCAGCCTCTGTCCACTTCGATTTATCAGCCGCTGTCCGCTTCGATCTATCAGCCTTTGTGGCGTGGAGCGGCTCCTTGTTTTTCTGTGCATCCATATTCTGAAACCAGCAATGTAATACACCAGATAATTACAGTTTGATTACGATGCTGAATAATAATGAGTACAAGTGCAGAAGATTGACGCAGCAAATTGGTTGCAGTTCTAATGCATGAAGCGTTTGATTTTGGGGCTGGACAGGTGCTTGGTTTAAGACATCCGGGGGTGGAACAATTCAAATATTCGTCTAGACCCAGGTCCAAAACGTCCCCAAAAAAATTGTAGGGACGAGGGGATCGAGGCGGTGACGAGCTCTGTTGCCGCGATGCAAGTGTGGTGAGCAGACTTGAAGACAACTCTTTTTTTTAGATAATGCAAATCATGGATTCAAGGAGTAGCATCATGGGTAGATGCTAGAGATGGTAAAACAGAATTGAGGACGACGACGTACCTGTTGTTAAGCGTGGATTTTGATTTGCTGAAATAAGCAAGCCGAAGATCGGAAGGCGTCCCCTTGCCTTCCCTTCCCTTGCTTCCGCCTCCAGCTTTTTACTGTATGTATGTATACTTTGTGATTTTGACGATCACAAATTCAAATCCATGAGGTAGACCGGCAGTGAAGTGGAATATATGTGGGGAGCTTGAGGAAAGAGGATGTGCGTTTCCTAATCGCATTTGTGCTGCATCTGCTGATGCCCAAGTCACCGGTTCACTCTGTTGAACATAATATAACGCGGGAGGCCGTCGGCCGAGTCACCAGTGATGCACTGGTGCGGCAGTACACCACGGCGGCACGGACGTATAAGAGAGAAAAATAACTACTCCCTGCGTCCAAACAACGTTGACGTGGTTTGTGAGGAGTCAATCGATCATACGTAAGAACTATAATTTGGAACAGAGAAAAATATTAAATATGCTCAAATGCGTTGTAATGGGCAGCATTATATTATGGTATTCAACCATCTCCAACTACCATCTCCTCTCCTTTTCTTCTCCCTTCTTTTCCTTTTTTTTTTTTTCCTTTTTACAATAGTTTAATAAAATTTTTAATTAAATAATAATATTTTCCTATTTTCTTTTTTCTATTTTTCTGTTTTCTCTTTTTTTTTTTTTTCTATTTTAATTTCCTTTCTACCTTTTCCTTTTTTCTATCTTTTTTTTTCCTTTTTCTCCTCCCTTTTCTTTTTCCCCTCTCCTCTTCTATCCATTCGGCCGCACCCGGCGCCGGACTCGGAGTCCGCTAGAGACTACTCTAGCACTGCAGCCACCCAAATCCTCTCTGCCGCTGACGGGCGGCGCCACGCCATGGCCGATGCAGTTCCCATACAAGCCCTCGCCACGCCACGCGGAAGTTGCCCCCACGCGCCCACCCACTCGCTCATCGGCGGTACTCGGACGCCGCGCGGTGGAGGCGGAGGCCATGTCGAAGCGGCGTCGGGGAGCTCGGACACGAGCCCACCTTGGCAGATATTTTTTTAATGAATATAGGTACTCCTACCTTAGTGGTGGTGGTGCAGAGCAAAAGCAGAACCGTACCAGTAATTTGTAATTGTCAAGCAAATAGTGTCAGGTCAAGTCAAAGCAGGAGCAAAACAGTACCCCTGGGATCAGTTCTTCAACCTTATGTTCCCTCTGCAGCGCTCCTAATATTATTTCTATAAAGACAATTTCAGTAACGGCCTGTTTGGATCCTTGGAATTTAATTCATTGTAGTGCAATGGAGTTGGAGTTGAAGAGTGCAATGCAATGAAATGGAGTTGGAGAGTGCAATGCAATGGAATGGAGTTGGAGAGTGCAATGCAAACATAACATGGTGAGTGCAATGCAATGGAATGGAGTTGGAGAGTGCAATGCAAACATAACATGGTGAGTGCAATGCAATGGAATTCAATTCCCTATCTCCCACCCTATGAATTTGAGATAGGCTTATTTGTGAACTTTGGAAAGTTAGGGAATCTCAAATTCCAAACTAAATAGCTTAATTTATTAAGTAGATTCCAATTCCCCCAAATTCAAGGGATCCAAACGGGCCGTAAATGTTATTCTGAGTGCTGACCTGAGAATTGTTTCCAAAGTCTCATGCAATTCAGTTTTGGTCCAACACAGTTTAGTAGTGTCAGGTCAACTCAAAGCATTAAAGACATATTTCTTGATTTATAGCTAGGCTGGTGTCCAATGACCAACACCTATGTAGCAGAACACAGATGTGAACTACAGTACATGATGCTTTAGAGATGATTTTAGTTAATTCACAAAGCATCTCTGTACCTTAGTGGTGGTGGTGCAGTGCAGAAGTAGAACTCTACTAGTAATTGGTAATCCCAAACAAATAGATACCTGTTCCCTCTGCAGCGCTCCTAATATCGTTCCTAAAAGGACAATTGCAGTAGATGTTATTCGGAGTGCTGATCTCAGAATTGTTTCCGGAGTGTTATGTAATTCGGTTTTAGTCCTGCACAATTTAGCAGTGTCAGGTCAACTCAAAGCATCAAAGAAATACCAGGTCATTTATAGGTAGGCAGGTGTGTTCCATTGACCAACACCGACGTTGTAGTGATTCATGTGGTAGAACACAGATAGGAACTACATGATGTGGCAGAGATGATTTAGCCATAATACACATAGCATCTCTTCTAGCTGATTTATATGTTCTGTCATGTTGGCCTTGGGTAGCAACGGGACCATGACATCACTATATGTTCCATTGTCTCACAAGAGAAAAAGGTAAGATCGATCAGACCATTACTGTGGTAGTAAGTGGAACTAGGAAAAAAAAAGAAAAAATACTATACAGATGATGCAGGCAGGAAGCATCATGTTCAAACTTTCTTCCTGGTCAGCAGCTACTTTGTAACTCTGTAAGAATATATAAGCTTTTGCTTGATCCTCAAATGACAGAAGGCCGGGACAAGAAAAGAACAAGAATATAATCTAGAACGTGAATTGCATCCAACAAGACGGGCGATGTATTGACATACCTGCTGTAGTTATGGTCTTATGGATGGAACTCCAGATGCATATATGAGGAGCATAAATCATATCCACCGAACGGTTGACCCTCGCATCGCCATGGATGGACCGGGAGTAGGCTAGCTACAAATAGTTGGTCGAGGACGATAACAACATATCCAAATTGAGGGGTGGCTGTCAAGCAAGTCAAGGGTGAACTGAAGGCATTAATTAATTCCATGTCTTACATGTCACAGTGCAAATTGGAGCCTCTCCTATGGTGTTGGTGGGGTCAGATTCATTGACCTTTTATAACTCTTGTATTTGCAAACATGAGGAGCCCAGACTTGGCAGCTGTGGCTGAGTTCCACCGTCGGACCGTGGCACGCCCACTTCGCCGTAGAGCACGTTGTGGGATTGGAGGAGGTACCTACGCATTATAGGCTACTTGTCATGGGACGGTTTCCACTGCGAGCGGGATAAGCCAGCGAAGCAATCTGTCGAGCAGGTGGACTGCTCTGGCAGGATGGAGTCTTGGGCGCGACGCCGGTCGCCAGGCAGCCACCAGCCACCAGTCACCACTCACCACACCATTGCGCGGTATGCGCTACGGCCTCGCCGGCCGCCCGTCACCCGGCTCACCGCCGAACCGAAGGCTGCAGCCGCGGACACGCGTGGGCAGAACCAACAAACGCAGGACCGAGCTGAGTGCGGAACTGTGGATCCATACAGCGGAGTGGCGCGAGTAGCAGGAAACTTACTTTTGATCTTATGGAAGGAAGTGTTGCGTTGCTCGCATGCCGGCCTCAGAGTTGGAGCCTTCGCACCGCCTATGGCGCTCTCACATCAGCCGGCTGGGACTGGGAGGCCGGTGTCCTGCCAAGATGACACCAGAAGGATACAACCTCACAGAAACAAGGGTGAAAAACAATTCTCTGGTGTCTGCGTAATGCGCTAATGTACCAAAGTTGACTTGGAGTAGCTGTAGAATGCAGTAAACGAATCAACTAGTTTCACTGTCTCGGACACAAGCTCAGGAATCAGGATGCTGCCAGCAGCGCTAGCTATTCATTGTTGGGTAAATAACAAGGATAAATTAGTTACACAAGGCAGTTGTAGATTATCAGTAGCCCAGTGCAATTACAACAGAGTAGGAAACAATAAGCAGGACAATACAGCAACAGGAAAAACGATCCTGCATTGAAAACAACAAAGGGAGAGTATTAACAGAACAAACTCGTGGAATCATGCTAATGACGCCTGGTCATCAGAATTCAGAATCTTCAATCACCTCCCCTCATCCAGGGCATCGTCTGACATGCTAACACCATCCTCTCCGCTATTGTGGACAGCTTCTCATGGAGCTAGGCCATGGATACTCCAAGTGAAAACTCTGTCCTCTCTGGACGGTGTTCTGTCGATCGATGCTGCGTCACCTGTCTCAACCTATCCAACGTCACAGAAACTTCTTTCATCGATGGCCTCTCTGCACCACGCATCTGCAAGCACCGTTTTGCCAACTCCGCCATCTCTTCAAGGACCTCCATATTCTCATCGCTCTTGATCTCATCGTCCAAGATCTCCTCAAGCCTTTCTTCATTCACCACAGCAAGAAAATGGATTGCTAGGCACCTCTCAGACTGAGGACCATCGAGGTTCCAGGGCATTTTGCGTGTGAGCAGCTCCAACAGAACAACCCCAAAGCCGTACACGTCGCTCTTGTCAGTCAATTTGCAAGTCTGCAAGTACTCTGGGTCAAGGTACCCAAGTGTTCCTTGGACCATTGTGACAAACTGTGCGTCCTCGGTTGGTGCTAAGATGGAAGCACCAAAGTTTGATATCTTCGCATTGTAGTTGGAGTCGACGTAGATGTTCATGGACTTGACGTCTCCATGGATGATTGGCGGGGACGCCCAAAAGTGCAGGTAGTAAAGCGCCTCAGCAGACTCATATGCGATCTGCAGGCGAGTAGCCAAGGAGATGTGTCGGCATTGATTGGCATGGATGAGATGGAACAATGTGTTATTGTGGCAGAACTCCAGCACCAACATGGGGACCTCCACTTCGAGGCAAGAGCCAAGTAACTTGACAATGTTCTTGTGGTTGATTTGAGAAAGTATTAGGATGTGCTTACTGAATAGTTCCTTGGAGCGCACATCAATAATTTCCTTACTTCTTTTTACAGCTACTTCAATGTTGCCTTCAAGAAGTCCCTTATACACAGTACTAAGTCCACCCTCACCAAGAAAGCTTGACATATCGAAGTTGTTTGTCATAGCCTTGATGTCTGCAAGCGAGAATTGGCGGAACAGACCTGACGGCAAAATCTTGGCTGGGACGGTCACTGCACGTCGAGATGTTGGCCTGATCTTCCTCACCCAAGAGAACAGATCTACTCGTTGCTGTCCCTGATCTTGTGAAGATTTCCGAAGCACTCGAAGACGTTCTGCCACAGCAACCATCTCAGGACGTCTACCCCTTTCCAACGTTAGGCACTCACTTGCTAGTTTTGCAACCCCTTCAAGAAGCTTCATATTATTCTTGCTGGCAATTTCAGCATCAAACATCTCTCTTGCACCTCTGATCCCCCTTGAAAGGGCGTTAGTAAATGCACAAACAATGTTGACGTTGTCAAATACTGTTGTTGCCTTTTTCCTAGTGATCAGTTCGAGGAGGACAACTCCAAAGCTATAAGCATCACTCTTCGAAGTGAAATATCCATCCTGAGCGAACAAAGGGTCCATGTAACCGATGCTCCCTATTGCATACTTTGTGTGTAATGTGTTATCAGTGTTGACTAGTCTTGACATTCCAAAGTCCGACAATTTTGCATGAAAGTTGCTATCTAAGAGTATGTTACCAGGCTTGATGTCACCGTGGATAACCTGAGTAGACATGTCAGAATGCATGTATGCCAAAGCTTCGGCACACTCAATGGCGATCCTGAGTCTTATATCCAAAGGGATGGGGCGGCTGTTGTCATGAAGAACATCACTCAGATTTCCATTAGCGATATACTCCATGACTAACGTAAGGGCATTTTCCTCTGCACAATAACCAATGAGCCTCACTACATTCTTGTGGTTAATTTCACGATGGACGATAAGCTCTTTAGCAAACTTTTCTTCCACATTGCCGAACAACCTTTTCACTGCAACCATGCTTTCATCCTCAAGAACCCTTTGGTATACTTCTCGAAGGCACCTCTTCCGAGAACAATTTTGTACTTGTTGGTCATTCTTTCTATGTCGCCTTTCATAAAGCGTTTTATGTCATGATTACTGTGCCCAACCCATTTAGATCTGTCAGCTTCTTGGATAAGTTCCATCACTTTGTTTCTGGAGGATTCCTCCTGTGGAAGCAGTAAAGTTCGATATTAAGTAAAACACTGGATAACAAAAGCAAACCATAGAAGATGATCGATGCAGCAAATCAGAACCTAATCTTTATGTTTTTTTTTCTTTGTACTAACTGGGACTACGGGTAGTACACTGTTTATGTTGAAGATTCCCGAGAACCTAGTAAACCAGTAATACGTAACAAGAAGTTATTTTCCCACCCACTTAAACTAATGACTTGAATCTCTATGTTCTTTGACAAAAAAAGAGCAAAATACTGTGTATAGTTCTTGGCCTAAAAAGTTGTTGCCAAAATAATAGTTTCAGTAAGCGCAAATTTTTATTGTGCAAGAGCAGCTGCAAGAATCCATGAAATGTGCAGTAATTTGTAACTGGAACAGCAGTCTGTTGACCAAAATTGGTGACATTTGTTACAAATAATACCACAGTACAGGAGTAATGTTACCATGTCATTGGTCGCTTAAATTTCCATTGGTTCTGGAAGAAACAGGAGTATATGACGACTATAACAAAGTTAGCTGACATTACGATTCCGTGGACCGGCTTAGACCCCCCAGTCATGTAAACTCTCTATATATATATACTGCACAAGAGGCTCCATGCATCCAATTCCACCCCATTCTACTGGCAATCAAATCCCATGTCTTGAGACAGGTCTAACCTTGAGAAACAATCGGTCAATCTAGGTGTTGGGAGTCAATAGTGGCGCCTACGTTCTATTTGAGAAAATATTGAAGATTTATATATCCAAGAAAAGCAGCTTTCCATTCATATTTATAGATCCAAGAAAAGATTGCAGGCATACAAGAAGGTAGCAGGAGGATCAATTTTCTTGTTTTTTTTTGGGAAAAGATCAGTTTTCTTGTTGGTCCATGTTCCCCTCACAGAAGGAGGCAAAAGGTAGACCTGACTGCTCAGCTAAGTTGCAAGTTCATATCCCGAGAATTTTTTGAAGAATATAATCTGCTACTAAGGATGGATGAGCTAGCATGGTTATTGACGACATACCTGTTACGGATGAATTTGCAGGCTGGTGGCGCTAAGCAAGAATCAATCGTCTCCCTCCTATATATGTATGGCACCCACTTTGCCAAGTTGCCATGTATGGGTGGATGAAGTGGAGTACATACGGGCTTAGGTGTAGTGGCTAGAAGATATTGCAAATGCCCGAGTCAACCGTTAAGTCTCGCACGCGTTGTCCAAATGTGTTGGGACCCACGTTGGCGCCTCCTTCCTGTGTATGGCACTCACATTGCCACGTTGACATGGATGGATGGATGAAGTGGAGTGCATACAGGCTTGGGTGTAGTGTAGCGGCTAGAAGATATTACCCGAGTCAAGTCAACCGTCAAGTCTCGCATGCGTTGTCCAAATTTTTTTAGAAAATGGATATCAAATCCGGTCTCTACATCCATAGATGTACACAGCCAAAAGTTATAAAAAGATAGAAAAAACAAAAGAGAGAAAAGTTATAGTCTTATACATCAACCAGGACAATACAGTAAAACGATATAAATGCTTCGACCCTCTATTTGATCAACGAGAGGGCGTCCTTGGCTTGCTCTTCACGCCGCAGCTGAGTTTCGAATACCGTACTACAGGGGCTCAGGAAGGCTTTCACAAGGAAGGAAATTACATCGACGCCTCCAAGGGGGAATATGACGCCGAATTCGTCATCACCACCGGCCCAGAGCAAGCCAGGCTGGGTTTTCACCCGTAATCCAAGTTCTGCAAAAGCATCCAAGCCGAACCTGCAGACGACGATATGCCGGAGATGATCGGCAGAGTCATCACCAGCTGCAGCGAGGCAACCTTTGATGCGTTGTCCAAATGTGGATTGGATTCCATAGCAAAAGAAATCATCTACAGAGTATCTTCGATTAATTGTTTTTTCTTTCTCTCTCCCAATTCCACCAATAGGGAGCGTTGCATTAACCCATAGAAAACTAATGGTTTCTCCCGATGACAAATTTATGGTTTCTTGTACATTGGGTCCAGAGAGGACTGCGCCCACGGCGTGTGCCCGGGACGGCGTCCGGTCTTTCGGCCGCCCGGACACACCTCGTGTGGGTGGTGGCGTCCGGCTTTTTTGTATCGTGTGCCATCGCGTTTTTTTACTCAAGTTTTCTCGATCTTTTCGACCTTGTCGTCTCTTGAGGTCTTCTCTTGAGCTCCAAGTCATCTCTGGAAATTTGCGGTGCCTTGGTCCAAGTCATTTTTTAGGTGTCAACACCATCATATCCCTCCACAATTTAATTAGAGCTAGTTCGGGGCCACTAAATTTTATTTCTAGCCCACAGCTTAAAGTTCTTATTAGTAGTTCCTTCTATTCCTTAAGGGCCAATTGCAAGGTTGCCCGTATTCGAGCTTCAATTGCTCATTTGCCCCTCTTTCTTAAGGGCGGAGGAGTGGGCATCGGCGGGTGGGTGGAGCGCCCGGGGGTAGGCGCGGTGGGCAGGCGGCGTAGGCGTGATGGGCGGGCTCGAAGCGGCGCAGCGGAGGTGGGCACGAGGCCGGCGTGCGGAGGAGGCGGTGTGAGTCCGACGCGGAAGCGGGCGTCATGGGGCGATGGGAAGAGTTGGGGCGCCGCATGGCGGGCGAGGGCAGAGCCGGTCCGTCCCACCGACCGGTTGGCGGAGCCGGTTCGTCCCCTCGACGTCCGCTGCTGCCATGGCGGTGGTTGTTGCTAAGCAAGGGGAAAAAGAAGAGGAAGAAGAAGCTATCACATGGGGCTCACGCACCGATGGGGGACGAGGGGGCTGTTGTGGATTGGGAGCCAAGGGTATTTGTGTATTTTTACCTTTGGACTTAACATCGTGAAGTCTCTTTCATGAAATAGGGGCAAGGAGGAACTTTGGATTCAAAAGATAGAGGGAAATGTGCAAAGTTTTAAAAGAGGTAAACGAGCAATTGGACCTCAAAACACGGGGGCAACCTTATAATTGGCCCATTTCTTAACCATCCGATTTAGCCAAATAACTGACTCTCATTATTTAGAAGCACCGTGTAATTTCACTTAGTTTTATTCTATATGCAACATATATATATATATATATATATATATATATATATATATATATATATATATATATATATATATATATATATAGGTATTATATGTATTCCCCCAGGGGACTGATTAACAGTCGGTCACCGAGCCAGCCCAACGCACCCGTACGTCGAGCCCAACCCCTATGCGGCGCGCGGGCGCTCCTCCACACACCCACCTCTGTATAGTTTTTCTTAAATAAAATATAAATATTTCACAGAAGAAAAAAAAGATCGTGGGGAGAGGGAGACGCCGGGTTTTACGCCGGTTTATTCTCCTCGCCGTCGCCGCGAGCCCATATCGGCCCCGCACCCGCTGCTCCAGGCTATCGCCGCCCGCCGCCCCTGCCCTCGCCCCCGCTGCACGGCCTGATCTCGCCGCCGCCCCTGTTCCCTAGCGATGACGGCGACTCCGGGCACCGGCGTGGGCGCGCTGCAGGCTCCCAGCCGATCGGCGGCGGCAGCGGCGGCGGCTCGTGGAGGCATCGACGCTCCCTCACGCCGGATCTGGAGGCCGTGCTCCGTGGCTTGCCCTCTTCTGACACTGGCCGCAACAAACCGCTCGGCGCTGGCGAAGTACGAACCACTCGACATCGGCGAGGAGTCACCAGCTGACGCGTTCGCGATGGCCCATTGACCCCTGCCAGGTACGAACGGAAAGTGAAATTCTTTAGCTCGATCTGTCTTCCTGTAGATTTATTTATTGTATGTCCTATCGATCCACATATGCTTTCATAATTGTACGACGACGTTTGGGACGAGGACTTTGAAAAGACAAGGCAGATGTGTTGCTAACCTCCTCCATCAACAAAGGATTAGGCGGTAGCCTCGGTACATGGCGTGTGCGAGCACCTGCAGCTGCTCCACCATCCCTGAGTTGGTGATGTGCCGCCCGTCCGCCTCCTCCACGACTGTCCGAACCCTCAGGAGCAGATGCTGCAGTCTCCCCATCTTTTGCTCCTCTGAGGCTGCGTTGTTGGAGTACTTGCTCCTCAGGAAGGAGATGAACTGGCTGACGAGCTCACCGATCACTGCAGAGATGGCAGCCTCCATCTTCTTGAAAAAATCACCTGCTGTGTGAGGAGCGGAAGGAGCGGGATAGGAGAGCCGAGAGCAGATAGGAAAATAACTTCGTTGCTATTGACCGGATCAAATTGGGCCACCATCATATATGGTCTCCATCTTGGGACCATCAGTTTTTTTCAAAGATTTTGACTTCACTGCACCAAAGGAGACGAGAGAGGGCCTTTCCTTGGTCTCAAGCTAGACTTAATGGCAAGGCACGTTTTTTCATGAAGGATGCCTCAATGACTTTTGTGGTATTCTGTGGACGATTCGGTATTTTTGACGTCGCCCAAAATTCAAACGTAAAAAATATCACATCCTGCGCCTCCGCCAGGACCACTGGCCCGACCGTGCCGCGGCCGCCTCCGGGGGCTGCTGTTGCCGTGGCCGCCTCCGAGGGCTGAGCGGGCCGCAGGGGAAGCTTCGCCCGCGGCCCGTGGGGATGGCGGCGGCGTGGCCTCCCTCTCCTCCCGGGCGGATCTGCGGCGGCACGGCTGCCTGAGCCCCGGCGATTTGCGTTGGCGTGGGCGCCCCCATGGCGTCGGTGGCTATCACCTTCAGATTCGGCGTTGCACGGGGCGGATCTAAGGGGATGCTTGGGCGAGGGCGCTGTGGTGCGTGGAGGGCGGCGCCGAGACGCTGCGCTTTGGCGACTCGGGCCGCTCCGCCGCCCGGCGCCGGGTCTGCGGTGGGGGCGGCCGGTGGATGGTGCGAAGCGCGCGCCGGTGCCGGTGATGGTGGTGGCATGGCCGAGGGCTGCCGACTGTCGTCCGGGCCATGGAGGCCGGGTAAGGTGGAGCCCGGGCGTTTCTACGTGCGGGCAACCGTAATGCAATAAGATGATCGGTACTCCTTTCTACTCCTCGACAGCGCCGGGTGCGGGCGTCGCCATGGTGGTGGGGCCGGTCATGCCGGCGGGGCTTGCTGGAGGTGTTGAGGTAGTGCCTTAGGCGGTGTTGGGCTTCCCTGTGGTGATGGCATTGCGCTTCGGCGAGGATGTGCTAATTGGCATGACCGAGCGTGTGGCGGGAATGGTGACTCGGGCGAGAGCCTCCATCACGCTTGGGGTCGTGGCAATGGTGGCGGCGACTTTGTGTCGTCGTTCTCCCCGCTAGGGGACACCATTGAGGGCTGCCATTTCCTTGCGGCATGGGTTCTCGGTGAAAACCCGTCCTCTATGGGCGTGCGACGATAGCGACATTGGCGTTGTGCCCTCCTTGGAGGCGCCGCACCTGGAGACCCGTCTCGGCTCGTGACAATGGTAGTGGTCGGCTAGTAGCACTGGCGGAGCTACATGGAGACAAAACTAGGCCGTGGCCCTCCCCTTGCTTCGTGTCAAAAGAGCCCATATAATCTCGACTCGGCCCATTAGCCCCAATCTAATTGCCACCTACGATGAGGAGACGGAGGAGCGGCTGCCTTCTTCGCTTCATCGGGTCGTCACGCCGTCTGCGAGACGCGAGGCCGCGGAGGCGAATCAGCGGCGACCGGCGAGCCGGCAGCGCCGCTGGTGGCAGTGCGCGGCGGTCAGCGGTGCGACTCCCTTGCCCCGGCGGTTTCAGCTTCAACCAAGGGTCCATATCAGAAACCACACCTACCTCCAATGCTGCCACCTCACTTCATGTTGCATGTGTTCATATCTCATGATATTGATATTGTTGCTCTACTGTTAAATGCACAGTCACACCAATGAACAAAGGTTTATTTATCAATAAATCCTCTGTTTTTTTAGTCCAACTACCTTTTCAATGCACATAGGTGGATTCATGAACCACTTGGTAACAACTGTTCTCTATTTCAGCCTATTCTACTGGACACACTATCTTCCGCAAAGAAGACCTACATAGTGTTCATACCCTCTTTATGTAACTCAACTTTTATTTGCTACATAGTATGACACCATTTTGTACTCATCCCCCCTTCTTCCTACAATGCTACATATCTCAACTTTTACTTTTACCAACATGCTTTCATATTTGTATACTTTTTTTTTAGATAAAGGATTTAAATAAATCCGGCTTCATCTATCCTCGCACCAATTATTACAAAGTATCACACACAAATTTAGTTTGGACTGTGGAAAACAGTCATACACAAGGAAAAAATAAAAGGTAAAGATTTTGACTAAACATAGCCAATATGTCTCCGCGTTAGCCATCCATTGGATCCGAAGAAATCAAGAGCCGCCGTTTCTAAATGCGAAAGCCACAAAGGTCATTTGGTCCTGAAGATCTTCATGCCTTTGTAATTTTGCCCACTGTCGAAGCCCGGTGCGTTCCTCGGAATAGAACACCGCAAAAGAGTTTTTGGCCTACATTTGTCGAAACCACCTCATTCCTTGTTAACCAAATTGCCCAAAAGAGAGTCAAAGCTTGCGATTAACAACAATGTATTGTACTTCTTATTGCCAATTTGGACCAATTTTGAAACAGATCATATGTGTTCAAAGGTGGGGCAATTCCAAAAAGTATATGAATGGAGCGCCAAAAGAAATTTAGCATGATAACATTGAAAAAGGAGGTGTTGAATCGATTCTAAGGAATGGCAAAAGGAACAACTAATATCCCCATGCCGGTTTCTCCTTGCCAAATTATCTTTGGATAAGATTACACCTCGTTTTACATACCACATGAAGATTTTAATTTTCATAGGTAATTTTGTTTGCCAAATATCTTTTGACACTCGCACACCATTATTAATTAACGCAAAGATACATAGACTTGATTGTAAAAGTACCCGAGGCCTTTAAACCCCAAACAAACACATCTCTTTCCTCACATAAGTTCACTTGTTGTAGGGAAAGTATTATACGGTTCCAATTGATCATGTTTGCTCCCACTAAATTCCTTCTAAAAAGAAACGTTTAAATACAGGGGAGTGCTCATTATATTGGCTCTTGTATCCTCGCTCCTTACAATATTAAACAATGCTTTGGAATCTATCTTTGAGTGGTTTGTTGCCCGGCCCAAGTATCTAACCAAAATCTAGTTTGTGTCCCATCCTTTACCTTAAAATGTCCTAACTCCATAAAAATATCTTTCACATTCATGAGACTCTTCCAAAAGTGTGAATCAGTTGCTTTCTTTGAACGGCCGCCAAGTGTTTTGTCCTTAATGTATTTGTTTCTTAAAAGATCCTGCCATAATCCCTCCTTATTTAACAATTTGAACAACCACTTGCTAAGCAAACATTTGTTTTGAGTTTCCAAGTTTAGTATCCCAAGGCCCCCTTGGTCTTTCGGTTCTCCGTAATATATCCCATTTAACCAATCTATATTTTCTTTTATGTTGATCATTTTTTGCCAATAAAACCGTGCTCTAAAGCACTCAATTTTTTCCAACACTCCTTTCGGTAGTTCAAAGAAGGACATCATAAACATGGGTAAGCTAGACAAAGATTGAATTTATGAGTACCAACCGACCTCCTACCGAAAGTAGTTTGCCTTTCCATCCACTTAATCTTTTTCTATTCTTTCTTCAATGATTTTCCAATCTTTGTTATTTAGTTTTCTAAAATGCATAGGCAATCCTAGGTAAATCGAAATGGGAATTTTCCAATGGCACAACGAAACAAATTGCCGAATAAAACTCCTCATGATCTTTGGCTCGGCCAAACAGAGAAGACCTCATTTTTATGAAAATTAATCTTTAAGCGGATAGTTGTTCAAAAGTGCTAAGCAATAGTTTCATATTAGTTGCCTTTTCAACATCGTGGCTCATAAAGATAATCGGTGTCATCCGCATACTTTGCAAAATTGATAGGCCATCTTGCACTAAATGTGGGATTACCCCTTCAACTTGTCCCACTTCCTTGGCTCGGCAATGAGTATGGCCAACATATCCACTACTATGTTAAATAGTATGGGGGACATGGGGTCACCCCCGCCTTTAAACCTTTCCTAGTCCGGAAATAAGGACCTAGTTGATCATTAACCTTAATATTGACATTTCCTCCCTCGTGTGAATTGTTGTACCCAATCACACCATTTATTTGAGAACCCTTTCATACGTAGAGCTTGCTGTAAAAAACTCCAATTTACTTTGTCATATGCTTTTTCGAAATCGATTTTAAAAATTACCCCGTCTTTCTTCTTTGTATGTAGTTCATGAATTGTTTTAGGTGCAAGATGACTGCACCTTCCATAATATTTCTACCCCGGCAGAAAGCCGCCGTCTGAAGTCGGTCTTATAATTTTTTGGGCAATGGTAATTAACCTATTAGTTGCCACTTTAGTGAAGATTTTGAAAGAGACGTTCAATAAAAGCGATGGGCTGTATTGTTGAACGGATCTTGCATCCTTCTTTTTGGGCAGCAAGATTATATTACCAAAGTTAAGACGATTAAGAGGCAAGTTTCCTTGATAAAAATCAGAAAATAGGCCATCAAATCATCCTTGATTACCCCCCAAAAACCCTGATAAAACTCCGACGGGGGGAAGCCGTCGTACAGTGCTTTGTTGTGCTCCATTTGGAAGATAGCCGTTCTAATTTCCTCTAGAGATTTCATATTTGTATACAGGAACCAAATCCCCGAGTCGAAACAAGTACAATATTGTGTTGTTTTGATCATCATATATGCAGGATTGGTATCGTCCCACCCTTGGCACTAGCCTATAATAGCACTAAAACATCTTTGTGGTCATATATTCTCCATTGTAATTTTGTTTGAATCCTCTTTTCGATATATTTCGTCAAGTATTCCTCAATTTGCCAAACTGCTACAAGACAACTATATATACATATTATTTCCAATCATAGATCACAACCTGCAGTCAATCTGTCCGAATATGGCATCTACCAACAAATACGTGTGCGCCTACTTCGCGACGGCGCTGGGTACACACAAGTTAATATACATGTTCAAGAAAGATGATGTCAATCCAATCAAGACAGATTTGGAAGGCCCGAAAGCAAAACAAATTGTTCGCAGGGGGTGGCATTGCCAAACAAAATCCTAAGCGAAGACATTCTAAGAGGCGCTTGTTCTCTTGACCCACCCACTATGCAAGCTTTGCTATGCCAGCCAGGAAACTGAAAGCATATCCTGTTAGATCTTTTGGATCGACTAGGTGAAGACTAGTGGAGTTGAACTCTTTGCATTTGGGATGAACAAACTAGTTTCAGAGAGACATAGAGGTCGAAATGGAGGAGTAGAGGTCCAAACCGTGGTTGGCGGCGACCATCACGTTCGTCGCTGAAGTCTCGCGCATGGGCAGCGATGGTTGATGTAGGGATGGATGCGCAGGTCGCCAAAGATGGTGCAAAGGTGGATGGTGGCAGCGATAGGTCCATCCCGACGCCGACGGCCGCTTCCCTCCGACCGATTAGGGTTTCGAGGTGTGGAACCGTGGACGGCAATGAACCTCGTACCTTGTGTCCCCGACCCCACCTCCCTATCTATGGTGCTTAGCGTGATGACGAGGGCCTACCAACCGTATTGGGCTAGGTGTCCACGATAAGGACGCGAGATCAAGGCCCAGTTGGCTATTGGCCCCACTGGTGGAGATCAATTCCAACATATACTACATTCATGGTACGTTTTTGTTTATCCAAAGAGGTTCTCTGCAACTTGCTTACCTAGATTGGGATGCAAAAGATCAAAGTGTTAATTCTAGCTTCTAATGGATACATTATCCTTAGTGTGTGGTGGTGAGACAAACAACAATTTGTCCCTAAAGGAAAAGGAGGAAATGTCTAAATGTGGTGACCCTTTATACATGCTATACTAGAATCTGGGAAAGAACACAACACACGAAAACGCACTCCTCACGGCTCCCATATCCTCTTTGACTGGGCGGACTGCCGGCTTTGTGGCCCTTTGTGGCGACTCGTAAGCTACTGTAGTGTCTTTCTTCCCTCCATTTGATCTCCTCGATCCTGTGGTCGATTCCTTGATTCTCTCCACTGAATCAGTCGCTCTTGTTCCGATCTACTGATTCATCCGATTTGTTTGCCCTGGTTCCATCTCCTGCCCCCTGTTGCTTCTTTCAGTCCCACTGTTCATCTTCCTCTCTAAGCTCGAGTTCCTGCCATCCTTCATCATTTTTGTTCATCAGCCTCCAGCTGCTGCGTCGCCATTGCAGAATAGTGAGCGAGCACCTTGCCGCGAGGAAGCAGCGTCGACTAAAAATCCAGTGCTGGCAGCAGGCAATTCAAGCAGGGCCGACCACCGGTTTTCTCTGCTTCAAGTTGCTGCTGTGTCCCCATACTCCCTTCCTTGCTGCTGTTTCTCGTTACCATCAACACCACTGTAACCTGCAGCTACGGATCCGCCGTCGCCGCTTTTTTCACCACGATTGCTCTGTACTGGCTTCGCCCGCCACCACACCATTGCACCTGCCAGCCTGCCACTACTACAGACTATCAATCTGCCCGCCATCGATCTGTGTTGCAGATTTGCCGCCACCATACTGCTGCTTCTAATTCTGTGGTAAGAAATGAATCAGCTCGAGGCGACTAAGGGGATCCCTTTAGAGGATCTGCCCGCCCTTGGCTGCAGCTTCTTGTTGGAATTTGAAGTAGAAGGAAAGGGAGTTGACCATTAATTTCGAAGAGGAATTACAAGGTGTCCAAATATTTTGATGAGAGAATCGATGATGAAGTAATAACAGTTCATCTAATTTGATTCATTTAGCTTGCAAGTCAATGAAGATCCTTTGTCCGAATTGCCGAGGCTATATAGCCACCTGTGGCGGTTCATGAGCTACGTTTGCTAGTGGAGCAACATCGCCCTGAGGTAATATTTCTATCCGAAACAAAAGTGGATGCGCAAAAAGTCCGAGAATTTGATATTCAGGTTGGGTTTTGAAAATGCTATTGGGGTAAGTTCGATGGTTTAAGTGGAGGTTTAGTGTTAATGTGGAGGAAAGGTACGATAATAAGGCGTAATTCTTTAAATCCTTCCCATATAGATATTTGCATAAGCAATGAGGACAACGAATGCGGGAATGGAGATTTACTTGGATTTTATGGACAACCGAATAAGAATCGGAGGGAAGAGTCGACCGGATATGTGTTTGGATCTGTTAAGGGAATCTTAACAAACTAAGGAAGGAACTTGAAGAGGTTTGTAACAAATCATGGCGTGAAGGGATAATGTAGATGAAGAGAAAGCTCTTCTAAATAAAATCTCAGAATTATCGGCCCGAGAGGAGATAATGTTTAGACAAAGATCTCGTGTACATTGGTTATCGAAGGTGATAGGAATACATCCTTTTTCATGCTAGATGTCAAGATCGGGCTAGACAAAATAAAATTGCCTTTTAAGAAAATAGGATGGAACAATATGTCATCAACAAAAGGACCTAGAAAATGTGGCTAATGAGCATTATATTAGGTTGTTTTCTGCACATGAATTCTTAGACCCAAATTAAGTGGTCCGGTTGTCCCTTAGAAAGTAAATGTAAGATATGAATCGAGACTCAGAGACCTTTTTAGCGCAGATGAGGTAGAAAAGGCTTTATTTATGATGAAGCCAAATAAATCTCCGAGGACCTCGATGGATGTTACTGCAGGTTTCTACCAAAAACATTGGTCTTATTGAAGAATGACATTTGCCACGCTAGCTTCTGAATTTTTTTGGGAGGAGGTGATCTTCCAACCGAGGTAAATAAAACAATCTTGGTTTTAATTCCAAAAGTTAAGCAACCTCAAGACTTGTCACAGTTTTAGACCTATTACGCTATGTAATGTCCTTTATAAAAATATGTTCAAAAGTTCTAGCGAATAGGTTGAGAGAGATTTTGAAAGACATCATATCCAAGAACAAAGTGCTTTTGTTCCCGGAAGGTTGATTACGATAATGTCTTGATGGCCTATGAATGTATTCATTATTTGAAGAGGAAGAAAGGTAAGGCAAGTCTATCTACAATAAAGCTAGACATGATAAAGGCCTATGATAGAGTGGAATGGAATTATTTAAGACGCATTATGATCAAACTGGGTTTTGCAGACCCTTGGGTCTCAGTTATTATGAAATGTGTTGAAACAAGAAGTTTCTCGGTCCGAGTAAATGGTCAACTATCTCAATACTTCACACCCTCCGAGGTATCATACAAGGAGATCCTATATCTCCATATCTTTTTCTCCCTATGTGCGAGAGGGCTTGTCATGTTTATTAAGGTTTTTAGGACCCCAGTTTTTATCTAGAGGCATAAGGGTTGGAGTACACACGCCTTTGATCTCACGCCTCCATTTTGCGAGATGATTGTATTATACTCGGGCTTCAAATAGGGGTGCGAGAGAGACTGAATAATATTCTTGAAGCTAACAACGGGGGTTCAGGGCCGAGTGCATTAATCGGATGAAGTCTACAATTTTCTTCAAAAAATTGTTCGAGACCACACTAAAAGAGAAGTTATACAAGTTTTAAATATTCAAAGAAAAACACTTGAGGAAAAATATTTGGGTCTTCCTACAAAGGTAGGGCGTTCTAAACCGAGGCTTTTGAAAAGCTCCCTACAAGTATTTATAAACTAGTAAATGGATAGAGTGAGAGGAATTTAAGTTCGGCCGAAAGAGAAGTCCTAATCAAGGCTGTGGCACAATCAATTCCTACATATTCTATGATCCGTTTTGAATTATCCAAGACCACATGTAAGAAAATTACATCGACAGTGGCAAGGTATTGGTGGGGAGGGGATGGTGATAAAAGAAAGATGCACCGGAGGAAGTGGTCAAAAATAGCTCACATGAAAAAAGCAGGAGGTATGGGCTTTAGAGATTTGTACCTTTTTTACCCTTTGTCAATGCTAGGAAAACAAGGCCGAGATTGTTAACAAGACCTGATTCTCTCTGTGCTCGCATGCTGAGGGGCAAATATTATCACAATTTATCTTTTTTGTCTGTCAAAACAAAAAGTAATAGTTCTCATTGAAATCTCATATGTTTGGTTTTGGAAATTGATGACACACTTGTTATGCTAATCCTTTGCTCTAAGTGTGACTTGAGAGATAGGATTGCATGGATAACGTGGAGCATGATGATCATGAACATGGACGATGATGATGGACATGATGGATCGTCAAGCTCGATGGTCGGTTTGGGAGGAACCTAAAGATCAAGGCAAAGGTATACTTGATAGGGTTTTCTTTCGGTGATCAAGACACGATAGAGCGTGTGATCACATTATAGGTTAGATAGCCGACTATCAAAAGAGGATGCCGTGACCAATCCTTTGATGAAGTGCTTCTAGGTTCAATTGACTTGCATGGTGCATTTAGGATTGAGAGCACTAACCGTTCTTGTCTAATCGATCGCGATATGCTAACACACGTGCTCACGGGACACATTTCGACGTGTTGGCAACTTGAGACAAGAGGCGAAACTTGGAAAGATGGAAAGACAACGACGCGGCGTTGAAGAGGAGCTTCAATAGCTGCGCCGGATGCTAGGCCGGGCGCTGGCGGCGTCCGCATGATGTAGAAGTTCAAATCGAAGCGGCCGACGCGTCCAGCCGCTCGCGCCGACAGCGGTCGATTCACTCTGGCGTCTGGCGCAGTGCTTCGAATTTCGACAACGCGAGGTCAACAACGCCGACGCTGGGCGCTGGCGCATTCTCGCGCGCGGCTGCGTCGCGGTCCCGAGAGGGTGTCGAGACACCCCCGCCGAAGCAACGCCCGGCGCGTCCGGCAATGGTTTTCTTGCGGCGCTGGCGCGTCCGGCGAAGGTCCCCGGCGTCGTCCCAAGTAGCGACAACAGAGGCAACTTTGGACCAACGGCTCTATTTCGACTTGGGGTCTATAAATAGTTGGGTGGCGGTTCATTTGTCTCTCTCTTGCACATTTGAACACTCCTACACACTTGTGAGCTTGTGAGACTCCCTCCTCTCATCTCTTCATCCTAACCGATTCTTGGGTGAGATTGAGAGAGATAGAAGTGCATTTGCTTGATTGCTTGCATCTAGAGGCACTTCATCCTTGGAGGAGCTGTGAGATCTTGTTTCTCTTGGGAATTTGCTTGGTTCCCTAGCGGCTTGGAGCAAGAGGCGGTGTTGAGCTCGATTGAGCTTGTTCGAGGCCACACCGGTGGTTTGTGAGGGGGTCGTTCCTACCCCGCGGAGATTTGCGAAAAGGAGCACTAGTGGATTGCTCGTGGCTTGTGGATCCTCTCTTGTGATCGGTTTGCTTGAGCTCCCACCATGGATTTGGCACCGCCATTAAGCTTAGCAACCGTCAAGTGAGTGTATCGCCACAACGGGGACTAGCGTGCCGGCAAAACACGTGAACCTCGGTGAAAATCATCGTGTCAACCTTGTTCTTGCTCGTTGGAGATTTCTTGTTGATCACGGTGATTGGCTTCCATGTCTACACGTCGACGTTGGTATATCGATCACACCTCCTCTAGTATTTACATTTGATATACTTGTGTAGTTTGAGTAGT
This sequence comes from Hyparrhenia diplandra, assembly GCA_015847255.1. NCBI lineage: Eukaryota > Viridiplantae > Streptophyta > Magnoliopsida > Poales > Poaceae > Hyparrhenia > Hyparrhenia diplandra. The sequence continues at coordinate 85,144 of JADLZK010011837.1, read as the reverse complement.
TTGATCTAGCTTGTTAGAATTGTTTAGCTCCTAGTGCTTGTTCTAGTTAGCATATCTTGTCCACCTAGGAGTAAATTAGCAACCTAGACATTGCTTGTATTTAGAGAGATTAGAATTGACTTGTGGCTTGCATAGTTAACTTGTAGCACCGCTTTGTTAGCTTCGCCATCTTATTTACTAACCGGTTTGCTTAGTGTTGTTGCAAGATTTTTTTAATAGGCTATTCACCCCCTCTAGCCATTAGGACCTTACACTCATACATGGCGGGCTATTTTGAAAGGCCGACACGTATTACAGAAGGGTTTAATCAAATTGATTGGTGATGGTACTTCCACACGGTATGGACTTACCAATGGATCCCGTGTATTCCGTGTTTTAAACCTTTATATAAAAACACGAAAAACTACAATTGAGAGGGTCAATGAATTACTTATCTCTCATGGATCTTCCCGAATGAAGAGATTTTAAAAGAAAAATTTTTAGAAGCTAATGCTAAGGAAATTCGAAAGATTCCGCTTGGGGAAATTAAAGGAGGATATGTGGGCATGGAGTGGAGAGAGAAATGAATTATATAATCACAAATCTGCATACAGATTATTGTCTTCCTCAAATCGAATAATGCAACAAAACAAAACAAGTTATGCAAGTTCGTCAAACCAAGTGAGGACAACCAATATTGGAAAAGACTTTGGAAGCTAAAAATTCCTCCTAAAGTGAAAGTGTTTTGGTGGCGGGTGATGCATAATTTTGTGCCGCTTAAAGCAAATTTGATGCAAAGGCATATGGAAAAGAAAGGTACATGTACTGACTGTGGTGTTCAAAATGAAATTGTTTATCATGCTCTTGTTGAGTGCACTTTTGCGACCATGTTCTGCATTCTTTCTATGAACTTTATAATATTAAATTGCCCGAATGCATCCAAAGAACATGGTCCTTTGATTTATTAGATAAATCTTTTACGTCCTGACGCAAAATGTGGACCCATTTTATGTGGTATGTGGACAATTTGGACAGTACAAAATAAAAAGCGCCATGGAGAGACAAATATGAATCATGTACAAGCTTGTCGATGGGCGCGAATTATCCTCCTCGATCTAATTGTTGCAGATAAAAGTATGTCATGGACCAAGGACAATGTACAGGTTATGAAATGGATTCCTCCTCCTCCGGGTTATATAAAAGATTAATGTGGATGCTGCTTTCAAAGAGTAAAACCAACAAGGTTCCACTAGGGTAATAGTTCGTGATGAAAAAGGTAATATTGTAGCGGCTAAATGCAAATGGTATAATTCAATTCCAAATGTTCTCGACAGCTGAAGCCTATGCAACACGTGATGGAGCTGTTTTTGATGAGCTTCCTCAATCATCCAAAAGTTATTGTGGAAACCGATAATTTCGAGCTTCTAGCCTTGTGGCGAAAGTAAAACCAAAGAACAGGTCTTCTATCTTGCCTGTTCTTGTTGAAATTCAAGAGCTTAGTGGGAGATGCATATACTTTTGAATTGTCTCATGTCAAAAGAGAAGCCAATACGGAAGCCCATGATCTAGCTAAGATCGCCTATATTCTCATCTAAACCGCAGATGGATGTATGAAAATCTAGAATGTAATCTCCCATCAATCTATTCTCATTGTAATAATGACAATCGTTGTTGTAATATAAGCTTTTGCTGGATCCTCTTCTCAAAAATAAAATCTGGGAAAGAGAGAAAACAATGGAGTCTATAAACTGAAAGAGTTTCTCAAGTTAGACAACAACACATTAACTGACACCAACCTTTTCAAATGAATTAAAAAAGACGATGATGATTTGAGTTCCCTTTGATTATATCACATCAAAAGCTGGTAAATTTAGATGCATTCTGCAAGACAAAGGTTTCCGTGTGACATTATGAAAATCAAGGGAAAAATAGGAAGAGGAATGTCTAGCAAGAATCTTTTTTGAGGGGGTCTAGAAAGAATCAAGAAACAAAGACCTACAGGCTACAATGCCAATACAGCTTTGTCATACATGCACCCTCCAAGTTTGTTTGAGAGGTCCATGAAAAAGGGTGAATTGGAGATTATCACAAATTATAAATGTAACTACGTAAAAAGCTATTTGTTCACTGAATTACTCTAATAGAGACAATATTGACTCATATTTTTTTGAGGGGTACCTCAATACAATTTCATATCAGCATTATTGTTAAGAACCGATAGTACCAGCAAAAAATCTCTATGCCTTATTCAAGTAATAGTACGTATTTCACTTCACTCTAATGCACATAGAATAGAAGAATAAAATAAGCATATCCGGCTTATCATAATGCAACAATAATAACTGAAATATCCGGCTTATCATAATGCAGCAATAATAACTGAACTTTTGATACACACCGCAGCAGTCTGGATTCAATTGCTTTAGTAAAGGTACATAACATTTGCCGAAACACCCGACAGAAAAAAAATAAAATAAAAATAAAGAAGAAAGAGAACATGGTAATAGTTGCAACAAATAACATTGTGCATGGAGATTTTTTGGAGAATGTTGACACATGTTTCACTAAGAAGGGATAAAACAGTAACAGTAGTGCAATGGAGGTTGTAACTTCCTAGTAGACAGATAATCACACAGAAATGTCACGAATCAAGCAGAGAACTGCCAGATGATGATGTAACCTCAGGGTATGGCAGCAACAAAATTCTCCTTGCACTTGGCAGTCGCCATAGCTGCGCTTACCCAGTTTCCCGGGCCGATGGGTATGAGGGAGCCGGTGTGGCCGTGGGTGGGGCAGGAAGCTGGGCAGTGCAGCGCGCGTCCGAGCAAAGTTGCATGTCACACGGACGGATAATGGATAAATATGCAGCATTTTTTTGATGGACAAACATCCATTGAGATGACACCGACCCGGTCAGAGATTGTAAGTACAGTAGTTGGCATGACATAGTAATAATACACAACACTGAGGAGTCCTGATAGCACAGAGAGACCATTACCACAGCTCATGAAAACATGGTGAGGTAGTGAGAATAAGCTCGCTGCGTGGTGTTCATTAGGAGCTGCCAGAAGACGACGTTGATAGGTACCACCAGGCCATGGAGTCCTTATTGCTGTCAATCTCCAGGCTCATCGCGTCACCTGCCATGCTACCAGCCTCTGCATTCTCCTGCAACTGAAGTGCATACTCCAGGTCAGAAATCACGTCCGCCATTGATGGACGGTCAATACTCCGATTAGCAAGACACTTCTCACAAATTTCGACAAACTTGAACAAACTATGTGGATCCATCTTTCTCTTTAGGTGACAGTCGACAATCTGATGAAGGCTGCCCTCTTCCTTGCAACGGACAGCCCAATGTAACAAGCAAACTTTTCCTAGAAATGGCCGGGCACAGAGCACTTCAAGCAACACAGCACCGAAAGAAAACACGTCGGATTTGTCAGTAAGCCTGCCCGTGGAGTCGTATTCAGGATCGTAGATATTACCGTGCGCATTGCATATTGTGTCAGTGATCGGATTGGTCTCAATATTATCTGAAATCTTGGCAACCCATTCATTATCCAGGAGAATATTGGTCAGCTTCACATTGCGGTGGATGATAGCCTTCTCTGCACAGGTGTGAAGGTAGTGCAAGCCATGAGCTGCACCAATGCAAATCTCTAGACGATGCTTCCAGCTAAGGGGTGAGTTGTGTGTCTCAAATAGGTGCTCACGCAGACTTCCATGAGCCATATACTCATAAACCAGGATCATCTCATCCTCATCGCAGTAACCAATCACTGACACGAGATGGCGGTGGTGGAGCATCAATCTAATCTTTACTGTGTGTCGACGCTTCAGACACTTGATAGCCACCAAATTTGTCCCACCGCCATCAATCATTCCACGGTAAACCCTACCAAATTCACCCTTACCAACAAGAAGCGACTTCTCAAAGTTTTGTGTTGCAGCTTTCATCTCTGCAAACGAGAACTTGCGGTACAGTTCCGGCGAGGGAGGTGCAGGAGGCAGGCTCTTGGTCGCCCAAGAAAACCAGCCTCTCCGTTTTTGTCCCTGAAGAGAAGCTTTCCTGAGCCTGCGGAGGCGCTCTGCCACATCGATCATCTCAGGACGTCTGTCCCTTTCCATCCTCAGGCACTCACCTGCTAGCTTTGCAAACCCCTTCGAGAATGTTCATGTTATCTTGGTTAGCGATTTTGTCATCGAACACCTCTCTCATCCCTCTTGAAAGAGCTACACATAGGTCAATGATGCTGACTCCCAAAACTTTTGCAGTTGCCTTTTTCCTAGTCACCAGTTCCAAGAGGACAACTCCAAAACTGTATACATCGCTCTTCACGGTGAGACATCCATCCCGAGCAAAACAAAGGGTCCAGATAACCTATGCTTCCTTTTATATTACCAGTGTACAATGTATCATCTGTGTTGACTAGCCTTGATATTCCAAAGTCTGATATTTTGGCACAAAAGCTGCGATCTAACAGTATATTAGCAGGCTTGATGTCACCATGGATGACCTGAGTATACATGTAAGAGTGCATGTATGCCATTGCCTCCGCACACTCTGTGGCGATTCTAAGTCGCATATCAAGTGAAATGTGACCACTATCACGGTGAAGAGCATCACTCAGATTTCCGTTAGGAATGAATTCGGTGATCATCATTAGAGCACTTTCATCCATACAGTAACCTATGAGCTTTACTACATTCTTGTGGTTGATCTCGCGATGGACGATCAGTTCTTTAGCGAAATCTTCGTCTTTCACATTGTTGATAAACTTCTTCACGGCAACCATACTTCTATCCTCAAGAACTCCTTGGAATACTTCTCCAAAGCCACCTCTGCCGATCATAGTTCTATAGCTGTTGGTTATGATTTCTACCTCAGATTTTGTGAAACGTCTTATGTTATGATTACTGTGCACCATCCACCTTGACTTATCAGCCCCTGGGATCAGCTCTTCAACCTTTTGTTCTGGAAGATTCATCCTGTCAAATAAAGTAGTAAAGCAGTAAATAGCAGTTAGCCCTGACAGAAATCCTCAACGGCAGCTGTAGAAGATAATCTTGGCCTATTTTTTTTTATGAATATAGGTACTCCTACCTTAGTGGTGTTGGTGCAGTGCAGAAGCAGAACTGTACCAGTAATTGGTAGGAGTAATTCTCAAGCAAATAGATTCCTGTTCACTCTGCAGAGCTCCTAATATCTTTCCTAAAAGGACAATTGCAGTAGATGTTATTCTGAGTGCTGACCTGAGAATTGTTTCCGGATGTTATGCGATTCAGTTTTGGTCCAACACAATTTAGTGGTGTCAGGTCAACTCAAAGCATTAAAGAAATATTTCTTGATTTATAGCTAGGCAGGTGTCCATTGACCTATGTTGTAGACTGTAGTGGTTTATGTGGCAGAACACAGATGTGAACTACATGATGCGTTAGAGATGATTTTAGTTAATTCACAAAGCATCCCTGTACCTTAGTGGTGGTAGTGCAGTGCAGAAGTAGAACTGTACTAGTAATTGGTAATCCCGAACAAATGGATACCTGTTCCCTCTGCTGGGCTCCTAATATCGTTCCTAAAAGGACAATTGCAGTAGATGTTATTCCGAGTGCTGATCTCAGAATTGTTTCCGGAGTGTTATGCAATTCGGTTTTAGTCCTGCACAGTTTAGCAGTGTCAGGTCAACTCAAAGCATCAAAGAAATGTCCTCTGCACGTGCTCCTGTGACGATCAAGTCATCTACATACACGCCGACGACGAGCTCCTCCTTCCCCCATCGCTGCGTGTAGAGCACGTGCTCCGTGGCGCAACGAGTGAACCCAAGCTCGCCCAAGGTGGTGTCGAGCTTGGCGTTCCAAGCCCGAGGGGCCTGCCGCAGACCATAAAGCGCCTTGCGCAGCTTGAGCACCTTGTGCTCAGCGCCCTTGACGGTGAAGCCCGGAGCTTGCTTGACGAAGACCGTCTCCGCGAGCTCACCGTTGAGGAATGCGGACTTGACGTCGAGGTGGTGGATACGCCAATCCTTCGCTGCTGCCATGGCCAACAGCAAGCGAACCGACTCCATTTGCGCCACCGGAGCAAAGACTTCCTCGAAGTCGATGCCCTCACGCTGCACAAAGCCGCGGGCAACCAGCCGGGCCTTGTACTTGACAATGGCACCGCGCTCATCTCGCTTCACCTTGTAGACCCACTTGAGCCCAATTGGACGGCAGCCTGGAGGTGGATCAACGAGCTCCCAAGTCCTGTTCTCTTCGATCGCCTTCATCTCCTCCCGGCATCACCCGCCTCTAGTTTGCGTCCCCGCTCAGCCCGTGCGAAACGTGGGTGGCTCCTCAGCTCCGGATGGCCAAGCAATCTGCTTGCTAGGCCTGGTACAGCTGAGTCCCCAACAAGGTTGTCCACACTGTGGAACCTCACCTCTTCACCATCATGGAAGGCATCCACATACTCATTGATGTCGCTTGGAGGAGAGGCAAACTCAAGCTGCGTTGCTGAAGGTGTTCCCTGTCTTGCTGCAGCAGGGGAGTTTGGTGGAGATGAACGCGACGCTGATGGTGGAGATTGCTCTCCAGCGAGTAGCAGCGAGCTCTCCGGCGGCCGCAGCCTGCTCTCTAACAACAGCAGCAGCCTGCACTCCAAAGAGCAGCAACGACCGCTCTCCAGCATCTCCTCCTCCTTGAATCACCAAGTGCTCGATGGCAAATGTGCTGCTAACACCAGCAGCTTCCCCAAGCCTGAGTCTTCCTAGTCCCAAGCCGCCATCTCATCAAACACCACATCCCTAGAGATCACCACCTTGCTTCTCTTGGGATCATAAAGCTGATAGGCATTGCTGCCCTCCTCATAGCCCAGCAGCACCATGGACGTGCTTCTGTCTTCCAGCTTGCCGAGGTTGGGCTTCGTGTTCTTGACATGGCCAATGCAGCCAAATGTCCTTAGGAAAGAGACATTCGGCTTGCATCCATACCAAGCTTCGAATGGCGTCTTGCCTTTCAGGGCCTTGGTGGGCGCGTGATTGAGAATGAACACTATTGTGGTCACCGCCTCTCCCTAGAACTCAGCCGTCATCTTTTTGGCCTTCATCATCGACCTCGCCATGCCGACCATAGTTTGGTTGCGCCTCTCCACCACACCATTCTATTGTGGTGTGCACCTTCCTCCGCACGCATGCAACGAACTCCACGAAGTGAATTCGTCGCCGCGTCGATCCAGCGACACGCAACTTCTTCTTTGCTCCCCCGCCTCTCGCTTGGCGCCTTGAATTTCTTGATCGCCTCTGCCGCTTCACTCTTGCTTTGGTCGGAAGCTGCAGCCACATGAACCGGCTATAGTCATCTACCGACAGGGATAAAATACTTGCGGCCTCCATGTGTCCGCATGATTGGCCCACAAAGATCACCATGGACCAGCTCGAGGGGCCTCAAACATGCCCGATACCGCCATCTTCGGGAATGGCGGCCTTCTTTGCTTCCCAGCCGGGCGGCTATCACACAGCTTCGCTGCGTGCTTGATGTGAGGCAGCCCCGGACCATCTTCTCCCGGCTTCTTGCGAGAGCGTCAAAAGCCGAGATGGCCATAGTGATGCGTGCCACGGCCACGGCTCCTTCGTGCCTTTGTGCGGCCAAGCAAATGGGCTTTTCCACCTTCAAATCGAGCAAGGTGCGATCGGTTCTTCGGACCTCTTCACCTTGGCAAGAAGCCGCTGCTCCCGGTCCTTGATCCTGAGGACGCCGTCCTTGATCAGCACCTCACTGCCATGTTCATCTAGCTGGCCAATGCTAATGATGCTTGAACGCAGCTGCGGGATGTAGTAGACATCTGTCAACGCGCGGTGTTCACCGTTCAGGCACCTGAAGATGATGGTGCCGTGCCCTCGGATTGCCACCCTTGAGCCATCACCAAACTTCACCGTGCGGTCACGTTCCCATCAAGCTTCGGAGAAGGCAGCCTTGGAACCCGTCATGTGGTTCTTGGGCACTGGAGTCCAAGTACCACCGCCCGCTCCTCCTCGCCGCCCACACGTCCAAGGTGGACTTGGGCGCGTGGCTCGTCAAGGTTGACGACTTTCAAAGCCTTCCCATGCTCTGTATAGCCATCACCTCTTCCTTCTCCTTGGCCTCAACATCGTGCGGTGCATAGAAGGTGGCCATCGGAGAGTGGCCTCATCATCATCATCATCGGCCTGCGCCAAATGAGCCTCGGCCTTCTCACGCTTGCGATTTGGGCACTCCTTTGCCCAATGGCCTGTCTTCCCATAGCGTCGTCAGGCGTTCGGGTCAACATTCTTCTTCTTCTTCTTGTCCTATGGCGCCTTCCCACGCCGCTTGTTGCCGCTGCCGTGGCCGGAGGAGCCTTTCCCGGACCGCCGCCGCTTCATCCTCACAAATTCCTCCTCCTCGGTCAAAGAAACTTGCCGCTGCCCTTCTCCTCCGGCGTGTCCGAAGCGGTCATCCATCGCCCGCCGGTGGGCCTGTCACATCCTCAATGGTGAGGGTGGATATGTCGACATCGTCTCTATCGAGAGAGTGATCCGAGAATACTTGCGGGGGCGACACGTAGGAACTTGGCGACAACATCCTCCTCGTCCATGGTCTTGCCAAAGACCGCCCGGTGGCCGACGAGGGACTGCAGCCAGCGCCAAAGTCCTCCACCGCCTCACCGGGGAACTTGAGGTCATCGAACTCCCTTTGCAGCTGCTACACCTTTGCCTTCTTCGCCTCGGTCGAGCCGATGCGCATGGAGGCAAGCATGTCCCAAGCCTCCTTGGCTGATTTCTTTGCCCCCATAGCCCGGATGGTACTCGGTCAAGCGTGGACGCCGCCACGCCTCCATGGCCTCGAACGCCATCGCCCTCGTTGTCGGTGCCGCCTCGACCGCATCCGAGCCGTCGGGCTCAGCTTGAATCTCATGGTCACCACCCACTGCCATAGTTGGTGCGGGTCACCGTGGCCAAGTGTTGCCACCGACCTCCGCACCGGCGGATAACGACCCTCCCCGCATGGCTGGGCAGCAACAAACATCACCGCCGGTGCCCCACCGATGAGCCATCATCGCGTGCCATCGCCGGCGGTTAGTCCGGTGACGCTTCTTTCACGGCTCGATACCACTTGTTAGCCCAAAGGATCACAATCCGGTGAGCAGCAAGCTCACCTCCCTCCTCTCTACCTCTAAACCGAGCTAAGAGAGGATAAGCGCCGCACACACACAAGTGTTGCCGCAGCTGCACGTTGGTGCTTCTTTGTGCTCTTGAGAACAACACATACACTCACTTTCGAGCACCGAACTTTGTGGTGTAGCTAAACTGAAAACTTACATTACCATGGATGTATATTTATACAAAGAGGACTGGTCCAGTGTGTGTGAACTGAAACTAGTAAGGTGAGCCGCTATACTGCAGTCAAAGTCTAGCTACAGGATAAGCCTGCAATACTATTTGGCTAAGGGACACAATAGCCTACCAAAATTTTGTTTTCCCACTACTCCTAGTCAAGTCTTCCCTCTACAGCTTGGCTGCTCTGCATTTTCACATTCCTATTCACCAAGCTGCAGCCTTGACTAAAGATTTGTCTACAGTTGCAGACGGGTTGTTGGATCCAGGGAAAGGCAGTCAAGCACATTGCACCAAGCTTGCTGAACTTCGTCAGTCGTAGGAACATCCGGTGGACAATTGTGGCAAGGATTTGCAAGGGACGCTGCATGGGTGACGGTTCATCGGAGGCATCTCGTCCCCGCTACACAAAGAATACCAGCGTCTACTGGATTTGGTCGAGTTGGAAGTCTCAACAACAACGCCGACCGCTTGGTGTGAAATGGACCCAGCAGGGGGACCTACTCCTCTAGATCGCCCTACAGGGCCCCTACACCTTCCGTCCCACCCGATCCCGGGTGCACTTCCTAGAGCACTTGGGCGCCGTTACGTGTCGATCTTCCTATGGCTGGCTCCTCCGAGGAGGCACTGGATCATGGGACGGGAGGCATCGCCACGAGCTAGATGCGCGCAACGAAGTGCTACCTTTGTGACCAAGACCGGAGACCATCGGCCACATCATCACCGCCGCCCTCCGGACACATCCGGTGGACCATCCCGGCGACGCTAGGGGTTGACGCCTCCACCGTGGGTGAGGGATCCATCTTCGACCGTGGGAGCGGTGGAGACGGAGGTGGCACGGAGAGAAGAAGAGAAGGGCGCAGACGCCCTCTTCGCCCCTAGTGGCATGGGGCTTTGGAAAAATAGAAACGTGAGATTCTTCGGAACGAAGCGGCCACTAGCGGCGCAATTCCTCGCCAAAAATTAAGTAGATCGCCGACCTATGGATTGAGGCGGGGCGCGCCACCTAGGAGAGTTAGCAAGCGAGTAATCACCATGTGTAAAACGATAAGGGAGACAGTACCTATTGTAAATCTTACCCTCCCAAAATGCGCCCGTTCGTGGTGTAAAAACTTTTCTTCTTAAATACAAAGATGCGCAAATCTTTTTAGTGATTCGAAAAAAAAAATTAGTGACATTTGTTACAAATAATACCACTGTACAGGAGTAATGTTACCATGTGGTCGCTTAAATTTCCACTGGTTCTGGAAGAAACAGGAGTTAGAGTATATGACGACTATAACAAAGTTAGCTGACATTACGATTCCGTGGACCGGCTAGACCCCCTAGTCATGTAAACTCTCTCTATATATACTGCACAAGAGGCTCCATGCATCCAATTCCACCCCATTCTACTGGCAATCAAATCCTATGTCTTGAGACAGGTCTAACCTTGAGAAACAATCGGTCAATCTAGGTGTTGGGAGTCAATAGTGGTGCCTACGTTCTATTTGAGAAAATATTGAAGATTTATATATCCTAGAAAAGCAGCTTTCCATTCAGATTTAAAGGAGCTTTCCATTCAGATTTATAGATCCAAGAAAAGATTGCAGGCATACAAGAAGGTAGCAGGAGGATCAATTTTCTTGTTTTTTGAGGAAAAGATCAGTTTTCTTGTTGGTCCATGTTCCCCTCACAGAAGGAGGCAAAAGGTAGACCTGACTGCTCAGCTAAGTTGCAAGTTCATATCCCGAGAATTTTTTTGAAGAATATAATCTACTACTAAGGATGGATGAGCTAGCATGGTTATTGACGACATACCTGTTACGGATGAATCTGCAGGCTGGTGGCGCTAAGCAAGAATCAACCGTCTCCCTCCTATATATGTATGGCACCCACTTTGCCAAGTTGCCATGTATTGGTGGATGAAGTGGAGTACATACGGGCTTAGGTGTAGTGGCTAGAAGATATTGCAAATGCCCGAGTCAACCGTTAAGTCTCGCACGCGTTGTCCAAATGTGTTGGGACCCACGTTGGCGCCTCCTTCCTGTGTATGGCACTCACATTGCCACGTTGCCATGGATGGATGGATGGAGTGGAGTGCATACAGGCTTGGGTGTAGTGTAGCGGCTAGAAGATATTACCCGAGTCAACCGAAGTCTCGCATGCGTTGTCCAAATTTTTTTTTTTTTTAGAAAATGATATCAAATCCGGCCTCTACATCCAGAGATGTACACAGCCAAAAGTTATAAAAAGAGAGAAAAAAACAAAAGAGAGGAAAGTCATAGTCTTATACATCGATCGGGACAATACAAATAAACGATATAAATGCTTCGACCCTCTATTTGATCAACGAGGGCGTCCTTGGCTTGCTCTTTACGCCGCGAAGTGACTTTTCGAATGTCGTACTACAGGGGCTCGGGAAGTCTTTCACAAGGAAGGAAATTACAGCGATGCCTCCAAGGGGAATATGATGCGAATTCGTCATCGCCACCGCCCCCGAGCCAGCCAAGCGGGGTTTTCACCCGTAATCCAAGTTCTGCAAAAGCACATCCAAGCCGAACCTGCGGGCGACGCGATATGCCGGAGATGATCGGCCCGGGAGAGTCATCACCAAAAGCAAAATGCGGCAACCTTTGATGCGTTGTCCAAATGTGGATGGGATTCCATAGCAAAAGAAATCATCTACGAGTATCTTGGAGTAATAATTGTTTTTTTCTTTCTCTCTCTCAATTCCACCAATAAGGAGCGTTGCATTAACCCATAGAAAACTAATGGTTTATCCCCGATGACAAATTTATGGTTTCTTGTACATTGGGTCCAGAGAGGACCGCGGCCGCTGTGGTGCCGCCCGGACGCGTCCGGTGCTTCAAATACCGGACACACCTCGTGCGGGTGGTGGCGCGCCGGCGCTCGTATATCATGTGCCATCGTGTTTTTACGTCAAGTTTTCTCGATCTTTCGACCTTGTCGACCTTGTCATATCCCTCCACAATTTAATTGGAGCTAGTTCGGGGCCACTAAATTTTATTTCTAGCCCACAACTTAAAGTTCTTATTAGTAGTTCCTTCTATTCCTTAAGGGCCAATTGCAAGGTTGCCCGTATTCTGAGCTTCAATTGCTCATTTGCCCTCTTTCTTCGGGCGAGGAGTGGGCATCGGCGGGGGGTGGAGCGACCCCTGGTAGGCGCGGTGGGCAGGCGTAGGCGCGGCGGGCTCGAAGCGGTGCGGGTGGAGGAGGGGGCACGAGGCCGACGTGGCGGAGGCGAGGCGGTGTGAGTCCGACGTGCGGAAGCGGGCGCCATGGGGCCATGGGCGAGTTGGGGCGTCGCATGACAGCGGGCGAGCCGGTCCGTCCCCATGGCCGGCCGGGCGGGGCCGGTTCATCCCTCAACCGCCGCTACGCCTCGACGGCGGTGGTTGTTGCTCAGCAAGGGGAAGAGAAGAGGAAGAAGAAGCTATCACATGGGGCCCACGCACCGCTGGGACGGAGAGGGCTGTTGTGGATTGGGAGCCAACGGTATTTGTGTATTTTTACCTTTGCACTTAACATCGTGAAGTCTCTTTCATGAAATAGGGGCAAGGAGGAGCTTTGGCTTCAAAGATAGAGGGAAATGTGCAAAGTTTTAAAAAAAGAGGTAAACGAGCAATTGGACCTCAAAACAGGGCAACCTTATAATTGGCCCATTTCTTAACCATCCGATTTAGCCAAATGGCTGACTCTCATTATTTAGAAGCACCGTGTAATTTCACTTAGTTTTATTCTATATGCAACATATATATATATATTAAATAATTGTGAATTGCAACGAGACAACCTAAGTGGTGTCCCAGGGAAAACTTTCAAGTGTAGGAGAGGGGTTAGACGGGGTGATCCCCACTCAACCCTTCTTTTTGTCCTAGTTGCAGATCTATTGCAGACAATAGTCAATACAACATGGTTTCTTGGTATTGTATAAGTTGTCTATTAAATCGTCTTAAAATTTTGAGACAACATGAGATCGTCGACCAGACAACACCAATTTGTTTGACCTTAGAAACATAAACAAACATCAAACAAGCAAGAATAAGTAATTTTTATTTATCATAGGATAACATTCTAACTCACACCGGTTGATTGACTAGTTACAAATACTGTCATGGTCGTGGAAAAAGAGAAAAGAATGATCACAGAATCGCATAATAATAAAATTAATCCTGCTACATCGGATGCAGATTGCATTGTACTGTAAGTTATTGTACTGTAAGTTATAATGGCACTCCTCGACGTTTCCTCCCTGCCAAGAGAGCACGATGCATGCCCTGAGCACGATACATGCCCTGATCACAATTTGGTACAAAGTGAGAAAAACAAGTGTAAGGGGGCATCCTTGATTGCCATATAATCAAATCGAACTCCCCTTTGGCCTAGCAGTAGGATCCGCGAAAAGTTCTCGAACTGACACCTTTGGTAGTTCCTTCTTCACTGAGGCCCGGGCTTTTCTACTCCACACCAAGTGAAATGGAGCACCAGGAGTTAACTCTAGGTCTGTCATGTCAACATGATGACCCCGTTCATAGAGTGCTTTAGGATGCGCACCAAAAGCGGATATGTTTCTCTCAGCTGTTCTCCTAATCCTGTTTAGCATGCAAAGCCACAAACGTGCGTCAAGATGGGTTCTCATGACTTCTCCAACCGTATTTGCTGCGACAAGTGAACACCTCAGTTGCAACTCCTTTGATAATTCGTCCACGATTGTTAACAATTGTGGATGTTCAATGGGGTTTGTGCTTCCGAATGCGAGTATCTTGAAGAGGTACCTGAACTCCTCATATGGCAGGGTATTGAGAAAAAATTGGCTTGACAGTTGCAAAATTTTCGAAATTTCTATGCTTGCTGATGATCACAACCTTGCTTCCTTTCTTTATATTTGTCACGGACGAATAAAATTTTACCCAGTTCTCCTCATCCACTACTAAATCAAACTCTACAACTATCAAGACCCGCTTGCCCTCCGCTCGCCTTTGATGTTCTTCTACTCTGGAAAGATCACCTTCATGCAAGTGTAAAATCAAAGAGAAGTGTGAAGTAACTCTCTTGTCACTGCATACATGAGCGACCAGAGTACTTTTTCCTACCAAATGATCGCCGATCACCGGAAGAACCGATGGCGGTGAACCAGCTGAATCATTCTGGTGCAACAAGAAGTTGAGGAGCCTCTGCTTTTCAGCATGACGCCCAAACATGAAATTGTCGATGTAAAGATGTGCATCGTATGGTCGACGCGACAAGCGTTCACAGCCACCCAAAAGCACAACAAATTCTGCTATGTGAGCAACACAAGTTTCTAATCTGTCCAGTGTATCATCCAACGACTGATGATGAAGGTTAACGGCGGCCTTGGCCTTTGTTCCAAAAGTAATTGTACGACGACGTTTGGGACGAGGACATTGAAAAGACAAGGCAGATGTGTTGCTAACCTCCTCCATCAACAAAGGATTAGGCGTTCCACACCTGAAGCTGTCTAGCAGGCGGTAGCCTCGGTGCATGGCGTGTGCGAGCACCTGCAGCTGCTCCACCATCCCTGAGTTGGTGATGTGCCGCCCGTCCGCCTCCTCCACGACTGTCCGAACCCTCAGGAGCAGATGCTGCAGTCTCCCCATCTTTTGCCCCTCTGAGGCTGCGTTGTTGGAGTACTTGCTCCTCAGGAAGGAGATGAACTGGCTGACGAGCTCACCAATCACTGCAGAGATGGCAGCCTCCATCTTCTTGAAAAAATCACCTGCTGTGTGAGGAGTGGAGGGAGCGAGAGATAGGAGAACCGAGAGCAGGTAGTAGGAAATAACCTCGTTGATATTGACCGGACCAAATTGGGTCACCATATATGTCTCGTCTCCATCTTGGAACGTTCATTTTTTTTTTGACTTTTTCAAAGATTTTGACTTCACCGCACCAAAGGAGACGTGAGAGGACCTTTCCTTGGTCTCAAGCTAGACTTAATGGCAAGGCACGTTTTTTCATGAAGGATGCCTCAATGACTTTTGTAGTATTCTGTGGATGATTCTGTATTTTTGACGACGCCCAAAATTTAAACTTCAAAAAATATTGTATTAAATATGTTGACACGTGCATGGAGCACTAAATGTAGTCAAATAAAAAAAAACTACACAGTTAGCTTGAGTCGAATTAGGTCATGATTAGACACTACACTGCTACAGTACACACATGCTCTAATGGCGGATTAATTAGGCTTAATAAATTCATATTTTCATTTACGACAGAATCTATAATTTTATTTTGTAATTGGTCCATATTTAGTGATTCAAATGTGTGCCGGAATATCCGATGTGCGCCCGTCCCACGCTGTCGATGACACCAGGCTTCACTGCTGTGCCGACCTCCAGTGTCGAGCCTGGCCACCTACGTGTGGGAGCGGTGCTACGCGCCTCCAGACCCCGGCCGTCCGTGCTTCCGCCCGCCTCCGGGGGCTATTGCGTGGCCGCCTTAGTCAACAGCAGTAGCACCTCCGTGGCGATCCCTCGGGATCCAGTCCATTAATAACAGAACAAACTCGTGGAGGTGCCTGGTCATCAAAATTCATAATGGACAACCAAATATAGGTTGATCCTTATGGAGGCTGACACGGGCAACGGGGCCGACGGGCCCGATAGATCACCGTCTCCGGTGAGATTACCGGCGAGAGATCCCTCGAGCTCAGCGTCGGAGTCCGTGGCGGCTGAGCTCCGCTGTCGGGAAGAGATTGCCCTGATCGAGGCGGCCAAGAGTGTGGGGACCTCCACTGAAACTCAGGTTCGAACCTCGAACCCTAGCTATAATCCTTGCAACAGTGACTACATCGTCTCACAGAGATCGAGAAGTCCGGGGGATAAACTGTTTAAGGATCATTCACCATTACTAGCCTCGGGAAGCTCCCGTAGGCATGACAAATCTCGTCCTATCACAATCCCCGTGTCCCGCATCCATGAGGGCAAAGAAAAAGGGAGGTGGGATGATTCAATTCTCATCGGCGATTTTGAATGCGGCAATGTTACCTCCAAGGACCTCCCGCTCGAATTTTGCTAGAAAAACAATGGCGCCTCGTAGAAACAGGGGATTGGGGGAAGCAAATTTTGAAACTAGAGCTATCGGTGAACCCTGGCAGGTGGACCCGATGATTCGAGGCCCTCCCGTGCACGTTGTTCCCGGGATTCTAGGGGAAAAGCCATGTTAGGGCGACACATGGTGCTCTTCGAGTGTGAGGTGAGCGAGAGGTTGGGGTGACCCTGAATTAGGGCACCGAGTCACCTACTCCCCATCTTGAGACCTCACGGTGGCAGAGAGACAATTCCCAATTTCACTCCCCACCAAATCGGAAATTAGGGTTACATCTTACCAATCTAGCCAAATCGTAGGCTATTTGTGGAAGGGAGCACCTACGGATCCTACGCCTCGGCTGAAGGCATCAACCTGCCGATGGTGAAGATGAATCGTGGAGGTGGTGGCGGGCGGGGATATGGAATAGAAGGCTTCGGGGCTAGCCATTAAGGGTGGGGCACTGGCCAGACTCTAGCGGGAGGCCACGTCTAGAAGTGAGTCGACCAAGCTAATGAAGCTCGACATGAGGCTAATGAGGAAGAGTAAAAATCAAATCAAGGCAAAGCCAAGGTAGTTGCTACTGAGACAAGTGAGAAGAAGTGGGAGAAGCAAACTAAACCTGAAGGCTAGATTTCGAGAAGAAGGAGATGGGAGAAGACTCATCCGATCTTCGAGCTCATAGCAAGGTACCAAATCCATCTTTAACACCGCCACGGAGGAGAAATCGAATAGAGAAAATGCTACTAACCAGAATAGAATTCCCTGTGAGAATTGTGGGATGTTTAATCACCTTATTAAGGACTATAGGAGACAGTTTTGTGAGTTCTGTGGATGGTGCACTCATAATACCTACAGTCAGATGGTGTGTACCACGGAATACAGGTCTAGAGTTTTATGCCACTCAAGTGGAGGACTAGAGCTTCTTCTTCACAGAGGAGAATTTTGATTACCGGGCTGCTAAAGAGAAGGAAAGTACTGCAGTCATTTCTATTGTTGATTGTGAAGCTACTAGTAGATAGATAGAGATAGAACTCACTTGTTCTATGGGCTCTGAGACATGGAAATGGAAAGCTAAACAGTGGATGAGAACAAATTCACCGTGAGATTCCGAAGTGTGCAAGTGCTAAACCAGTGGTGCCATTTCAATTTTTTACCCATGGAATGTGCAGAGGCTCTGATGAAAGTGGAACCTTGGAACCATAGTGTGGGATCTATTGGTAAGCTTCAGCAGGCATGGTTCAGAATCCATCACATTCACAGTAGATCGAGGTCTATCGTGACTATTGCTCAAAGTTGGAGGCTTGGTTGGCAAGGTGATGGAGATTGATCGAGACCAGATTCAATCCAGATTATGTTAGAGTGAATATTGCCTATCTTGAAGTTGCCAAAGTCCCTAGAACTACAAAAGCGGTACTTTTAGTGAAGATCTCTAGATTGGTTTTGAATAATTAATGACAACGTGGGTCTAATCTCTATGCTTAAGTGTTATCTAGTATGAGATGAATCCTATCAAGTCATGGTGGAAATGATGATCATGGTGGATGCACGGTGTTGATCCAAAAGATGATCAAGTTCATGGATGTCATGTCCCAAATTATGGGCCTCATGTGGCAGCCCAACAAGCCCCATGAGGGGTCACACATGCAAGGGAGGAAGGGCAGCAGCCTGCTTTGCCCCTTGCCGCCATCATCGCCATCAACTTCGTCATTAAGTAATAGATATTTAGGAAACAAAGATAGGAATAAAATAGAAAATAAAATCGGGGATGTCTTTAGATGCAAGTCTCCCCAGACTATACATACAAGTGACTTGTAATCGCTTGCAATCAATCGAAAAATTAAAGGGGTAACACCCAACAACTCCTGCCTCCTAGCGCGCGCTCTCTCTCTCTCTCCCCTCTCCAACCCTAGCGCCGCGCCGCCCTCGATCCCCACGCCATCGCCTACCGCCCATGCCACACGCGGCGACGCGCGCTGCGCTGCGTCACGGCCAAAGGCACTCAGACGTCGTCATCGTCACCTCCTACCTCGCCGTTCGTCGCCGGTCTACATCATCCACGCCGATCGTCATCACCGCGCCATCCATCCGCCCCCCAAGCCGACCGCCGCCCCCCAATGCCACCGCCCGACCACGTGTCACGCCCGAAATCAATCCAGTTTGTGACAATGGACTTGGGAAAACAAGATGGAGAAACAAAAGGGACTCAAGGCAAAGGTATATTTGATAGGACCATTTTGTTTTACACTCAAGACACCATAGAGATGAACAGAAATTGTTGCAAGTACATATCCAGAGAATTTTTAGATGAACAAATCGCTACTAAGGGGTTGTTTGGTTTCTACTAAGGGCATGTTTGGTTTCCATAAGTCGGTGACTTATTAAGTTAAAAAGTGAAATAAGTGACTTATTTTACCAAACAGCCATGACTTATTAAGTCATGGGACTTATAAGTTAAGTTGATACACCCCTACTTAAAACTATTAAGTCACGAGACTTATCTACCCTACTAATGCACCAACCTCTCTACATTCAAAAACATTCAAATTCCATTCAAATGAACCATCCAAATTGCCTCGTGATCCTTTTCTCTCACTAGTTAAACGCCGCGGCGCTGCTACGGGATAACTAAATTTTATATAAAAACACATGAATCGCATGATAAGATAACCATGTCGAGAACCCGGCTAGATTGGGCCGAACCCGACCACGAGATTGAAGATCGTTGAGAGGGGAGAGGTGGTGGTGGTGGCGTGAACGGCGGGCGTGGTCGTGGCGTGTATAAGTAGCCGCGGGGCGGCAAGCAGGCGGGGAGAGGGCGGCCGAGGGAGAGGGGAGCTAGGAGATTGGGATAAAATTCTTTTATTTGCTTGTTACCACGAAAGATTACGCACCCCTTACTTATATAGCCCTTTAGTGGGACTTGTATCTTCTCAAGCAATCTCTCTAAAGGTTTCCTTATAGATTGGAATACCTTTTACAAGCATATCCTATTTATTTTTCTAATAAGGGTCTCCTTTATAGATAGGAATATCCCCTTGCACACCAAAAAGCCTAAGATAATCCTAGATAATTTCCTCCTTTATTCCCAAATTAATTGTCGAAGAATCCGCGGAAGGGAGGAGGAGGCGGAGGGCTTGCGCGAGCCCTTGGGGCGGCGCCGTCCCTCGGGCCGGGTGGGCCCTTCCTTCCTCGCCCTATTTCTTGGTCATGACAACCATACTATGAAATTAAACAATGATATTAAAATAACATTTAATCTAAATAAGTTTTGTGAAAGTGATACAATCAATCATGGATATCGGATGTTTTTAAACTCCATTTTATGGGCTTCTTCGAATTCGCCTAAGATAATATTATCAAGGACCTGTGGTATGCATACTTGACCATTGGTCTTGTAAAATTAAATGGGTCTGTCCCGGGCGACTTGGTGTGATGGAGCAACATGATTCAAGATGCAAAAAAGTCCGGTTCGACAAACCAAGACGGCTTGTCTCCAAATCAAGAGCATAGTTTTTTTTCAAACATGTATCCAAATCTCTTCATAGATTTTCTCCAAGATAGTATTTAAATGAAAAAAGCAATAAGGTTCGTTGAATATAAATTATACAAATAAAATAGTTGCAACTACAATAGCATGTACGTCGGCCCTCCGAACGTAGTTCACGAGAACAAGTGGCTCATTTAAATAAAAGACTACTTCTTCATAGTGGATAACTACTTCCGTAAGCGAGAGTCACGGTTTCCTTCCTAATTTTTATCGCAACAACCAACGTCGTGGTTAATTCCTTCCTTTATTGTGTGGTTAATTCCTTCTTTTTCGGGTAGGTCGCATGGGCGATTCGTTTCTTTTTCTCCCTTCAGGGTTCGCATGGGGTGGCGGTTGGGCGACTCAAAGCGAATGTCGCACCAAAAAAATCCCCCTAAAGGAAAGAAGTTGCTTCCTCTTAAACTCGAACGGAACATCTCAACGGATGGGCACAAGGGTATTCGAGGAAGGAATATCCGCCTCCCAAATTGCTACTACCCTACCACGATTTTCACGTTGATTGTATTTCTTGAGAACCCCGCCTGACCTTATGTACCGTTGCGACCCATTGGCGGGATCAATAAAAGTTCCTATGGACATGAATATAAACAATTACCTCCATTGACGGTGTTTGTCAAGTCTTAAAAGCGTTATACGACCTTTTATTATGTTGCATAGGTTCCATTGTAATCAAACTGACACAAAATTAATCCCTAGTTTCAATCGAAATTAATCTCTATATTAAAAACACATGGATAGTTCAATAAGATAGCAATACTATAAAAGTCCATAACGACGTTAAAGTGACATTTTAATTCAAAAGTCAAAGTTCATTTACATAAAGAGATTTTCACTACTACAAAAGGGAACTATAGGGGCGGTTTTTGATGCTCATTTGGGGCAAAACCGCCCCTAAACAAGCATTCCTAATGTTCATCGACATTAGGGGCGATTGTCCCCGCCTTTAATGTGGACCACATTAGGGGCGGCTCCCGTTTAAGCGCCCCTAATGTGGGAGACTTGAGCCGCCTCCCTAATGTGGACATATAGCAGGGGCGGGTTCTCGCCTCATCATAAACCGCCCCTAATATCTATAGACCCGGTAGGGGCGGTTAATCTAAACCCGCCCTAAAGTTGAATTTCACAACAAAAAAATATATAAATATATAATTCACGATTCAATTGATAATTGACATAATGTCTCCATACTTCAAATAAACATATATGCATCATGCAAAACTCACATACTTCAACATAAAATTCACATAACATACGAAGATGTCAAGATACAATTCACATAAAGCCATAAAGTTTACAATTATTCCCATCATACAATTCACATAAAGTTCACATATTTCTCATCATAAGTTGAGTCAACGCCCTAGGCCTAGCCTTTCCCACTCTCAAAGATGTTGATACTTTGGATTTTTATGCAACTCGGCGGCACTGCGGTCGATGAAGCTACCTTTATTATGATGTATAATTTGCACAACAAATCCATTGCTAGCTTGAACATGAGAGCCTCCTGATTGGTCCATCACCCACACATTAGCAGTCACCAACCTTTTGGCTTGTCACTCTTTATCAGGTACCAATCTGCAAGGAATTTGTAGGAGCTAGTTGCTAAATAGCAATTGTAGCTCGAAACAATGAGGTACTCTGAACTGAATATGTGAACTATTTTAGAATGAAAGAATGCAGGATTCAGTGTCTATTGTCATGTGTCATGCATCAACTGTTAGCAAATCACAAAAAACTTAAACCTACAGAGCTGTTATGAGAATACTAGTAGTGTTGCAGAGTACTGCAACTGACATTTCCAATCCCACATCTTTGTTCATTACAAAAGTATGTGCCAAAGGGGCAATCTATTCTAGTCACCTGCATATATAAGTTTATTATTATACACACCATGCTGTAGGCTACCAATTTCCCTAAGCGCAGAAGCACCACAATTTTTAACTAAGTAGCATACTGTCCCGCCTAAAATGCAGATTATAGAGAAGCCAGCAGCAGTTTTGCAAACCGGCTGGTTGTCTAAATAACATATGACGACACGATATACATGACCTAGACTTCTCTCACACACTATAAGAAAACAGGGACTTGGTCAGATTTCAAATTAAGGAATTAACGAGCCCATCCTTCTTTTAACACAAGTCGACAGTTTTAGTAATTGCGGCAAATAACAATGTAGATTTCACATGGTGTAGTACTATCCATCTAAATTACATATGTACAGCTCCTGGCCCTGCACCTGCACAATCTTTAACTGCAAAATCTGATAGCTCGAATCATAAGTCACCCTCATCATTGCTGCAGTTCAGATTTCAAATTAAGGAATCTTTAACTGCAAACTTAAACCTGCACCCTCATCATTGCTGCAGTTCAGACTAGAACCGAGCTGCAGTTCAGATCAATCATCAAACTGACTGACATAAGTCACATAACCATAGCTGCAGTTCAGTCCATGCTCGCAAACAACAGAGAAATGAACTCTGAGTACTATAGATAAAGATGCTACAGCCAACATGAATGGATTTCATTACTGACGAGTGGATTTCACTACTGCAAGATTTCACCAAGTAACTTGCTTCCCAAATCGCAACAAAGAAGAAGAAAAAAAAGTGAAGAACAGGGGACAACTTGCCTAGTGTTGCTGCTGTTCCATCTGGAGTCGGATGAGTTGGCTCTGACATTGTTGCCGGCTTGATGCCCTTGCCTCCGCGCTCAGGACCGCGCCGTCGCCCGCAGAAGTGCCGTCGTCGCGCCGCAGAAGCGTTGCCGCCGCGCCGGCACAGCTGCCGTGCAGCAGCAGCCTCGCTCGCCCGTAGAAACGCCGCGGTGCAGCAACCTCGCTCGCCCGCCATCCGCGCTCGCCCGCCGCCCACGAGTTCGCCGCCGACCACGCGCTCACCGACAACCCCGCCCCCAAATCCGCCGCCGCCGTCTTCTGCTTCAGGGTCACGGGATGGGAGTGGGATAGTGGCTAGGGTTACGCAGGATGGGAGTGGACAAGGGTCACGCCAGATCTGGTGGAGGGGACGCCACCACCATAGGTGGCCACCGTGGAGGGACCATCTCCATCCCCAGGATGCGGTACCGCTGCAGCACTCTGCTCACGCGACGGGAAAAGGAGGAGCGAGGGCCAGACTGCGGGGTTCTTTCCCAACGGGAGGAAGAGGATAGGGAGTAGAGGAGAAGAGAGTGCGTAGGAGACTAGGGTTTGGGGATCAGGAGGTGCTTATATATAGCAGTGCTTTGGATCCAACGGCTGCAATTCATTAGGTGCCATCCAACGGCTGTAATAGATCGGGCCGGAGTAATGGGCTGCGCTGGCCTCTATTGTTGGGCTTGGGCCTGCATAGTACTGGGTCAAAAACACCCTTTTTTTTTTTAAAAAAATTATATATATGAAATATAAATTGAATAAGAAATAGTTTTTAAACTACAAGTGAATTCGAACAAAAAGACATCAAAACCAAAGTTTTATAAATAATTGATATTTACAATTTTTATAAAGATTTTAAATTAAACTGGAAAAAGTACCAAACCATTTCGGAAAAGACATAAAAATAAAGTTTTATAAATAATTGATATTCAATTAAACTCGAAAAAAAGTACCAAACCATTTCAGAAAAATCTTAAACTTGGTGATTCCTTCACACAGGTCATCTAAAAGCCTCGAGAAAAAGTTTGAGGTCAAAACCTCACTACCAAAAGCGTACATACCACACAATCATGAGAAACCTAAGTTTTTTTGTGGATAGGGTTCTGGTGGTATTTCATGAGAGTAAACCTTCACGAATAGATTTAGTGAGACTTTGGCATTTTCATAAGAGTAAACCTTCACTAATCTTGATCTCGATGAGCTCTAACACATTTGTATTCAAAGTTTTTCGATTTGAGGTCATTTAGTGCTTCGTTTGACCAAGTTTGACTTTTCCAATTCAAACTAAAGACGCTTTTGGAGCCCTAAATGTTCTCATTTTCAAAAAGTCACGAACACCGACTTTGTGTATCTCCTCAAGATCTACACTCCATATATACAACTTTTTCGGATTCAAAAGATTTTGAACGGCTCAAATTTTGAATTTCAAATATTTTTTTGAGAGTTTTCGGTTTTCCCGCCCTAAATGGCTGAGAATTTAAAAGTCATGAATACCAATTCGACTCACCCCGTCGAGATCTACAATGCGTATGTTGGTCATTTTTATGATTGACAAAGTTTTGATAAACGTTCTTCACACCCGACACATCTCTCTTAAGGTTTCATAAACTACAAGTGTGATTCTAGATTTTGTGACTAGTGTTTACTAACGCTTTCTTAAAAGCCAAAATGACCCATATAACTAATGTTGATCTCGATGAGCTCTAACACGCTCAGTATTCAAAGTTTTTCCGATTTGAGGTCATTTAGTGCTTCGCTTGACCTTGTTTGACCAAGTTTGACTTTTCCAATTCAAACTAAAGACGCCTTTTTGGAGCCCTAAATGTCCTCATTTCCAAAAGTTGCGAACACCGACTTTGTGTATCTCCTCAAGATCTACACTCTATATATACAACTTTTTTGGATTCAAAAGATTTTGAACCGCTCAAATTTTGAATTTCAAATGTTTTTGAGAGTTTTCGCTTTTTCCCCTAAATGGCCGAGAATTTAAAAGTCATGAATACCAATTCGACTCACCTCGTCCGAGATCTACAATGCGTATGTAGGTCATTTTTGCGATCGACAAAGTTTTGATAGACGTTCTTTACACTTGGACACATCTCTTAAGGTTTCATAAACTACAAGTGTGATTCTAGATTTTGTGACTAGTGTTTACTAACACTTTCTTAAAAAGCCAAAATGACCCATATAACTAATGTTGATCTTGATGAGCTCTAACATGTTTGTATTCAAAGTTTTTCGATTTAAGGTCATTTAGTGTTTCGCTTGACCTCGTTTGACCAAGTTTGACTTTTCAAATTCAAATTAAAGACGCCTTTTGGAGCCCTAAATGTCCTCATTTCCAAAAGTCGCGAACACCGACTCTCTGTACCTCCTCAAGATCTACACTCTATATATACAACTTTTGTATTCAAAGTTTTTCGATTTGAGATCATTTAGTGCTTCGCTTTGACCAAGTTTGATCAAAATACATTAGGGGGTGGTCAGTATATATAACCGCCCACGATGTCGAACACATTAGGGGTGGTTGATATATAACCGCCCCGATATGAGGATATATTAGGGGTGGTTGAAATATAACCGCCCCTAATGTGTCAAAATACATTAGGGGCGTCGTAACATGAGCCCCCTAATGTGCCAACAAGGGGGGGTTTATTACGAAAGCAGCCCCCTAATGTGCCAATAGTAGGGCGGTTTGCTTCTAACCAGAATTTAATATACATTAGGGGCGCTCAAATTATGAGCCTTAATGTAAAAACAAAGCTCTCTTAGTTCCCTTTTGTAGTAGTGTTTCTCTAGACGTAGATATATATGATACTTCAATTTTACACACGTGTTTCTCTAGCGCGTTGATATGATACTTCGATTTTTATATACATGAGTTGCATGGAAAGACTGTATGCTTGTCTTGCTCATCCGTGACATCTATTGTTAAGATGGTTCCTCTTGCACATACTACAAAAGGAAGATTGGTTATTGATCCTGTAGTTATCGAAAAACCCCGACGTGTAAACCTTAGACTTGCTCCCTGACAGAACTGAGAAAAAGAAAGCTTTTTATTGCTTTAAAAAATGCTATTTTCTATTTACTTCAGAAAATAAAAAGTGACCAGAAATTGTGTCGGAGATTTAGCATAGTGGCTTCTCAAAAACTGGAGATATGTGTTATTTTAATATAATATTCAGCACTTGATACAAAAAGGAGAGGCTAGGCATATGCAGTGTACTCGGAATATCCAAGTTCTATAATGTCCATATGTCATGTTGGTTAGATGATAGAATCAATTTGGTACTGAAAGAGATCTGACAATGCAGTGAGCCAGTGATAACATTTTTTGAAAAAAGGAAACAGGGTTCATTAGTGAAGTACAAATTCCAGCACTAAAAGTAGTTCAGTGAGCTAGGAGCATTGAAAGTTCCTAGCTAGAAACTCAAATTGGTTAGGAGAGGTAGCAGTGAAATTTTTACCAACTCCAGTACTGAAATTTCACCCAGGGACCTTCAAGCTGTGCAAATCACTTCCTTCGAAAAAACAAACAATTCCTTACTTCAACTCACTTTTGGGAAATTCATGCTGCAAGGAGCATGCTACAAAAAAAATGATGCAAGACGCATGATGCAAAGAAACAATTATCATGCAAGGCGCATGCTGAAAAAATCATGCTGCAAGGCGCATGCTTTGAGATTAAGTCACTAAGATTTAGCTTAGTTTAAGTATGCACCTCAATTCTAGAAAGAAGCATTTTACAATAGAACAAAACATGACTAATTTATCAACAGTGCGCTAATGCTTCACCACGTTGGCATAGAAACAAACATCTGCTAGGCATGGAATGGCAGTGGCAAGTGAATCATCATTCGCTCAATATTGATCCATCGCGTTGATTCTTATCAAGAAATTTAGATGATTCTTCTTCACACAAGAGAAGACACGAAGGGAGAGAAGACCTGGAAGATACCGGAATGCCTCGTCGCCGCCTCTTGCCGTTGGGCACCGCTATGGACGGAGGGCCGGAATCATGAGTTGACGCCGCCACCGGGCACTACGCCGACGGAGGGCGGTGCTGCATAACGACCACGGGTCGCGACGGCGCCGGTCCGGCCGGATCGAGGGTATTGGAAGGTCGGAAGAGCTCGAGGCCGCGGGCGTGGGTGGGAGTTCGCGTGTACCCGCGCCGGTTCGCGGTAGCGGCGCAGATGATGTCCCCGGCGGTGGCGCCCTCGTTGTTGGAGTGGACACACGGCACCACCTCGCCGACGGCCGACTCCGGCCGGGAGCAGGGGCCCGCGGTCCGCGAGCTTCCCCTCGCCGGATCTCACAGTCGGGTGGCGGCGGTATGGTGTGAGGGAAAGAGATAGCGCAAAATGGGAGGGAGGAGCGCACGATGATAATGCGGGGAAGGAAGGAAGGGCCGCGACGTCAATCACGCAGCGTGGCGTGTGGGAGGGGAGGAGGCGGTGTTTATTTCCTTTGTTTTTTGACTCAAAGGAGAGGAGATGGGTGCATGGTTAATTTTCTAACCACTATTTCTAGTTTCCTAATAATAGCACTAATAATTTCCTTTGCGTGGTTTCCTTTAAAAAGCACACACGATGATTGAAGGAGATTTTTACTTTCTAATTTGTTGCATGTGGGGTGGATGGTTAGCATGCGGAGGGAAGTAGTGGGTCCGCGCGTGATTGAAGGAGATTTTTTACTTTCTAATTTTTACATGCGAGGGTGGATGGTTCGCATACGGAGGAAAAAGTGAGGTGAAAATTTTTGTAACACCAAATCAATGCCTTACTTTCGCATTTTTTTATGCAGTAAAGATTACTCGCCATCACTGAACGGTTATGATCAAAAGTGTCGGACAACCTCCCTCCCCGCGCGCTCGCCCTATACACCCGAACGATATAAGAAACAACGTCCAAGGATCGAAACCTGATCTCAGGAAAAAAAAGAGAAAATAAACACCGTACATATTGTGTTGGTGTTTCCTGCGAAAGAAAAGAAACGCCGCGGCTTCCGCCACCACCTCCTGGTTGCCGATGCGGTTAGGGTTAGCTCCTCCTCCTCGCCATTGCCGATCCGGCTTCGTGGCGCATGGAGCCTGGCCTGCTCAAGGCGCTCGCTCCAGCACCGGCCACGAGCGCTCAGATCCCGACTGCCGCGGCAGCTGCCACAGCCCACAGGCATGGCCGCTCCAGCCCGGACCAGCACCCGTTGAACGTCGTTGTCGCTTCACCTAGGGACGAGCGGCATGCGGGTGATGCCGCCGACCACTTGGACGAGGCTCCGGCCGCGGGGAGCAACCAGGGGCAAGGCCACGACCGCGAGTCTGAGGTCACACAGGCCATGGCGCAGGAAACCACCGGCCGTCATGATGGATCTCCAGGTTAGTCCCATGAGCCTGCTCTCCCATCTTGAATCGTGTGTACTAATGA
Source organism: Hyparrhenia diplandra (assembly GCA_015847255.1). Lineage (NCBI taxonomy): Eukaryota > Viridiplantae > Streptophyta > Magnoliopsida > Poales > Poaceae > Hyparrhenia > Hyparrhenia diplandra. The sequence continues at coordinate 57,157 of JADLZK010011837.1, read as the reverse complement.
CATTTTTTTTTTTTTTTTTTTTTTTTTTTTTGCCTCTCCTTGCCACGTTTGAACGGATCCACATGTTCTTTAATTACGGATCAGTTCTGACCACTCTTATGTTGGAACTCTCCCTAGATGCTAGGCGAGATGAATACCATTGTGTGCGCTGCACAAGATCTTTGATCGCACCAAGGTAAAACTCTGAATCCGAATGATAAGTTGCTGATTAATAAATATTTATTCTTTATCGGTATCCAATTTTTTCTCAAAGTGACCTCTGCAAATTTGGGGCTTTCGTCACAATAGAAGATTGTGAGATTCAGATTTCTGGTTTGCTATTGACTGACCATCTATTTCACCAATTTGTTGCAGGTAGAGTCAATTTTGAGTCACCACTGGGAATCTATTTCTACTGACTTGAATAAACCCTGATGCAACAAGCGAACTGGTTTGCTTGATTAATGTGTTAAGAGTATCATTGGATGATTCGTGAAAATGGAGGACACATATCTTCTTAAATTTTTTCACCAGTTTATATAAAATATTTTTTCTTCTTAAATTTGATTGGTTATCTTTTTCTTTTGCATATTTGGAAGAGGACACATATCTTTAGTTTATGACTGGCAAGATGATTTGAATGATTCAGGGATGGTGTTGCAGCCCCAGTATTCAGATGGTTCTTGGGTTTGTGTTACTCATCTAATGTTTCGAGTCCACATGGTGAAAAGATGTTATCTTTGAAAATGGCATCTAAACAATGTGCATTGCCACTTCAGGATGGAAATTCTTGAATGAAAGGTTCAAAAACACAAGTTATGGCTTTTGAAGTTAAGAAGAAACGATTTTGTTGGATAATTTTGGTTGTTTTCATGAGCATCACCAAGATAAATTTGTAGCGTTAGCACAACCATTATATTTATTTAGGCTATATAGATTCCATGATATCAATGTCATTTGTTTGTGATTTGTATTTCTTTCATTAGTTCATTATTTTTGTTGGTTTTATGATTTATTTTCTAAATGCCACCGTAGTGTTAGCACGAGCAATATACTAGTAAGCTATAAGTGACTTATTTTACTAAAATGTATACTTGAATTATAAGTCACTTATTTTTACCCCCGACTTAATAAGTCCCATAACTTAAAACCAAACAGACTAAGGACGGACGAGCTAGCATGGTTGTCGACATACCTGTTAAGGATGAATTTGTGGGACGCGGGGGCTAAGCATGAATCAATTCTCACCCTCCTGTGTACGATGCTCCCCTTGCCAAGTTGCAACGGATGGGTGTATGAAGTGTAGTATAAACAGGCTTGTAGTGGCTAAAGATATTGGAATGCTTGAGTCAACTGTCAAGTCTCGTGATTGTTGTCAATTGTCAAAAGGTGGATCATACCCTGTGGTGAGTGGGAAACTTCCTTCCTTCCCGTACCCATATCGATCACGGTCATATTGCCATACGACCTAATTGTCCATATGACGGTGACCGGAGTCTGCACTAACCAAAGCCTTTTACGACGCCTTTTGGCCATGGGCCTGTTGCGGCATTTCATCGAGCATTGTAGTGCCCAGAGGGTTGGAGGATGACGCGCAGCCTCATAACGTCGTCGCCGGCGCCGCTACGCCACGGTCCACCGCTGTCGGTCACGTGCCACTGTGCCAGTCGCCATAGCCGCGCGTTCCCAGTTTCTCAAACCGTGGATGGCTTTGAGGGAGCGGGTGTGGGCGTGTGAGCGGGGCAAGAAGCTGTGCAGCGTGCGTCCGAGCAAAGTTGCATGTCATCATTTCACCAACCAGACGGGACCACCGACCTCGATGCCTGCGCAGATGCACGGGCCCGCCGCGGACATCACCAAGGCACGAATCGGCAGTGAAGAAGAACCTCTACATCTGCTTGCACCGGGGCGGATTCGGCTCGACGCTGACTCGCGGGTGTGGAATCCATAGTTTGGGATGAGATTTGAGAAGAATGGGAGAGGATCGACAGAAGAGAGAATGAGAAAGACACGACAAGCTGGGATCGGGAAGGAAGAAAATAGTTTAGATCGATTTTTGTAGTCAAGTTTAGACGGCAGAAGTTGAGGACTTTTTTTTTTTTGACAACAAATAAAGATTTCATTGATATAAGTTAACAACAAGATGTTGTTAGAACCATTACATCTTGAATGGTTATGTAATGGAGTGCATCCAGAAGCAGGCACCCATGAGCATGACTCGGATTAGTATATAATCTGGTGAAATCTATTTGATTGGCCTGTAAATAAAAGGAACTTTGTCTTGCTAACAAATCTGTCATTTGATTGTTCTCTCTTCTGATCCTGTGCACCGATGTTCTTGTACACGCCCACCGGCATGGCCTACAGGCGTCGGCCACCTGTGGTGTTCTGTGGGACGTGATGACGAGACCATCGACCACCTACTTGCTTCCTCGTGTCTACTCGGATGCGGTGGCGGCAAAGCATTACACCGCACAGGTTGGGATCGGCCACCTCGGGCCTCAGGCGGACGACGCCTCCTTCCGTCGACCCCGTGGCTCAAGGTCCGGGGCGCCTCCGCATGACCTTCGCAGGCCTTCACTCCCTCGCCCCTCCTCCTCTCTTGGATGCTTTGGAAGGAGAGGAATAGGCGCACCTTCGATGGCGCTGACCTCTCCACTTCGGCGATCTTGGGGCTCATCCACGACGAGGCTCACGCTTGGGTGGAGGCCGGGCTTTGGGGCTTGCGCCGGTGCTTCACACCTTGGCGACGGGATAGCCGGGCTAGTGGTCCACCTCTTTGTCGCAACATTAGTTCACTTTAGAGTTACAACCCTCTAAGCTCCACCGGCCGTAGCCGGTGCTTTGTGTTAGTGTGCCCCGCCTTGTTAGCGCCCGTGCATCTCGCTAGGGCGCCACAAGCTAGGTTGTAAACATACATTCCTTTTTCTCTTAATGCAGAACGGGCCAAAGTGCCTGGCTTCGAAAAAAAAAATGTTCTTGTACCTGCCATGAGAGAGTGCACAACTTTGTAGTCAAGTTTAGACGGCGTAAGTTTGAGGACTTTTTTTGACAACAAACAAAGATTTCATTGCTAAATTAACAGCAAGATGTTGTTAGAACCATTACATCATGAATGGTTACATAACGAAGTGCATCTAGAAGCGGGCACCTATGAGCATGACTCGGACTAGTACATAATCCAGAGAAATCTATTTGATTGGCCTGTAAACAAAAGGAACTTTGTCTTGCTAACAAATCTTCCATTTGATTGTTCTCTCTTCTGATCCTGTGCACTGATGTTCTTGTACCTACCATGAGAGAGTGCACAACTTTCTAGTCAAGTTTAGACGACAGAAGCTGAGGACTTTCTTTTACAACAAACAAAGATTTCTTTGATAAATTAACAGCAAGATGTTGTTAGAACCATTACACCGTGAATGGTTACATAACGGAGTGTATCCAGAAGCAGGCACCCATGAGCATGACTCAGATTAGTACATAATTTAGAGAAATCTATTTGATTGGCCTGTAAACAAAAGGATCTTTGTCTTGCTAACAAATCTGTCATTTGATTGTTCTCTCTTCTGATCCTGTGTACCGATGTTCTTGTAGCTGCCATGAGAGAGTGCACAACTTGGGTGTAAGGCTTGATTGGCCAATCCGCTGGATTGGAACGATCATCGCCGTTGATGAAGTTGGATCGGCAACCTATTATCCGCAAGAAGACTTGCATCTCCTATGTTCATTCTGTTTAGAATGGAAGCAGCCAAGGTGAGGCTCGCTGATTCAGCCATGATCACCGAAGTGGCCTCCTGCATAGATGCCTTGACAAACATGCTAAGCGGAGGAGTTGTATCTGTAATTGACAATGAAAATGACGAGTCCTGCTTGCCTCTAGCCAGCACCAGCCACATCCGGGGAGATTGAGGCATCTAAATAGCATCGCACACCCTACAAAGAAGTGGGGAATTCAACAAGATACCTGACTGTCGCAGTCTGCTGTGCTGGATTGCATCTAGATGGGTGACTTGGAGAGGGTCAACCTGTTGTTGGTAAGCTTTGCCGAAACCTGCAGGCAAAGAAGTATTACCTTGCTGGTGGGGCATCTGCTGAGCTTGGTTGAGCAGTGCTAGCATGGCCATTTGTGCTAATTGAATCTGGACCTATTCACCGAGTGCCTAGAAATGTGTCTGCATATGTGCTTGAGCTGATTTATGTACCTATGAAGGGGTCTATGTTTCCCTTTGAAACCTGTTGTCATTACGAGCTTTCTAGATATACCTCAGTGTAAACAGAGTTGTACAAAGAGTAATAACTGATGGGTTAGGTGTAATCAAAAGAGCCAGAGCTAATTGGACACCATCCTCTGTAAATGTAATAGTATGAGTTGGGAGAGGAGGATTGGCAGTGGCCCATACCTGAGAAGGCAGCTCACATTTGAAAAATAAATGATTATCATCTTCAATTTCACCACAGTATGAACAGTGTTGGCTAATATGGATAGAGAATCTGCCTGCTCTTTCTCCCGTGGCAAGAGCTCTACGAATGAGCCTCCAAGCAAAACTTTTAAGGAGAGGAGGGATTATTTTGCTTTTTCAAACCTTTTGCAAGATGAGGTTTGCATCATGAGAAATGCTCCTAGAGCCCTGAGTAGGGACATTGTGGTTTTCTTAAGAGGCTAAGTGTGAGCAGATGGCCTTGGTAGTGCACATACAGTAGTGGTAGGGATCCATCTAAGGATGTCATGCTGTTCAGAGTGGACAAGCTGAGTGGCCTCTATGGCTTGGACTGCTTGTTGTGAGAAGGTGGTTGCTAGCAGGTTGTGATTCCAAGGACTGAAATTTTAGTCACTTTAGCTTAGGCCTTGGTCGTTTTGGTCGGCTTGGCTCCATTCGGGTGAATTGATTTGACCTAGTTTTGAATCTAATTCATGCTAAAAATATGTCCGTTAAGGAATAGTTCAACGAATTGATCTAACCTGTTTTTGAATCCTCACGCTTTTGTATACCAAAACACCCAGATTGGTTTCACACACCCGGATTGGTTTCACACCATGTATTCGGCCTGGCCTAGAGGGGGCTAGGCGCGAATCAGGCCAGCCCAGAGAGGGGGTTGGCGCGCGCCATCGGGAGGGGGCGCAGCCACCGCCGCCGCCCACATCACCGCCATCGTCCTCAATTCGGAATATTAAGAAATAAAGTAAGTTAGGATTAAATCCTTACTTGTGAAGGGGATATTCCACTCAAATCACCTATTAGAAAATAAATAAGAGTTCGCTTGTAAAAAGGTCTACCAATCTATAATAAAACCTTTAGATGTTGTTTGCATTACAAGTCTCATAGTAGGGCTATATAGACAAGGAGGATGTAATCTCATTATTCAAGCAATAAAGAAAATATTCCCCAACCCTAGCACCAACCGCCGCCTCCCTGCCCCGCCCCGCACCCCCTGCCCCTCCCAACCCTACCGCAGCCGCACATCCCCCCCAAATCCACTGCCCGTGGCCACCGCCCAAGATCACGGCCGTGACACACCACTTGAGGCCTGAAACGGAACTAACCGGATCAACCGGATTGAGTGACACAGATGGATTCACTCAAACCAAGTTTGGAAGTAATCCGGACCGAATTTAATCTGATCAAAACAAACAAAGCATTTGTCTAAAATTTTTATAAAGTTGATTAAACTTTATACATCATTTTAGATATTCTCTTTTAAAGTCTCAAGAGCTAAAGTGATATAAGGTTTAATGACTAGACTTTATACTATGCGATCCAAATGAAGTCTAAATTTACAAAACAATATCAATTTTGATGATGTTTTGTAGAAGGTTGATTTCGGTTGATTTTAATAGTATTCTATGAGAAAGAATAAGCTGAAATAAGATAAACCAATAACATGCGAATATTTTCCAGTATTGTAAATATTCATATTTTCTGTATAGGTTTGGTTAAAACTCAGTAGTAACAATCTTTTAGGGACAGAATTCAGTTACATACTTTGGATCAAGTTAAACCATGAAAAGGTCGCATTGTTTTCATCTGTATTATTAGAGATAATAATCTCTGTATTAGAGATAATAATCGCTGTATCTCTAAAAAACCGTCAAATAACGATTCTGTACACCGGCTTCATGTGCTCGCTCCCGAGAGACGGTCCCGTCAAAACTTCTCTCCAAATAATACCACTCCTTGGCATGTCAGTCCCATGCGGTAAATGTGCCACCCTGCACTACTCCCCTGCTCCTATCACGCTCTGGGCGTTTGGCAAATTATGGAGCGCTTCTGGTCTTGGCTCAGGACGCCGGTTAGCCTGGCCTTGCCCTTCTTACATCGCTGGTCTTCTCAAGGGAGGGTGATTTGTGGTTGCCAAGCCATCCCTATTTCGTCAGGGCATGCGAGCGTACACTTGGATTGCCGCCTTTCGTCGTGAGGACTTAGCATACCCCTATATTATTGTCACCTACACTCTTCGTCCCTAAAAAAAATTATCGTTGTTGGTTTGCGTGCTACAAGTTTAATTCAATTTGTAGAAAATGCATGCAATTTTTGTAACTCAAAATAAATTTATTAAAAAATTACATTCATATGAAAGCGATAATCTTTTAGGGACGGAGGGAGTATTTTAGATTCATAGGTTTTCTACTCTGTAATTTATAACACACTCTTCAACACATTCCTAGACATCAGAAATGCAACACATAATTATTTCTCTTATGGTCAACGTCAGTATTATACAAATATATTCCGCATATAACCACATTAGCTTAATTATTTTCAAACCTAAATAAATTATGAAAAAGAGTGGCGGGTGGACATCACTTCGGCCAAACCGCATCATCCAATCATCTTACAAGATAAGGCAAGCACGATGACTATTACTCTACTCGCTGCAACACAGGAGAAATATAAAGGGCATGGCAGAACGAACTAAGAAACATGAAACAGCTTCATGACAATTGTTGTCGCCCACGCTGTTCTCTGACCTCTCACATCTTGCAACCAGGTTTTTAGCTAAGCTTCAGCTCGCCTCTGCATACTCTGCTTGCAACTGCAACTGAAGGGCGGCCTCCAGGTCCGAAACCACATCTCCCATTGATGGACGGTCAATACCCTTCTCAGAAACACACTTCAAAGCTGTGTCTAAGAACTTTTTGTAACACTTTGGAATGATTGTTCTGTTTAGATAGAAGTCAATCAGACTGAAGTCCGTCATGCAACTCAGTGCCCAGACTTCCAAGTCCAAGTTAGATAAATCCCCTGGTTAGTTTTTCAATTCAAAATGACGCTGAGCACATAGGACCTCAAGCAACACAGCATCAAAAGAATAGACATCCGATTTCTCTGTCAACTTTAGGGTAGAATAGAATTCAGGATCAAGAGCGGTACAATTTATAAAATTCCCCGTCTTCCAAGGATCAGTCATTTTGATACCTGAAATTGTGGCTACCAATTCCTTATCCAGGAGAATATTCTTTGGGTTCAAGTCGCGGTGGATGAAGGCAGCTCTGTGAAGGTAGTCCAGGCCACGGGCTGCACCGATGCAGATCTCCAGGCGCTGCTTCCAGGTAAGTGGATCCAGTGCCCCGAAAAGGTGGTCACCTAGACTTCCTTGATCCATATAGTTGTAAACCAGGTACGTCCCATTACTCTTATCATCACAATAACCAATAAGTGGCACAACATTGTTGTGACGGAGCTTCGACATGCTCTCTACAAAAGAAAGAAAGGAATGTTTATCATCATAACTGTACCTGTGCCAGCAACGCTCTACAGCCACCGTCATTTCTCCATGATCGATCACTCCACGATAATACCTACCAAAACCATACTGATGACCAAGAAGATGAGACTTATCAAACAAACTTGTCGCAGCCACTATCTCTTCATATGAGAAGCGACGGCAAGGGAAGTTCACCGGCTGAGCTGGCTTGGTCTTTCTTGCCCAATAGAAAAATTCCACACTCTGCTTTCCCTCAAGTGAAGCTTTCATCGCTTTGCCAAGACGTTCTACCACACGTTTCATCTCAAGACGTTTTTCCCTGTTCAACACCAGGCACTCAGCTGCCAGCTTTCCCACCTCATCAAGAATGTTCTTGTTTCTCCAAGGATCTAATTCAGAGTCTAGAAACTTCCTCACATCCTTGATCCTGCCTCTTTCATGAGCTTCAGAAAATATAGTAACCAGGCTTGCTTCCCTATCTGTTGTTACCTTTTTTGTAGCGTTTGTCCTAGTTAATAGTTTCAAGAGGACAACTCCAAAACTATAAACATCACTCTTCGCAGTGAGACGTCCATCCTGAGCAAAAAGTGGGTCCATGTAACCAATGCTGCCTATTACATTACCTGTGTATAGTGTATTGTCTGTGTTGAGTAGCCTTGATATTCCAAAGTCTGATATTTTCGCATTCAGGTTCTCATCTAGAAGTATATTATCAGGTTTGATGTCCCCGTGAATGACCTGAGTATACATGCCAGAATGCATGTATGCCAATGCCTCTGCACATTGTGTTGCAATTCTAAGTCGTATATCCAGAGGGATGGGAGTTTTGTCATGGTGAAGAATGGTGGCCAGATTTCCATTAGGGATAAACTCAGTAATCATCATCAGGGCATTCTCCTCTACACAGTAACCAATGAGCCTGACGACGTTCTTGTGGTTGATTTCACGATGGACGAGCAAATCTTTATCAAAATTTTCTTTCACGTTGTGGATGAACCTCTTCACTGCTACCATACTGTTGTCCTCGAGAACTCCTTTGAAGACAACTCCAAATCCACCTCTCCCGAGAATAGTCATGTAGTTGTCAGTTATTCGTTCGAGCTCATCTTCTGTGAAGCATTTTATGTTATGATTGCTATGGATTGTCCACTTTGATCCATCAGCCTCTGTGGTGTGGAGCAGCTCCTTGTTTTTCTGAGCATCCATCTTCTGGAAGCACCATGTAGATACACCAATTAGTTAGTTTGACTACTAAGATGCTGAATAATAAGTACAACTGGAGAAGAAGTTTGACACAGCAAATTGGTTGTAGTATGTACTTGAGTAGTAATCAGAAGAAAATTAATTTTTACCAAAGCGAGTTGTTTTCTTTCGATGAGGCTAAGGAAATATAGGTGAATAGTACGTAGAGTTTTTCGGTTGTGTAGAAGGAAGTCTTCCCTTCAAATACTTAGGAATCATAATGCACTATCGGAAACTCTCAAACAAGCACTAGAGTTCTGTAGAAGAGCATTTCTAGAAGAAGCTGAATAGCTGGAAAGGGAAGTTTCTTTCTACAGGGGCAGACTTGTGCTGATTAACTTAGTCATGTCTAGCTTACCTATGTTTATGATATCCTTCTTTTCCATTCCTAAAAGGGGTACGGAAAAGATTGGATTACTATCAATCCATGTTTTAAAGGCATTGTACTTCTCTGCAAACCAAGGTGCATGGGGGGACCTGCAAGTGTTTACTTAGTAAATTTTTTTTCGAAACCAGGCACTTTAGCCCGTTCTGCATTAAGAGGAAAAGGAGTTTAAGCTTACATCCTCGCAAATGCCCTAGCGAGGTGCACAGGAACACGCGAGGCGGGGGCACACTAACACAAATCACCGGCCGCAACGGTGGCTTTAGAGTGGTGTGGCTAGTAAAGAAACAATATGAGGCTTACTAAAAGAGCGACGGAGTGGTCACCGGCGCCGGGCGACCGGGCGGCGAGCCTCGTCAAGCACCACGCACGGGAGAGGCATGCGCACAAAGACGGCGTTTTGTAGTCCGGCACATGTCCCACGGCGTGTCAAGTAGTCGCTCGGTCCACCGTTGTCGGGGGTAGAGGAGCCAACATTGTCGGGCGCCTCCCGTAGACCGATTTAGCCGCCAGACGGGGCTCCGCCTAGGGACCCAATCATCCACCCGAGAAGTCCGTAGAGGGAGGCGGCGAGGAGATGAGCGGTCGCCGAGGGGCGAAAGCGAAGGAGTCAACAAGCGCCCGTGATGGTGGCCTCCGTAGGAGGCTGGGCGATCCCCACGACGACGCGTCGGCTGAGACTGTCATATCCGGCAGGATAGGTGCGGCCGCGAGGGCCAGGCGTGACTGGGCCGGGTGGAGGAGCTGCGGCGGCAGGCGCGGTCTTTGGGGCGGAGGCCGCGGGCGAAGAGCCGGACCGCGGCCGTCAGGGTGCCCCGGCGGGGGACGGACACTGGGTGGTGGGGAGGGCACCGCAAACTCCGCGTGGGACGCAGGTCTCCCCACCCGCCGTTAAGCGCGCACCGGTGGAGAAGGGAGCAACCGGGTCCCGGGGATGGAGGTGGTACTGCGTCGAAGCGTGGCGGGTACGATCCCGGTGACCGACGTCCGGGAAGCAGTGGTCGTGAGCCGTAGCGGTGTCTTGAACGCGAGCTCATTGGGAGCCAGCTCCCCCACCAGTCCATGGGCTAGTCGGGGGTTGGTGCCTGCGTGGTGGCAAAGCGCGCCATAGAGACGCCGACCGTTGGGGGTGGTCGGCGCCGCTAGCTCGGCGACGACGAAGGTCTCCCCACCCGCCGATGTAATCTGTGGCGCCCGGGCGTGGGGCAACGGTCCTCCCCGCTCCAGTCCCCAAGGACGAGTCCAGGGCGGGAGGCACGGATAGCGAGGCCTTGGCGAGCTTGGCCCGGCGGAAGGAGGGGGTGTGCGAACCTTAGGACCGTCGATGATGACGGGGGCGGACAAAGGATTGGGTCCGATGAAGAAGGGAGCGCGGCGGCGCTCGACGCCCCTGCAGGTTCCCCATGGCATCCCACAACGGTCGACGTCCGCACGGTGGTCGGAGAGGAAGGCCGTGGGCGCGTCCCCTGCATGCATCCGGGGCGCTGGAGCGGTGACGGTGGCAGTCCTTGGTGCCGTGTGTCGTCTGCCGAGGCGAAAGAGGCGAGGTGGGAGAAGAGCACCGGGCGGCGATGTGATCCCAAAGAAGACAGGTTGAAGCGAGGCCGACGAGCGAAGGTGGTACAGGTCGGTGGCGACGAGGGCGAGGTGAGGCATGGCGGCGGCCCCCCCACGCCCCCGAACGGGGGTAAAGCCATCAGCGTCAAAAGACCCCTCCCGTGGCAATTTGTGGCAAAGGGCATGGTCTCGGCGACGCCGGCCAACAAAGGTTGCTGGCCACAGGATGGCCGCGGAGCAAGGCGCCGGTGTGTGGGGACACGTCGCGATCGGCCGCCGCCAACGCGCAGGACCGCGGGCACCCCTCGCGGCTGCAGGCGCCACCAGAGGGTCAGCGGCGATGTCCGAATACGCGGCCCGGCGGCATTAATGGCACCGTCCCCGACCATACGACGATGGGGGCGGCGGCGGCGGTGCCTGCCATTGCGGTTGCGGCAGGACGCCATGGCGTCCACCCCGCCGGCGGAGGTCAAGGCACGGAGGTCGGCATAGCCGCCGCCGGGGGCCGCTCCCCTGCTTCCAGGCTGGGAGTAGACAGCGAGGCACGCCCGCACGACGGTGGGGGAGCCTCCCCGCACGACGCCGTCCTCCTCGCGTGAAAGCAATCGGAGAAGTTGTCCTCCCAACGCCTCTCTTGGATCTTCCCCGAGAGGGGGGAAGTAAGGTGCCGGGCTCCGGGAAAGGGCCCTCCCCGCGGTCGGCACGCGGCGAGGCCGGGGCGGGGAGGCGTGATCGGGCTCGAGTGCGCGACGGCGCACGAGGATGGCGGCGTCCCGCACCCGACCCCCATTGAGCGGCGGCACGACGCGAGCGAAGCGCCGGCGAGCTCAACCCCGAGCGGGAGCGGCGCCACCGCGACCGGCGCCCTTACGGTCGCTCCAGCGGACCCGGCGTGGCGCGCCGGATGGAGAGGTCGATGGTGACACTTTGTGGCCGCGGCACTAGGGCGTCGATCCGTCCGCAAAGCGCGATTTCCGGGAAGTCGCATCAAAGAGGCGCGGCGGCGACTCCGGGCGGCCCGGCCGGTAAGTGTCGGAGGCCGGGCGGCCCGGCGAATCGGCCGCGGCGGCAAAGCGCCCCGTTCCTCGCACGCGAGGCCCGGCGTAGGAGAGAAAACAAGGAGGAGCTGGTCGGAAAGATGGACCGGCCGTCGCGGAGGAGGTGGGCTTACAGCGATGGGGTGGACGCAGCAGCGTACGCACCTGGCCCCGGCGCCGCGAGCGAGGCTAGACGGCGCCGCGCCCATGAAGGCGCGGGCGAGGAGGGCGACGGAGGTTGAGGCGCCGCACGGCAGCCAGGGCGCGGAGGCCCCGCCATGCCCGACGAGGAAAGAGCGGCGGCCGGCTGGCGCTGCCCACGGCGGCTCCCAAAGCCGGGCGTCGCCGGCTGGGGGAGGAGTCATGGGGGGGAGAGGTCCATCGAGTCGATGTAGGGAGGGCGCCGCTGGGAGGCCGGAGGCTCCAGCGGCGGCGCGGTGGCCCAGGAGTTCGGCAGGCGGCCGCAACGCCGATCTCCATACCGGGAAGGCCCGGGTCGAGGGCGACCTCCGCTACGAGCGCGACACGGGGTCCCGGATCTGCCGATGGTGGTGGAAGAGGAGCTAGGAGGTGCGCGCGGCGGCGCGGCGAACCGGCGGCGGCGCGGGGGAGTGTTCGCGTCGCCCCATCGGGCGTACCCACTTCGTGTTTACTTAGAAAATAGTTGTTCAAGATCTTTAATGAGGATGATTTATGGCAAGAGGTGTTTAAGAAGTACGCCAAAGATAAATGTTTGTCTAAGGTTGAAAAAGGTCGGAGATTCACACTTCTGGTTTGGGTTGATGGATGCGAAGGAAGTATCAAGCTACAACATGGAAGGTTTAGGTTCGAATGCAGACACCAAACATGATTTTGGGAGGATGTATGGGTCGGTCAAGAACCATTTACACGGATTACACGGATTTTTGGGAGATTCACACTTCGATTTTAGGAAGGAGTGTGCCGCTAGCCTCCTTTTGAAGAATCGCCTTTGTGCCCAACGCGGAAGGCCGAGTTGTCGCTATCTTCTTCTTCTTCTTCTTTTTTCGAATTCATTCTAAAAAGACCGAGTCGCTTGTGCTGTGTAGTGGGGTGTGGGTGCGGCAGAACACCACCGTCCACAAAGACGCCGCTTTGATGACGAGAGAAGACTTACTTAGCAGCCAGCCGCCGAAAACCCGACAAAATGGATAGCATCAACTTGTTGCGTGTAGCGGACTATCGGTGGGTGTGGTTAGTTCCCCAACTTCTCTCCCAAGTTCTCATCACATCGAAACATTAAATGCACCACAAGACGCATGTCTAGAGTATGAAATATAGTTAAATAAAATACCTAATTGCACGTTTAGATGTACATTGCGAACATGGGCGGATCCAAGTGGGTGGGTAGGGGGGGCTGGCTGGGCTGCAGCCCGTGAGGTTGATTCATGTGTTAATTCATGCAGGTTTAGTCTTTATTTTACCATTAAATCTCTTGATTTCTGCTAACTCTTCACTAATTAGCGCCCCGGCAGCGCGCGCATGAGGATCATCTTGTCTCCGCCCCGGTTGCGAGACGATTCTTTTAAGCCTAGTTATCCCATGGCAGGATAATATTTATCACAAACAAACAAAAGTGCTACTGATCTTTTTCGGTTTGCGCTACCGTCCCGATTTTCAGGATCTAAACACACCTGTAGTAGATTTCACCGAAACAAAGTGTAAACGGCCTTGTAGCGAGATTTTTGGGATTGATTCCAATCCGATCTGGCCCTAGTATAGAAAACATAGAAACAATGAATCAAAGTTCCTGCGTTATGTTTTCAAACTTAGGCCGTGTTTAGTACCCCTAGAATTTGGTAATCTTTTATGTCGGTGTTTTTAAGAAACGGGGTGTCTCAAGGACCGGCAATAAATTTATAGGTTGTACGCGCTCCCAACCGGATGGCGTGAGCGAGATGAACACGAAGGGTTTATCTTGGTTCAGCCATGGGGCCCTACGTCCGCCAGGTGTTTCGATTTGTATTATCTTGCACCAATGTACACTTCAACCGAAGCGTTTACAAGTAGTGATGAGGAGTGAAGTAGGCCTTCAACCCATGGATTGCTGTGTCTAAGTGTGAAAGCCTAAAGAGTCGATCCCTGCTAAAGGGCCGTTACTCTTCCTTTTATAGTGGGAAGGAAAGTGACGGCGTTACATTACGTGTCAAATACTAGTGCTAATGTGTCTCACCGTCCGGGCCCCCAAGTGCCTGCATGCTCCGAGACCTGGGCTCGGGGCGACCCAGTGGAGTGTGGGATTGTGGACACGTGTCCTCGAAGTCTTCAGCGTACGTGTCCAGCGGCGGAAGAGGAGCGAGGACCCAAGGGGGTCCTTTGAGTCTCGTCCGGGGTAAAGCTTCCCTTGGGCGTCGCGGTGGCGTGTCAAAACCCCGAGGGTTATCGGATACGTGGCGGGGTGGCGTAGCGTTGGAAGGTGAACAATGGCGGCGTGCTTCCTCGTGGTCGGGTGGTGTGTTAAGTAACCCGCCTCTTTACGTCCCATCAACGGGTACACGAGGAGATAACGGGCGGGGGCGAATCGTCGAGGCAATCGATTGCCACATGTCGTGATGGCGACGCAGTAGCATTTAATGCGGTTGTCCCCACTACACAGCCGAGTCTTCAATGTCCGAGGGTGAATCGCCCCGGGTGAAGCGGAGCTCAGGCGCTCGGGCCTCCCGCCCCTCGGGAGGCGGAGCTTATGCGCCCGGGCCTCCCGCCCTCGGCGAGGTGGAGTTTGTGCACTCGGGGCCTCCGCCCTCGGGCGAGGTGGAGATTGCGCGAGCCACGGGGGTGCTCAGGCAGGACCCCCTCAGGTGTGACGCAGATTGGTCCAAGTGGAGTCGTGATGCCTCACAAGGATTGTTTATGCCAAGGTGCTTATTGCTTCATAGTCGGGCGGTGGCTGATGTCATCAAGCCTGGTATGGTTGTTACCATTGGTCCTTCTTCTCCACACTCTTGATGACTCCAACAAGACTCATGATGGGCCATTTCCGTGCTTCCTTGGGCCGTCGTGGGCGATCTATGGGTAGCAGGTCCGTGTGTGTGAGTAGGTGTTTTTGGGTCATCTAGCCGAGTGTTTGTAGGTGAACCGTCGTAGGCCGCGTCGTGGGGCGAAAGGTGACACGCTTTGTCAATTCCTCCAAGCTTGTAGATTAGGTAACCAGCAATCTGCCTCCTCTTGTCGCCAAGCCCATGGCCTGCGATGCATTTGGGGGCATACGGCCCATCGGTGGCCTTGGGCCGATTCTTTTTCATAAAGATGGGTCGTTACATCTCTTACTAGTAGAGAATGTTCGGGGGCCCATTATTTTGGTCCCCGACAGTAGTGAATTTGGCACTATAGCTCTTTTTGTTTTGTTTGTGGTAAATATTGTCCTACCATAGCCTAATTAGGCTCAAAAGATTCATCTCAAAAAGTATATCCAAACTGTATAATTAGTTATTTTGTTTACTTACATTTTATACTTTCCGTACATACGTCTTTTGGTACATTTAATTATTCGATGTGATGGAAATCTCAAGGTAAACACAGCCTTAGTGGTGTTGGTGCAGTGCTGGAAGCGTAACTGTACAAGTAACTGTGGTAATTGTCAAGCAAAAATGGGATTTTTTTAATTTATCCCTTTTTAAACAATATTTTAAAAATAACCGCTCCAAATATATTATTTTTAAAATATTATTTAAAAATGGCTAATTTTTTTTAAAAAAAATCCCGCAAATAGATACCTGTTCCCTCTGCAGCGCTCCTAATATCTTTCCTAAGAGGACAATTGCAGTAGATGTTATTCCGAGTGCTGATCTCAGAATTGTTTCCGGTGTGTTATGCAATTCAGTTTTAGTCCAGCACAGTTTAGCAGTGTCAAGTCAACTCAGAGCATCAAAAAGTCGCAAAAAAAAAAAATCAGAGCATCAAAGAAATATCAGGTCATTTATAGCTAGGCAGGTGTTCCATTGACCAACATCGACGTTGTAGTGATTCATGATGCGTTAGGGATGATTTAGCCATATTCACAGAGCATCTCCTCTAGCTGATTTATATTTTCTGTCATGTTGGCCTTTTGTGACAATATGACATTACTATATGTTCCATTATCTCTCAAGAAAAAAAAAAAGGTAAGATCGATCAGACCATTACTGTGGTATAGTAAGTAAGTAGAAAAAAAGAAAAATGCTATCATATGATGCAGACAGGAAGCATCATGTTCAATCTTTCTTTCTGCTCCAGCTAGCAGATATTGTGTAAGAATTATAAGTTTTCTGGTTGATTTCAAATAAATATTTGCATCTCAACATGGAAGCCCAGGACAACAGAAGAACAAGAATATAATACTTCGTAGAACTTGAATTGCATCTAACAAGACGGCGATGTATGGACATACCTGCTGCAGTTACGGATGGAAGTGCGGATGCATACGCGAGCATGAATCATGTCCACTGGCATCGCCATGGATGGGCTGGGTAGAGGCTAGATAGGGAGACTTTGTGGAGGACGAAAAAAAAAAAAGATATGCAAATGGAGGGTGGCTGACAAGCAAACCAAGCTAGAACTGACGGCATTAATTAATTCCACGTCTTTCATGTCATTGTGCAAATTGGCGCCTATGGTGCTGGTGGAGTCAGATTCATTGACTTAGCAACGGTTCCCGCGTTTGCAAACATGAGGAGAGCCCAGACTTGGCAGTTGTGGGCTTGTGGCTGAGGTCCATTGTCGGCCCGTGGCACCCGGCAGCTCGCGCCCTGGCGACCGGAGCTCGCCGTAGAGCACGTTGTGGGAGAGGAGGTACGTACGCTACGCCTAGGGATTATAGGCTTTTGTCATGGGAACAGTTTTCACTGTGAGCGGGTCTGGCAGAAGGGATAGGCCAACGAGGGCAATCTGTCGAGCAGGTGATCTGCTCTGGCACTCCGAGTAAGGGCGTGTTTGGTTCCCTTCACTACCGAACCAGGCTAGCTCCAGGAACCTGGGCCTTTGGCCAGGCCAGGATGCATGCAGGAGGCCTAGTTTGGTTGCCCCGCATCTGCTGAGCCAGGATGAGCACATATGGTGTTTGGTTACAAGCATGTATGTCCGCATTGAAAGTCTAGATGCAAGGATAAGTGTTTGGTTGGTTGCAAATGCAGAGTTCTATGCACCTCTTGCATGTCCCCGTAATCTTACCACCCACGCATACATATGCTTACATGAACTTTCAAATAAGAAACCCTGCTAGCAAAGCTAAAACTACCACAAATACAATTTTAAAAACTGTAGGCCACACGGCCCAACTGTCATCATGTCCATCATTATTGATTTCAGGTGGAATGAAAGGTTGGAGAAGAGGAGGATTCTCGGGGAGATGACCATGAAAAAGCCTGCTCAGCTTGGTGCCCGGTGTTGTATTTCTTGTAGCAGTTCCCTTGAATCCATGGACTGTTCATGTGTTTCTACCCAGCTAGAATAGATACCAGGTTTTTGCCAGCAAAAACCACATACCAAGCCATAGCTGTTCGAAAAAACTGAAGTGTACCAACAAAAAAACAAGAATGTGCTCAGGTTGGTGATAAACATGTGCTCAGATCAATGTAACAACATCATTGGCAAATGGACATGTCCTCAGTTAAATGAAACAGTATCATTGACAAATGGACATGTGCTCAGTTCAATGAAAACCATCACAGGCAATGGACAAGTGCTCAGACCAATATTAAAACCATCACAGGCAATGGACAAGTGCTCAGACAGTTATGAAAAACATCACAGGCAATAGATATATGCTCAGGAATAAGAGAAAAGAACATCACAGCAAATGCACAAGTGCTTAGAAACATAAAATAGAACATCACTAGCACTGGACATGTGCTCAGGAATAATATCAAGTTCTGAACCACCAGGTTCACATCAGGCAATGGACACATGGTCAGATTGCCACAAGGTTCAAATGACTCCACCAGCTAGGTTGATCTAGGGAGCAGGTGCACAGGTTATCTAACACACTAACTATATGTTAGTGTTAGTAAAGATGCAGGATCTCATCAACTGCACAGAAAAGTAAGTCAGCCCACTAAACATCCACCAGCTCTAGTTAGGCTCAAAAGAAACCACCACTGCACACCATCCAAGCTGCACAAAAGGATCAACCACCAGGGCTTTGAGGCCCTCAAATGTAGTAGTGCTTGGCCAAGTGAGTCCTCAGCCACAAATACCCTATGGGGGTCGACCCACCGCACAAAGGAAGTGCCCAGAGCCTTGTTCTCCAGCAAGGTTGCCATAAGCAAACATGAGTGCTTCCTCGAAGAAGCCCGGGATGAACATGATGGCAAAGATACACAGTCGGGTGGCGATCCTCAACCTTGGTCTCCCTAATAGCGTATAACCTCCTTGACAACCTCGGACATGCCACCAAGCACTACCACATCTTCTTCTCCCCAAAGAAGGACCTCTTCCTCTTGCCACCGATTGAATCTCACCCTTGGCTGTGTCGGATGGGTGTGCTTTGTCACTTCCTGGTCATCTCACCGCTCCCCGGTCTTCATGGAGCTCTCAAATTACATCGAGGGAACACCCAAGTGCCTCATTGCTGCCCATAGCCCACTTGCCTGTTTGTTCCCATTCTCAAAGATCACCACCATCTCTTTGTAGTTCCGGATGGGCTTGTTGAGCGGGTAGGCATCATTGGGGTGGTCCCGCAACATGAAAAACAAAACAAGTTAGAATCATAGAGTTAGAATCAAAACAACATAGAACAAGCATGGTATACAAGTTTGAAATACAAAGCCGAGACAAGATTAACTTGGTATGGCCATTGTAGTGCTCCTCCTCAAGCACTATCATGCGGTTGTCTTCATCCCACCGTGCTCCACTCGAGATCCCCTCGCCTTGGACAGCTTCACCCACCTCTCGCCTCCACTTCCTCATGTGGTTATACACCCGAGTACCACTAACCTCATTGCCACAAAACTCCTGCAAAGGCCTTTGCCACTTTGTTCAAAAGTGCACCTCTTTGAACCCCTTTGTCGGTCCTAACCCCAAAGCTAATGAGGAGGCACATCCGCTTGAGCATGAAGTCGGACATGGGCTCACCCACCTAAGAAGGGACCTTTCTGGCCGTCTTTGCATGAACTGAGCAAACCGGTATGAAACCAAAGATCACCCCCAACCCCAACTTCCACAACCTCATCACCTGCCCCTAACCCAAAGATCAACTCCAACCCCAACCGGACCGGGGAACACAACCTCATCGGAATCATCTTGCTATCAGCCATAGCCTAGTTCGGAGTAAGTTGCCTCCGGTTTTAGAAAACAAATCATCACAAAGACATGTCTATTGCCTCGGTTCAAGAGTTGCATAAAAGAAAAGGAATAATCACAAAGACATGTCCATTGCCTCGGTTTAAGTGTAGCATCAAATATATTAAATCATCACAAAGACATGTCCATTGCCTCAGGTTTAAGTGTAGCATCAAATATATTAAATCATCACAAAGACATGTCCATTGCCTCAGTTTAAGTGTAGCATCACATATATTAAATCATCACAGCACAAAGATATTGCAGGGGAAAAAAGGGAGAATAAAAAATGTTTGGCCTCAGCATATATGATGGAATCTAAATATCAGACACTTCTTGCAGTATCATAAGCCCATGGCTTCAACCTAAATGATAGAATGAACAAATCAAGCATCTAGCAGTATCATAAGCTGACATGGCCTCAACCTAAATGATAGAATGAACAAATCAAGCATCTAGCAAAGATCCCCGGCCAAATGGGCCATCAACCAATATGAGGTAATCATCAATAAATCAACCACCCCTAGATGCATCATTGGCCAAAAACAAAATAGAAGCATCAATACATCATTGCCATTGCCCAAGGTCTCAGATTTAGTGTAGCATCAATTATAATAAAGCATCACTGCCATTGCCCAAGGTCTTTAGATATAATGGAGTAGCATACAATACAAGTCATCATTGCTGTTGCCCAAACAGCTTACAAATTATTCCTCAACAAATAAACAGATACAAACAAATGTCCTAGATCCTTGAAAGGCCCCTATTTGCCCACATGTGCTCAGCCCCACTCATCCCTTTTCAAGAACCAAGCCGCATTGTCCTCAATACCGGGAGGGGGTGAGTGTTGGTTTCCCTTGGAACCCAGGGAGAACTCTTCAGGGGAAGACCTCATCTGCCCCCAAAACTAAGGATCCAATTGTGCAATATGCAACATGCAAGCACTAACTTGATTTGTGTCTTGTAGGGGTGGAATTGCTTGTTGGTGTCAACTATGCGAAAAGCAGTTCTTCAAACAACCAAAAGCCCTTTCAACATCACTCTCAAACTAGAGTGCCTCAAATTGAACAGCTCCTTAGGGGTTGTTGGGAAGTTCCTATTCCCATATTCTTTCAAATGGTACCTAGTACCTCGATATGGTGGAAGGAACCTGTGTCGACAAGCATATCCAAAGCATCTACTAAGTAGAATTTGCCTAAAAGAAATGTGTATGTGAATTAGTTTCAATACTATGCACTTAAATGTACATGTTGTGTGTATACATGTGTTTTATTTACCTGGTGAAACCCTTAACCCATCAGTTCTCTACAATGCATCAGCCAAAATTGTGGCATCATGTGCTCGACCCTTCCCAACCGGCCCAAAGACATATGTGAATTTGAGGTCAAAGCTAACTCGCAGCTAAAAACATTTTGAGTGGGGGGCATTCTTTTCTACCCCTAAATGCAGCTTTGCATCTTGAGTGGAACTTTTGCAAAGACATGAGTTCCATCAATGGCCCCAATACAGTCCTACATGGCATACAAAATTCCATAGTAAATTGACAAGTCCTAATGCAACACGAGACATTACTTGGTCCTAACCCAACTAAATTACGCTCAAGTAAGGATACCATCCGTGGGTCATGTCGATCTTAACTCAAGTCTCATTACTTGGTGCTCTAATCATCTCACCCCTAAGCTCTCCAATTGCATACAAAACATCTTTGAAATGGCGGTGGACTGTCTCTATAGACCTCCTCCAGTTTTGCTTGACAACTCTAAATCGTTGGTTATGACCAACAATGTGAAGAAACATAGCAACTTGCTCTTCAACACAAGAGTTAATGTTGTCGGCAAGCAGTTTTCTATCCCTAAGCAAGGTGCACAAACCGAAAAAGGGAGCCCTTCTCATCCTAAGCATGGCAACACACTCTATGTCATTATAGTTGTACATTAGGTTCAGTTTCTTTGCCTCTCCTCATCCCCGACACTCATAGGACCATAACCGATTTGAGACCTCTTAGACCTAAGCATTCTAAGCCTAGCACTCAACAGAGCATACATAGCAAAGATAAGAGCACCGGCTCTAGCAATCAAAAGGCGCCTCCTTTGTTCATTGTCCATCTAGAAAAATAAAGGGATTTGGGCCACCAAAGAGCACAATGCAACATTTTATCAAAGATTTGGGCAAAGCTCAGACTAGTAAATTCATCATCATAGAACAAGGGCAAATTCGGACAAATAAAATCATCATCATAGACCATGGGGCAACAACTCGAAGATTTAAATTTCATCATCACGCACTAGGGACAATAGCTCGACCGAATGGCAAGAACTTCATGTTCTACTTCATAAACCAACCAACCGAAACATGCATCTCAATCCAAGACCGCAAATAGTCACTATCGCACCATATGGAATAAAGGGGGAGGGAGAAGAGGGGGATTAGATGTGCAAAATACCCACGTCAACAAGCAAATGCACCACCAAAGTCCCAACACCGAATGAGGGACTCAAATCTACAAGGAAACAAGCAAGAACAGGAATATTAGCATACCAAATAATTGATGTTTACAACAAATAAGAAAAAGAAACCACAAGAACACGAGTTCTTACCGCAAAAAACAAAAAGAAACCAGATCCGGGTGAGCCTCAGATCCACAACAACAACGAATCGGTGAGCTAGGGTTACTAAATCGCAAAAAATCGGTGAGCTAGGGTTAGAAAAGGATGGGGAAAAACTTATGCTTGGAGTGGTGGGCGGATCCAAGAGACCTCGATTCGGATCGAGACAGTAGGGGATAGATTAAACCGCCAATCAAATCAAGAACACCGCACAAATTCGAGATAGTTGAGAGGAAAACCCACCCAAAATGCAGGCGGGAGCGACAAGAAGAAGAAGGGAGGGAGGAGGAGGGAAGGAGGATATATAGGGCGGCGAATGGCGGAACGAGGGCGGTGATGGGCGGGAACGAGGGCGGTGACCCGAGGGATTTCAAGCCATCACCGGAGCACGCTGGAGATGCAAGGGGAGCATGGGCGAAGCGCAGGAGCCGCACGCGGGAGAGCCAGGATGAGGAGGAACGGCCGATCGGGCGTTCGAGCTCGGCCGTGCTCGTGGGGGATTTGCACGACGGAGCCTGGCTCTCGAGGAGGCCTGGGCTACCAAACAAGGCCCAACTGATCTGGACATGCATGTATGAAGGGAGCTGGGCAACCAAACACGCCCTTAGAGTGCGTCGCCGGTCGCCCGTCGCCAGGCACCAACCAGCCACCAGTCACCACACCATCACGCGCTATGCGCTACGGCCTCGCCGACAGCCCATCACCCGGCTCACCGCGAACGGAGCCTGCAGCCGAAACGCGTGGGCACCTGGATACTTCAAGAGGGGTGACGATCCGTATCCAATACTTCGCCGATACTCGGATGCGGATACTTGGATACACCATTTTAGTGGGTTTTATTTTTAAGAAAGTGCGTATCTGCGTATCCGATACGTATCGTATCGATACCCGCACCCGTACTCGTGTAACATAGGTGGGCACAACCCACAAACGCAGGACCGAGCTGGGTGCGGATCCATAATTCCATACGCTTGGCCATGCAATAGAAACTGCTGGGAGTCGTGCCCGTGCTGCATGCCGGGCCATACAGCCAACTAGTACGAAACTTTTGCTTTCAGGAAGGCCAGTGACCTGCCGAGATGACACAGAGGATGAGAGGGACACAGCACACAGCCTCGCAGAAACAAGGGTGTTGCGTAATGCGCTAGTGTGCCATAGTTGGCATAGTTGGCTTGGATTAACTGTAGAATGCAGCAAACGAATTATTTAGTTTTACTCCCTCAAACAGAAGATCCAACTCAAGGCAGTTGGAGATTGCCAGCAGCGCTAGCTATTCATTGTGTGAATAACACCAATACATTATTAGTACATCTGTACAGGGCAGTTGGAGATTGCCAATAGGAAATGATAACTCAGCAGGACAATACAGGAACAGGGAAAACGATCCAATATTGCAAACAATGCAGAGTAACAACAGAACAAACTCGTTTAATGAAATACGGGTACAATCCCCACTTGGGAAAAATACAGAACAAACTCGTGGAATCATGCTAATGGGTCATCAGAATTCAGAATCCACAATCACCTTCCTTCATCCATGGTATCGTCTGACATGCAACCGCCATCTGACATGCAACAGTAACCTTCCTTCATCAAATCAATGCTGCCGTCTGACATGTAACCGCTATCTGACCAAACATTCGACATGTTACAGCCATCCTCTTCGCTCTTCAGGTCCGACAGAAGGGCATACTCCAGATCCGACAGCACAACTCCCATCGATGGACGGTCAGTGCCTTTATCAGCAAGGCACTTCACGGCAGTTTGGAAGAATTTCTCCAGACCCTGTGGATTAATTTCCCCCCTTAGGAATGGGTCAATATTCTGATCAAGGTAGTCCAATGCCTGCTCTTGAACTTCACAGATTAACAACCACGCAACTTGTTCCTCAAGACGCTGGCACTTGATAACCTGGCGACCAAAGAGGACTTCGAGTAGCACGAGACCAAAACAATAGACATCTGATTTCTCAGTACGCAGACCAGTGTGCAAGTACTCTGGATCTATGTAATTATCAGCTTCACAGACTTCAGTTGCGTGGGTATCCAAGAGATTGGACGGAGGAGCTAGATTCGTAATCTTAGCAAGACATTCATCATCCAAGTATAATGAGCCCTGTTCGGCGGGCTTGTCCGGGTGGCCGATCTTTGTGAGAGAAAGTCTTCTTTGGTGGCGATGCTTTGAGAGAAAATATCACTGACGGGGCTGGGCTGATAAGCCGCGAACAGGGCCAATGTTTGACGTCCTCACTGCCCCGTGGGTGAGCTGTAATCCATGAAGGTAGCGCAGGCCACTAGCAACACCAATGCAGATCTTCATACGCTGAATCCAGTTAAGGGGTGGTTTACTGGTCCCACAAAGGTGTTCACGTAGACTTCCACCAGGAACGTACTCGTAGACCAGGAGCGTCATCTCCTGCTCATTGCAATAGCCAATCAGTGCCAAAAGATGAGCATGGCCGAACTTGAGCTTGGACATAATCTCTATCAGGCTATGGAAGGCACGTACGCTGTACGCATGTGTAACATCCACTAAGGTTATGGCCACCCCATTGATCTTGCCACGGTAAACTCGATCAAATGAACCACTATCAATTAGGAGTGACTTATCAAAAGTTGTTTGTCGCGGCCTCCATTTCAGCAAGCCAGAACTGGCGACACAAATGTGACGGCAAACTCTTGGCACATTCACTTGCATCTGCACTCTCCTGCCACTGAAGGGCATGCTCCAGGTCTGAAATCACATCTCCCATCGATGGACGATCAATACCTTTAAGAGCCACACATTTGAAAGCAATTTTGACAAACATGTTAAGAGACCACGGATTAATTCTTCCCATAAGGTAAGGGTCAACAATCTGATCAAGATTCCCCTCCTTGCATTGTGATGCCAGATAAGTATAGCCACCATCAAACACATAAGGAGGCCGAGCACAGAGGACCTCGAATAACACAACACCAAATGAATAGACATCTGATTTCTCAGTAAGCCGACCAGTCATCATGTACTCAGGGTCGATGTAGCAAAAAGTTCTAAATGGCACTGCCGTCGTCTTGAGTTGTTTTTCAGTTCTAGGAAAATAAATCTTGGCAACCCATTCGTCATCCAGCAGGATATTTTTCGTCTTCAGGTGACAATGGATGATCTGTTGTTCGTGAAGGTAGCCCAGACCACGAGCTGCACCAATGCAGATCTCTATACGCTGCCTCCAGGAAAGGGGTTGCTTCTGCGTCCCGTGGAGGTGATCACCCAGACTTCCGTGAGCCATGTAGTCGAAGACATGTATCATCATGTCCTCTTCAATGCAGTACCCGATCAGTCGCACAAGATGCGGTGTTGGTGGTTTGAATATATCTCTATCTCAGTATAAAATTCATTTACTATGTTGTCCAGAAGCCAGTTACGATTGTTCATACACTTGATAGCCACATGAGTTTTTCGTCCACCAATCTGGCCACAGTAAACTCTACCAGATCCACCCTCGCCAACAAGTAGTGACTCATCAAAATTATTTGTTGCAGACTTCATCTCTGCAAAGAGAACTGGCGGCACATATCTGATGGCAGAATATTAGACCGGATGTTCACTAAAGCTGGAGGTGCACGAAAGCTCTTCCTTACCCAAGAGAACACATCTACTCGTTGTTGTCCCTGGTCGTGATATGAACATTTCCGTAGCACCCGAAGACGTTCCGCCACATCAATCATCTCAGGACGTTTGTCCCTGTCCATTCTTAGGCATTCACCTGCTAGCTTTGCAACTCCTTCAAGAGCCTTCAAGTTATTCTTGCTTGCAATGTCAACATCAAACATCTCTCTCACACCTCTGACCCCCTTTGTAAGAGCATTATTAAACGCATAAACATTGTTGACGTTGTCAGCTACTGCCATTTTCCTAGTGATCAGTTCAATGAGGACAGCTCCAAAGCTATAAACATCATACTTAACAGTGACACGACCATCCAAAGAAAACAAAGGGTCCATGTAACCTATGCTCCCAATTACATTCTTTGTGTACAGTGTTTTATCTGTGTTGGCCACTCTTGATATTCCAAAGTCCAACAATTTTGCATGAAAGTTGCTATCTAAGAGTATGTTACCAGGCTTGATGTCACCGTGGATAACCTGAGTATACATGTGAGAATGCATGTATGCCAAAGCATCCGCACATTCAATGGCGATTCTAAGTCTTATATCCAACGGGATGGGGCGATTGTCATCGTGAAGAGCATCATTCAGATTTCCATTAGCAATATACTCCATGACCAGCACAAGGGAATTTTCCTCTACACAGTGACCAATGAGACGCACTACATTCTTGTGGTTGATTTCACGATGAATGATAAGCTCTTTAGCAAACTGTTCTTTCACACTGCCTATCAACCTTTTCACTGCAACCATGCTTCCATCCTCAAGAACCCCTTCGTATACTTCTCCGAAGGCACCTCTGCCAAGACTAGTTCTATAGTTGTTGGTCATTCTATCTATGTCGCCTTGTGTAAAGCATCTTATGTTATGATTACTGTGCACCATCCATTTAGATCTATCAGCTTCTTGGATAAGTTCCATCACTTTGTTTCTGGAGGATTCCTCCTGTGGAAGCAGTGAAGTTCATAGATATGATAGTTAGTCATTGAGTTGAACACTGGATAACAACAGAAAACCATAGAAGATGATCGATGCAGCAAAGTTCAGAACCTTAATCTTTATGGTCGTTTATTCTTTGTACTAATTGATACTTCTGGTACACTATTTATGTCGAGGAGTCCTGAGAGCCTAGTAATTAAACCAGTAATGCGTAACAAGAAGTTACTTTCCACCCACTTAAAGTAGTGACTTGAAGCTCTATATTTCTTTGAGGAAACAAAAGCAAAATGCCATGTAGTTCTTGGCCTAAGAAGTTGCTGCCAAAATCATATTTTCAATTTCATCAGACACAAATTTTGGCAGTGCAAGAGCAGCAGCAAAAATCTACGAAATATGCAGTCATTTGTCACTTAAATAGAAGTCTGTTGACCAAAATTGGTGTCATTTGTTAGATATAATACCACTGTATAAGAGTAATGGTGCCATGTCATTTCTTGCTTAAATTTCCATAGGTTCAGGAAGAAATTGGACGTGTTATAGCATCACGACTAGGACAGAGTTAGTTAAGATTACAATCCCATGTACTGGGCTCAATGCATCCTATTCCACCCAATTCTGTTGGCAATCAAATTCCACGTCTCGAGACAGGTCTAACTTTGAGAGACAATCGGTCCAGGTGTTGGGAGTCAACACTGGTGGTGGCTACAATCTACATGAGAAAATGTTTTAAACAAGTGTATACTCTTAATCTGGATCTAAAGGAGCTTGCTTTTCCATTCGGAACTATACATCCAAGCAAAGATTGCGTTGCAGGCATACAAGAAGGTAGCAGGAGGATCAATTTTCTTGTTGGTCCATGTTTCCTCCCACACATATCCCAAGTTTTTTTTTATATGAATAGAATCTGCTACTAAAGATGGACGAGCTATAGCATGGTGTTGATGACATACCTGTTAAGGATCGAATTTGCAGGCTGTAGCGCTAAGCACGACCCAATCGTCTCCCTCCTATGTAGGACACTCACCTTGCCAAGTTGCTATGGAGATGGATGGATGAAGTGGAGGATTGGGTGTAGTGGCTAGAAGATACTGTAGTCTGCAATGCCCGAGTCAACCGTCAAGTCTCGCACGCATTGTCCAAAAGTGAATGGGACCCAATGGTGGGAGTGGGAAACCTCCTACCCGTATGGGCGTATGGCAATGTTTGAACGTGACAGGAAAGTCCCCACCAACCAAAGCCTCCCTTCTTCCTCCACAGCGCCTCGGCCAAGGGGCTGCTGTTGCGGCATTTCATCGAGCATGAGTAGTGCCCATAAGAGGCTTGGAGGACGGAGACACGCGGCCTTGAAGCTTCGGCGACTGGGCCGGCCCCGGCCCTACTGCGCCACGGTCCACCACGGCACCACTGCCAATCACACGCCACTCTGACAGTCGCCATAGCCGCGCGTTCCCAGTTTCTCAGAACGTGGATGGCTTTCAGAGAGCGGGTGTGGGCCGTGTGAGCGTGGCAAGAAGCTGTGGAGCGTGCTTCACAGCAAAGTTGCATTGCATGTAATCATTTCACCGGCCAGCAAGCGAGGTCCGTCCCCGGGACCGCCAACCTCGATGCCTGCGCAGAAGTGCGCGCCCCCAGCGGACAGTACAACAGTGCGCATCGGCAGTGGAGAAGAACCTCCAGACCTGCTTTGCACCGGGACGGATTCGATCGGCTTAACGCTGACCTAGCAGGTATGGAATCCATGGCTGGGGAAGAAGAACTCGGATCGAGAGGAAGAGAAGAGGTCAGTCGAGTAGGCCCGGCGACAGAGCATTTAGGCGTACAAGGCTACGGCCCGTGTCTACCAGCGACTTCCGTCAAGAAAAAAAAATACAATTCCAGATGTAAGATAAGTGAAACTTTTTATTAAGTTTAATAAAAGTTTTTAAATAATACGTAGTACTTCTATTCTAAATTATTATAGATATACAACGTGTTAAATACGTAGTAAAACAGTGTATTTAGAAAAGGTATACGTTTAAAGAATGTAGTATAATTTAAACTTCGCTCCATTGCCAATATGACATTTAAATCCCAAAGTTCTAAAGTTGCACATCTAGATCCTACACTTACTAAATGAGCCATAAAAAGACATTCATAATGCAACTACCATAAAATTTAAGTCTATTTATTATATTTATATTTATTATATTTTGCTGATAGGGTAGTATATTTATAGAAGAGGTGAAAAAACAAGCTACAAATTTTATTTAGACTCTAAGTCTATAAGACCTTCGAGGTAATCCGTGTTTGGTTCTCATTATTGTTTGGTTGCTAAGTAGTATGCATCCATCAGTGATTTGTTGCCTTAATATGCGCTCATACTGTTATGAAACGGTGTCTCTTAACAGACACCGCTTCAGCAGACGTTTGTTCACGAAACGATCTCATCCATCGAGTATAAGATTAGTACATAGGATTAAATGGTTTTATTTCAAAGGGCATGTCCTTTGGAAACAGTCGTGTCCACCCCTTCACTTGTATAAATATATTTCGTAGATCAATGAAAGAGATAGTTCTTCCAACCGCTTGTTCATTTACATTCACTTCTAACACATACGTGCATCGCCGCTCTCCTCCACACATGCTCACGCTCCCTTCGTGAGCCAAACCGCTTGGTGCAGAGCCGCACCAAACAAGCCCTAAGCCCTGCATTGCGAACACATGGTTGATTTAGGACACATGTGTTTAGTTTTGTGATTGTGTGATTGTCAACGATCAACATTTTAATTCTATTTTCTTTTATTCTTTATGCTTCGGCTATGTTCACCTAAGACACGCGGAGTGTGTCGAAGACGTATCTCTTGGTTCGTGTTGTACGTGTGTGGAGCTCGGAGATGGTAGCCGACGGGCGAGGTGAAGGGGCCAAGGACGACGTGTCGGGCCGACGGACCGCTGGAGGTGAAGGACGGATGTGAGGCTTGGACCGAGGGACCGGATCGCCGGGTGGCTAGCCATGGTGGTGACATCCGGGACATCGACGAATGCAAGAGGACGTGGCAGGACCGTGTCGATCGGGTCAAGACGGCGAAGCGCAAGGCGGCGGCGGGGAGCTCGGATGACTTGGCGACTCCGGGCGGTCAAGACGGCGATGAGACGTGTCGAGGAGGTTTGGTGGTTTGTCCTCAAAACCATCGGTGCGGGTTTCGTGGTTTGGGCCTCAAAACCACGGGTGCGGGTTTGGTGGTTTGGGCCTCAAAACCATCGGCGGGTTTCACGGGTTTAGGCCTCAAAACCCGGGGCGTTCCGGTGGACGGAAGGACGGCACGTGGCGGCATCTGGGAGATTGCGTGGAGCAAGGCTGCAGATGAGGAGGCGCGGTGGTCGTCGGATCAAATTATCCCGAGTCGGACTAAATTAGCCTTAGGGTTAGCGGTTCGGCTCATATGTATCTAGGGGTAGTTTGGGAAAGAGGATTTCAGACTATATGTGGAGGATGATAGCCTCCTCCCCTCTTTGCCTCTCTTATTTTCGTTTCTATTTTTCCCCATTTTTAGGGTTCTTGTTTAGAGGTCCAAGAACACAATTTTGTGTGGATTTGTGCTGTGATTTTCGTTCGTAGGAAGAGTGGCCCTTAGTCCACTCATGCCCTCTGGGATTTGCCACTTTGATCTGTGATTTTCGTGTCTGCGTTTTGAGCTTCTTTCCCCACTTTCGTTCATGGCCACGATCTGATTTTTCCAGAGTTTGGGTTGATTCCAGGCGGCGATTTTTTGGGAGATGATTCGTGCTGTGGTGAATTTCGTCTGACCAAATTTTGGGCTCGAGTCCTTTTGTTTTGGCCGAGTTCCGATCGTTTTAGTGGCTGCCTGTTTCTCTGTTTGTCGGTCTGTTCTTGGGCTCGTCCTTTGCTGTTCTTGTGGCACAGGCAAGCGGACCTCGGGATTTGGCAGCAGCGCTACAAGCGCCGGCATACTGGTGCCGTGCGTGCTCGCTAGAGCGGCACTTGCTCCTGGGAATCTCAGAAATTCTTCTATGTCGGCCAAGGAACTGAATCAGCTTGTTCGTGCTCCCTTTTTATTTTGGCCATGACTTTTCCCTCCGTGATTTACATTAGCCTTCATTAGTTTTGTCCTTTAGCATTAAATTCATTTCCTTTCTCTTCGTCAAGGCTAAATTCAGTTCTTGTTCATGTCCGATTCAAGCAACAGGGAGCAGCCCCTCTGTTTGCCTCGTTCTTGTGTTGTCGCAGGTGGTCAGCAGCTTTGCTGCTCGTTTCGCCGGCTCCAGCAGCAGTAGTAGCACTCCAGTTTGTGCTTGCTGTCTGCTTCTTCGAGTTTGTCTTGGCTAGTATCTACGATTGAGGAAATTAGTGCTTGCTGTATGATGAATTCTTCTCGTGAGCTCTAAAGAAATTATTTCTGTCATTGCCTTGGGCCCTGTAGGTTTTCTGTGTTGTGCTTATTTCTCCTACAGGCCATCGTGAGAGCACTTGAGCTGGTAGGCCGAGCACCTTCGTGTGCCGAGCAAAATCCATCTCCCCTGTATGCTTAAAGTTTAGCTTGTGTTGTTTCAGGCAAAGGAATAAATTTTTAGCAAGCTTCTTTGACATGTTTTGTGCTCGTCTGTGATCCGATTTAAAAACCGATTTTTGCGTTTGAGCTCCAAATTGAGTTATGCTTGTTTCGGTGGATTCGGTGTGCTTAATAATTCTCGTGTGACATATTGCTACCAGTTAGCACGCATGTCACCCGTATCTTTGTGAGTCCGCTTTTGAGGTTGGGGGTTGAGCCGATGACCCAAAATTGAAAAGGAAATTCGAGGCTCCCATTCACCCCCCTCCGGTCGCCGTTTCGGTCCTTCAATTGGTATCGGAGCCGGTTAAGGATCATATCCACCCTAATCGGTCTGTGATCCGCAGAAGGCGACATGGAGAGGTTTGGTCACTATGGTGGCAAGCCTCCAGAGTTCGATGGCTCCAACTATCCCTATTGGAAGATTAAGATGCAAGCACACCTTATGGGGATGGATTGGAGAGTGTGGGAGATTGTTGAGGATGAGAACTACCAAGTGCTAGCCGCTCGAGTGGGTGAGGAACAAATAGCCCAACACAATGCCAACAACCGAGCGAGGAGTGTTTTGTTCTCTAGCCTCAAAGACACTGAGTTTGAGAGAGTTGCCACTTGTGAGACTGCTCGTGAGGTGTGGAGAACACTTGAGAGTTACCACGAGGGAACCCCACAAGTCAAGGCCCGCCTATATAAGACCTACAAGAGAGAGTACAACAACCTTATCCAGGCTTGATGGCGAGTCCATCGATTCTCTCTTTGCTAGGTTTCGCACGATCCGCAACAAGCTTCGGGCGACAAGCCGTCGGAGAGGCTTGACGACCACGAAGGCGATGTGGCTCTTGTACGCTCTGGATCGAAAGGTGTGGGATGTGAAGGTGTCCGCGATCATGGAGTCCGCCAACTACGACACCCTCACACCTGACGAACTCTACAAAGAAGCTCAAGTCGTCCGAGATCGAGGCCCGTGATCCAGCGGCTCAAGAACCCATCTGCGCCTAATGTTGCTCTCGCCTCGGTAAGGCCGCTTCCAGTTCTTACGCTAACCCATCACAGATCTCTTTTGCCTTGTCTTCTTTGGTATCTGTGACAGAGGAGCAGTTGGAGTGTCTTGGGGACGACGAGTTGGGTCTCGTCATCAGCCGATTCTCGCGGTTCCACAACAACCGCTTGAACCGTCGGCGTGGCGGTGGTCACAAGGGAGGATGCTTTGAGTGCGGCGATCTGGACCACTTCGTCGCCGCGTGCCCCAAGAAGATCAAGGACAAGTACTCCGGTGAGAAGTACTACGACAAGCACGACTCCGACAAGCGCAAGGACAAGCACGAGTACACCGTCGGCAAGCACAAGTCTAAGAAGGGCTTCGACAAGGAGGCGATCAAGAAGAAGTACCTCAAGCGTGCCAAGGAGAACAAGGACGCCTTCTTCGCCTCCCTCAGCGACCTCGACAACGATGGGCAAGCTTCCTCCAACGACGAGGAGCCCGAGCGCAAGATCGAGGAAAAGCTGAACGGACTTTGCTTCGTTGCCAACTCCAAGTATGGGGGCTTCTGCACCATGGCCCTTGACGGAGTGGTGTCCGAAAGTGTCGAGCCACACGACAGCGACTCTTCCCCTAAGGTATCACCCACTATCGAATCCCTCACTGATGAACTTGACTCTTTGGGCGATGCGCTTGTGTGTCAAGAGAAGTTGCTCAAGCGAGTAGCTAAGGAGAGGAAGGAGTACAAGGAGAAGTGGGAGGTAGCTATGAGGGAGTTAGAGTTGTCTAGGAAGCCCATGGAGATGTCTGATGAGACAGAGTGCGATGCTTGTGCTATGCATATGTCTAGCATCATGTCTTTGCAATCTAAGTACGCTGCTTTGCTAGATGAGCACGTTGAGCTGAAGGCTAAGCCTATGTTGTTGAGTGCATGCAAGTCTTGTCCAGGGCTTGCAATCGAGTTGGCGAGAAGGTCGCCAAGCTTGCTGTGCTTGAGAAGGCCAGCTCAGATAGCACCGTGTTGAAGTGTGCTAAGTGCGAAGCTTTGGAGATGGAGGTCATGTCTTGTAGGCATGACAAGGGGAGAGTCGAAGAGGAGAACAAGTACCTTCGCTCTGTCCTGAGTTGGGTGTCTAGTGGAGAGCCACAGCTTGGCATGATGATGGGTCAGTTCAAGAGGGGGACTGACACGATGGGATTAGGCTTTGCAATAGGTGGGAAGGGTGAAGTAATCTATGGCAAGGTTGGTCAAGGTAGTGGTTTGAGCTCGAGTGAGAAACCCACAAACACTCCCAAGTTGACCAAGATCACCCCACCTGAGCCTACCAAGCCCATTGTGCAAAATGGCATTCTTCAAGAGACCCCAAAGACTCCACCTCCCAAACAAGTGTGGCTTTCTAAACCAAACCACCTCAAAAACCCACTTGACACTTTGCCCAAGATCCCTGAGGAAACCCTTCCTAGAGCCAAGGCCACAACAAGAGTGAACCATCCACCCAAGAGAGTGAACCAACAACCACCAAAGAGAGAGGTGAGGTATCACTGTGAGTATTGCCACAGAGATGGTCACTTGTTTGAGTTTTGCTTTAGGAGGAAGAGGGATGCTAGGCGTCAAGTTGCGTTTGAGAACCGCGACTTGTATCACCCACCACTTGGCATGTATGAGAGGGGTGTGCAGTCGGTTCAGAGGCAGTTTGGTAGGCCAGGAGGTAGGAGGCCTCAGAGGGCTAGGCCACAGTTTGTGAGACCCCGTGGTGGTCGTGCTCCGCGAGTGGAAGGTGTTCCTCGCTTTGGGGGCTTTGAGTTTGACAGGAGGAGTGCACCACACTTTGTTGTGCGTGGTGAGCGCTTTGGGAAGAAGGGTCATGGGATGTTTGTTTTGCCTAATGCTTATCTCGGGCAAAATGGTCAACATTGGTATTCTCCTGAGTATACTAACCCCAGTGTTGTGCCATTTGCTCATCCCATGTTTTTCCAATGATGTAGGTGATCAAGTCTTGGGTTCCCAAGTTTATGCTTGTTAACCCTTTGGGATCCAAGACTTGGGTTTCTTTGTCCTCTCATGTGTAGGTATGAGGACATGGGGTGGAGAACACATGCTTGGTGGAACTTGATTCTTTATCGTGGTGTGATCAAGACTTGATGGTTGTCTACACCACTTTGATGGCCTCCAAGAGGCATGTGCCTTATTGTGACACCTACACACAGTCTGTGAGCTATCATATACACTCATGCCTTGTACATTCATGATTCCCTACTTGTGGTATGAGATGTTCATTTGCTCACTTGTATATTTTTGGCACATTTTGGTTCTATGTCTTGCTTGTGTATATACCATGGTAGGCTAGCCATCTTATTCATGATACTTTGTGATCTTGTTTACTCTATCTTGCTATCTTTTGTATGATATTGTGGTGGATGATACATATGAACATCATGTCATGCTTTTTCATTATTCTCTTGTGGTTATGTCATGTTGTTCGCCTCATTTTTTGTCTCGCTTCCATGGCACCTTTCATGTTAGCATGGGACATTGATGTTTGGCATGTTTACACGGAGCATCGACTTGCGGACATTTTCACAAAACTCCTAGACCAAGTCCGTTTTGTTCATCTCTCGTGGGGAGTTGGGAGTTTGCTATCCTTTTTGAGGGGTAGTTTTGTAGTTGATGTTTTGTAGCTTTAGGTTTGTTTTTGCTTTGCATCATATTGTATCATATTGCATCCATCATGTACACTATTGCACTTTGAGCTTCTTGTTTATATTGATCACAATGAGACTATGCTCTGTTTAGTGTACCAATTACATGTTGGTGCTTACGACTTTTGTGCTCTTTCTCGCTTAATTGATATATGTTATGAGCAAAGCTGTTTTTCATGTGAACTTGCTTAACAACGATGAATCTTGCAAAATGTTCACCATTGAGATAGTTCCCGGCATGTTTAAGTTGTTGAGATCCTTTGTGCTTATCATGTATGCTAGATGACTATGTCTCATTCATCGAGTTATACACTTGCTTAGATGACCAAATGCTTTTATCTCGCTAAAATCTGAAATCTAAGCTAAGTGTATGGAAAAGATCGAGATGGGTCCATACCGTCCCCACATCCAAGTTTTGGGACTGCCGCTCATTGCACTTGAGTTGAACCTGAGCTTGGTAGTGATTGACCTAGACCATTGTCTTAAGCTTTTGATTGCTCACACGCATAGGCTTGACATGGTTGATTAGTAAGGCTGACGGTTGTGGATAACCACTCGCAAGTCGCAACATGCTTTGTCCAATGCTTGTAACCGCCGCAACTCCGATAACTTAAAATTTAACAAGTGTTGGCTCTGTTTTTTGCATGATGTATAAACTTTGCTTGAGGTAGTTCACTTGATATACATGTGTAGCACTTGGTAGATTTCCAACTTACTTGTGCTATGTGCTATTCTTTGTGGTGGACACCTTTTTCTAAATGCTTAAAACTGAATCAAAATGCTTTCGAGACATATTTCATATCTCTTGATCGGTTTGAGCACCATGTTAAGCACTTGATTTTGTTGCCATGACACTACCTAGAGCATCTTCTCATTTGGATTGCTATAAATTTGAAGCTCACTCATTGCATTTTCATGCATTTCATAGCTTGATTAGTGCATTTGCCAACAAGGGGAGAAAGGTACAAAGACAAAGGGATCGCATCTGTCGGGGGGAGTAGCACTTTGAGCTAGATGTGTTGAACCTTTTGCCTCTCGTCTTGAGGGTCTAGCTGTTTGTGTGTGTGAAAGTAATTGGTTTGGAGCTATGCTAGTGGTGTTGAGCCTGTTCTACCTCTTCTTGAGGACTAGCCGTTTGTTTAGCTTGGTTGTGTCGAGCCTTTTGCCCATGTCTTTGGGAACCAAGTTTTTGCTCCATGTTTGCTATCCGGTGATTTTGTCTTAGCTTTTGTTCACCCGGATGTGCTATCTTCTACCTTCTTACGTCTTTGTGTTGAATGTTGACAATGCCCTCATCAAGGGGGAGATTGCGAACACATGGTTGATTTAGGACACATGTGTTTAGTTTTGTGATTGTGTGATTGTCAACGGTCAACATTTTAATTCTATTTTTTTTTTATTCTTTATGCTTCGGCTATGTTCACCGGCACACGTGGAGTGTGTCGAAGACGATCTCTTGGTTCGTGTTTGCAGTGTGGGAGCTCGGAGATGGTAGGCGACGGCGAGGTGAAGGGGCCAAGGAGGGCGTGCGGGGGCCGACGGACCGCGGAGGTGAAGGACGGGGACGTGAGGTTTGGACCGAGGGACCGGATCGCCGGGTGGCTAGCCATGGTGGTCGACATCCGGGACATCGACGAATGCAAGAGGACGCGGGCGGGACCGCGTGTCGATCGGGTCAAGACGGGCGAGCGGCGGGCGGAGGGGAGCTCGGATGACTTGGCGACTTCGGGCGGTCAAAACGGCGATGAGACGTGTCGAGGAGGTTTGGTGGTTTGTCCTCAAAACCATCGGTCGGCGGGTTTCGCGGGTTTGGGCCTCAAAACCACGGGTGCGGGTTTGGTGGTTTGGGCCTCAAAACCATCGGGCGGGTTTCACGGGTTTAGGCCTCAAAACCCGGGGCGTTCCGGTGGACGGAAGGACGGCACGTGGCGGCATCCGGGAGATTGCGTGGAGCAAGGCTGCGATGAGGAGGCGCGGTGGTCGCCGGATCAAATTATCCCGAAGTCGGACTAAATTAGCCTTAGGGTTAGCGGTTCGCTCATATGTATCTAGGGGTAGTTTGGGAAAGAGGATTTCGGACTATATGTGGAGGATGATAGCCTCCTCCCTCTTTGCCTCTCTTATTTTTTCGTTCTATTTTTCCCCATTTTTAGGGTTCTTGTTTAGAGGTCCAAGAACACAATTTTGTGTGGATTTGTCTTTGTGATTTTTAGTTCGTAGGAAGAGTGGCCCTTAGTCCACTCATGCCCTCCGGGATTTGCCACTTTGATCCGTGATTTTTTGGTAATGCTGCGTTTTGAGCTTCTTTCCCCACTTTTCGTTCATGGCCACGATCTGATTTTTCCGAGTTTGGGTTGATTCCAGGCGGCGATTTTTGGGAGATGATTCGTGCTGTGGTGAATTTCGTCTGACCAAATTTTGGGCTCGAGTCCTTTTGTTTTGGCCGAGTTCCGATCGTTTTATTGGCTGCCTGTTTCTCTGTTCGTCGGTTCTGTTCTTGGGCTCGTCCTTTGCTGTTCTTGTGGCACAGGCAAGCGGACCTCGGGATTTGGCAGCAGCGCTACAAGCGCCGGCATACTGGTGCCGTGCGTGCTCGCTAGAGCGGCACTTGCTCCTGGGAATCTCAGAAATTCTTCTATGTCGGCCAAGGAACTGAATCAGCTTGTTCCTGCTCCCTTTTTATTTTGGCCATGACTTTTCCCTCCGTGATTTACATTAGCCTTCATTAGTTTTGTCCTTTAGCATTAAATTCATTTCCTTTCTCTTCGTCAAGGCTAAATTCAGTTCTTGTTCATGTCCGATTCAAGCAACAGGGAGCAGCCCCTCTGTTTGCCTCGTTCTTGTGTTGTCGCAGGTGGTCAGCAGCTTTGCTGCTGCGTTTCGCCGGCTCCAGCAGCAGTAGTAGCACTCCAGTTTGTGCTTGCTGTCTTATTCTTCGAGTTTGTCTTGGCTAGTATCTACGATTGAGGAAATTAGTGCTTGCTTTGTATGATGAATTCTTCTCGTGAGCTCTAAAGAAATTATTTCTGTCATTGCCTTGGGCCCCATGTAGGGTTTTACGTGTTGTGCTTATTTCTCCTACAGGGCCATCGTGAGAGCACTTGAGCTGGTAGGCCGAAAGCACCTTCGTGTGCCGAGCAAAATCCATCTCCCTCGTATGCTTAAAGTTTAGCTTGTGTTGTTTCGGGCAAAGGAATAAATTTTTTTATAGCAAGCTTCTTTGACATGTTTTGTGCTCGTCTCCTGCGTGATCCGATTTAAAAACCGATTTTTGGCGTTTGAGCTCCAAATTGAGTTATGCTTGTTTCGGTGGATTCGGTGTGCTTAATAATTCTCGTGTGACATATTGCTACCAGTTAGCACGCATGTCACCCGTATCTTTGTGAGTCCGCTTTTGAGGTTGGGGGTTGAGCCGATGACCCAAAATTGAAAAGGAAATTCGAGGCTCCCATTCACCCCCTCACGGTGGTCGCCGTTTTTGTCCTTCAATTGGTATCGAGCCGGTTAAGGATCATATCCACCCTAATCGGTCCGTGATCCGCAAGAGGGCGACATGGAGAGGTTTGGTCACTATGGTGGCAAGCCTCCAGAGTTCGATGGCTCCAACTATCCCTATTGGAAGATTAAGATGCAAGCACACCTTATGGGGATGGATTGGAGAGTGTGGGAGATTGTTGAGGATGAGAACTACCAAGTGCTAGCCGCTCGAGTGGGTGAGGAACAAATAGCCCAACACAATGCCAACAACCGAGCGAGGAGTGTTTTGTTCTCTAGCCTCAAAGACACTGAGTTTGAGAGAGTTGCCACTTGTGAGACTGCTCGTGAGGTGTGGAGAACACTTGAGAGTTACCACGAGGGAACCCCACAAGTCAAGGCCCGCCTATATAAGACCTACAAGAGAGAGTACAACAACCTTATCCAGCTTGATGGCGAGTCCATCGATTCTCTCTTTGCTAGGTTTCAGACGATCTGCAACAAGCTTCGGGCGAACAAGCCGTCGGAGAGGCTTGACGACCACGAGAAGGCGATGCGGCTCTTGTACGCTCTGGATCGAAAGGTGTGGGATGTGAAGGTGTCCGCGATCATGGAGTCCGCCAACTACGACACCCTCACACCTGACGAACTCTACAGCAAGCTCAAGTCGTCCGAGATCGAGGCCCAGATCCAGGCGAAGCTCAAGAACCCATCTGCGCCTAATGTTGCTCTCGTCTCAGGTAAGGCCAGTTCCAGTTCTTCTGCTAACCCATCACAGATCTCTTTTGCCTTGTCTTCTTTGGTATCTGTGACAGAGGAGCAGTTGGAGTGTCTTGGGGACGACGAGTTGGGTCTCGTCATCAGCCGATTCTCGCGGTTCCACAACAACCGCTTGAACCGTCGGCGTGGCGGTGGTCACAAGGGAGGATGCTTTGAGTGCGGCGATCCGGACCACTTCGTCGCCAAGCCCCAAGAAGATCAAGGACAAGTACTCGGGTGAGAAGTACTACGACAAGCACGACTCCGACAAGCGCAAGGACAAGCACGAGTACACCGTCGGCAAGCACAAGTCTAAGAAGGGCTTCGACAAGGAGGCGATCAAGAAGAAGTACCTCAAGCGTGCCAAGGAGAACAAGGGCGCCTTCTTCGCCTCCCTCGGCGACCTCGACAACGATGGGCAAGCTTCCTCCAATGACGAGGAGCCCGGCGCAAGATCGAGGAAAAGGCTGAACGGACTTTGCTTCGTTGCCAACTCCAAGTATGGGGGCTTCTCACACCATGGCCCTTGACGGAGTGGGTGTCCGAAAGTGTCGAGCCACACGACAAATACTCTTCCCCTAAGGTATCACCCACTATCGAATCCCTCACTGATGAACTTGACTCTTTGGGCGATGCGCTTGTGTGTCAAGAGAAGTTGCTCAAGCGGTAGCTAAGGAGAGGAAGGAGTACAAGGAGAAGTGGGAGGTAGCTATGAGGGAGTTAGAGTTGTCTAGGAAGCCCATGGAGATGTCGATGAGACGAGTGCGATGCTTGTGCTATGCATATGTCTAGCATCATGTCTTTGCAATCTAAGTACTAAGTTTGCTTTGCTAGATGAGCACGTTGAGTGAAGGCTAAGCCTATGTTGTTGAGTGCATGCAAGTCTTGTCCGGGCTTGCAATCTGAGTTGGCGAGAGAAGGCCGCCAAGCTTGCTTTGCTTGAGAAGGCCGACTCGGATAGCACCGTGTTGAAGTGTGCTAAGTCGCGAGAAGCTTTGGAGATGGAGGTCATGTCTTGTAGGCATGACAAGGGGAGAGTCGAAGAGGAGAACAAGTACCTTCGCTCTGTCCTGAGTTGGGTGTCTAGTGGAGAGCCACAGCTTGGCATGATGATGAGTCAATAATAGGGGGACTGACACGACGGGATTAGGCTTT
Organism: Hyparrhenia diplandra; assembly: GCA_015847255.1. Lineage (NCBI taxonomy): Eukaryota > Viridiplantae > Streptophyta > Magnoliopsida > Poales > Poaceae > Hyparrhenia > Hyparrhenia diplandra. The sequence goes on along the minus strand of JADLZK010011837.1, from coordinate 17,175 downwards.
GCAATAGGTGGGAAGGGTGAAGTAATCTATGGCAAGGTTGGTCAAGGTAGTGGTTTGAGCTCGAGTGAGAAACCCACAAACACTCCCAAGTTGACCAAGATCACCCCACCTGAGCCTACCAAGCCCATTGTGCAAAATGGCATTCTCCAAGAGACCCCAAAGACTCCACCTCCCAAACAAGTGTGGCTTTCTAAACCAAACCACCTCAAAAACCCACTTGACACTTTGCCCAAGATCCCTAAGGAAACCCTTCCTAGAGCCAAGGCCACAACAAGAGTGAACCATCCACCCAAGAGAGTGAACCAACAACCACCAAAGAGAGAGGTGAGGTATCACTGTGAGTATTGCCACAGAGATGGTCACTTGTTTGAGTTTTGCTTTAGGAGGAAGAGGGATGCTAGGCGTCAAGTTGCGTTTGAGAACCGCGACTTGTATCACCCACCACTTGGCATGTATGAGAGGGGTGTGCAGTCGGTTCAGAGGCAGTTTGGTAGGCCAGGAGGTAGGAGGCCTCAGAGGGCTAGGCCACAGTTTGTGAGACCCCGTGGTGGTCGTGCTCCGCGAGTGGAAGGTGTTCCTCGCTTTGGGGGCTTTGAGTTTGACAGGAGGAGTGCACCACACTTTGTTGTGCGTGGTGAGCGCTTTGGGAAGAAGGGTCATGGGATGTTTGTTTTGCCTAATGCTTATCTCGGGCAAAATGGTCAACATTGGTATTCTCCTGAGTATACTAACCCTAGTGTTGTGCCATTTGCTCATCCCATGTTTTTCCAATGATGTAGGTGATCAAGTCTTGGGTTCCCAAGTTTATGCTTGTTAACCCTTTGGGATCCAAGACTTGGGTTTCTTTGTCCTCTCATGTGTAGGTATGAGGACATGGGGTGGAGAACACATGCTTGGTGGAACTTGATTCTTTGTCGTGGTGTGATCAAGACTTGATGGTTGTCTACACCACTTTGATGGCCTCCAAGAGGCATGTGCCTTATTGTGACACCTACACACAGTCTGTGAGCTATCATATACACTCATGCCTTGTACATTCATGATTCCCTACTTGTGGTATGAGATGTTCATTTGCTCACTTGTATATTTTTGGCACATTTTGGTTCTATGTCTTGCTTGCGTATATACCATGGTAGGCTAGCCATCTTATTCATGATACTTTGTGATCTTGTTTACTCTATCTTGCTATCTTTTTTATGATATTGTGGTGGATGATACATATGAACATCATGTCATGCTTTTTCATTATTCTCTTGTGGTTATGTCATGTTGTTCGCCTCGTATCATTTTTGTCTCGTTCCATGGCACCTTTCATGTTAGCATGGGACATTGATGTTTGGCATGTTTACACGCATCGTGTTTTCACAAAACTCCTAGACCAAGTCCGTTTTGTTCATCTCTCGGGGGAGTTGGGAGTTTGCTATCCTTTTTGAGGGGTAGTTTTGTAGTTGATGTACAGTTGTAGCTTTAGGTTTGTTTTGCTTTGCGCATCATATTGTATCATATTGCATCCATCATGTACACTATTGCACTTTGAGCTTCTTGTTTATATTGATCACAATGAGACTATGCTCGTTTAGTGTACCAATTACATGTTGGTGCTTACAGCTTGTGCTCTTTTCTGCTTAATTGATATATGTTATGAGCAAAGTCGTTTTTCATGTGAACTTGCTTAACAACGATGAATCTTGCAAAATGTTCACCATTGAGATAGTTCCTGGCATGTTTAAGTTGTTGAGATCCTTTGTGCTTATCATGTATGCTAGATGACTATGTCTCATTCACTGAGTTATACACTTGCTTAGATGACCAAATGCTTTTATCTGCTAAAATCTGAAATCTAAGCTAAGTGTATGGAAAAGATCGAGATGGGTCCATACCGCCCCACATCCAAGTTTTGGGACCGCCGCCGCTCATTGCACTTGAGTTGAACCCGAGCTTGGTAGTGATTGACCTAGACCATTGTCTTAAGCTTCGATTGCTCACACGCATAGGCTTGACATGGTTGATTAGTAAGGCTGACGGTTGTGGATAACCACTCGCAAGTCGCAACATGCTTTGTCCAATGCTTGTAACCGCTGCAACTCCGATAACTTAAAATTTAACAAGTGTTGGCTCTGTTTTTGCATGATGTATAAACTTTGCTTGAGGTAGTTCACTTGATATACATGTGTAGCACTTGGTAGATTTCCAGCTTACTTGTGCTATGTGCTATTCTTTGTGGTGGATACCTTTTCTGAAATGCTTAAAACTGAATCAAAATGCTTTCGAGACATATTTCATATCTCTTGATCAGTTTGAGCACCATGTTAAGCACTTGATTTTGTTGCCATGACACTACCTAGAGCATCTTCTCATTTGGATTGCTATAAATTTGAAGCTCACTCATTGCATTTTCATGCATTTCATAGCTTGATTAGTGCATTTGCCAACAAGGGGGAGAAAGGTACAAAGACAAAGGATGACGCATTTGTCTCGGGAGTAGCACTTTGAGCTAGATGTGTTGAACCTTTTGCCTCTGTCTTGAGGGTCTAGCTGTTTGTGTGTGAAAGTAATTGGTTTGGAGCTATGCTAGTGGTGTTGAGCCTGTTCTACCTCTTCTTGAGGACTAGCTGTTTGTTTAGCTTGGTTGTGTCGAGCCTTTTGCCCATGTCTTTGGGAACCAAGTTTTTGCTCCATGTTTGCTATCCGTGATTTTGTCTTAGCTTTTGTTCACCCTGGATGTGCTATCTTCTACCTTCTTTTTTTTTGTGTTGAATGTTGACAATGCCCTCATCAAGGGGGGAGATTGCGAACACATGGTTGATTTAGGACACATGTGTTTAGTTTTGTGATTGTGTGATTGTCAACGGTCAACATTTTAATTCTATTTTTTTTTATTCTTTATGCTTCGGCTATGTTCACCGGCACACGTGGAGTGTGTCGAAGACGTATCTCTTGGTTCGTGTTGTGCGTGTGTGGAGCTCGGAGATGGTAGTAGCCGGCGAGGTGAAGGGGCCAAGGAGGGCGTGCCGGGCCGACGGACCGCGGAGGTGAAGGGGACGGACGTGAGGTTTGGACCGAGGGACCGGATCGCCGGTGGCTAGCCATGGTGGTCGACATCCGGGACATCGACGAATGCAAGAGGGGCGTGGCGTGACCGTGTCGATCGGGTCAAGACGGCGAAGCGTGCGAGGCGGAGCGGGGAGCTCGGATGACTTGGCGACTCGGGCGCGTCAAAAACGGCGATGAGACGTGTCGAGGAGGTTTGGTGGTTTGTCCTCAAAACCATCGGTCGCGGTTTCGTGGTTTGGGCCTCAAAACCACGGGCGCGGGTTTGGTGGTTTGGGCCTCAAAACCATCGGCGGGTTTCACGGGTTTAGGGCCTCAAAACCCGGGCGTTCGGTGGGCGGAAGGATCGGCACGTGGCGGCATCCGGGAGATTGCGTGGAGCAAGGCTGCGATGAGGAGGCGCCAAGTGGTCGTCGGATCAAATTATCCCGAGTCGGACTAAATTAGCCTTAGGGTTAAAAGGTTCGGCTCATATGTATCTAGGGGTAGTTTGGGAAAGAGGATTTCAGACTATATGTGGAGGATGATAGCCTCCTCCCCTCTTTGCCTCTCTTATTTTCGTTTCTATTTTTCCCCATTTTTAGGGTTCTTGTTTAGAGGTCCAAGAACACAATTTTGTGTGGTTTGTCTTTGTGATTTTCGTTCGTAGGAAGAGTGGCCCTTAGTCCACTCATGCCCTCTGGGATTTGCCACTTTGATCTCGTGATTTTCGTGTAATCTGTTTTGAGCTTCTTTTCCCCACTTTCGTTCATGGCCACGATCTGATTTTTCCGAGTTTGGGTTGATTCCAGGCGGCGATTTTTTGGGAGATGATTCGTCTTGTGGTGAATTTCGCCGACCAAATTTTGGGCTCGAGTCCTTTTGTTTTGGCCGAGTTTCGATCGTTTTATTGGCTGCCTGTTTCTCTGTTCGTCGGTCGTTCTTGGGCTCGTCCTTTGTCTGTTCTTGTGGCACAGGCAAGCGGACCTCGGGATTTGGCGGCAGCGCTACAAGCGCCGGCATACTGGTGCCGTGCGTGCTCGCTAGAGCGGCACTTGCTCTGGGAATCTCGAAATTCTTCTATGTCGGCCAAGGAACTGAATCAGCTTGTTCGTGCTCCCTTTTTATTTTGGCCATGACTTTTCCCTTCGTGATTTACATTAGCCTTCATTAGTTTTGTCCTTTAGCATTAAATTCATTTCCTTTCTCTTCGTCAAGGCTAAATTCAGTTCTTGTTCATGTCCGATTCAAGCAACAGGGGCAGCCCTCTGTTTGCCTCGTTCTTGTGTTGTCGCTTAGTGGTCAGCAGCTTTTGCTGCTCGTTTCGCCTTTTTCGGCTCCAGCAGCAGTAGTAGCACTCCAGTTGTGCTTGCTGTCTGCTTCTTCGAGTTTGTCTTGGCTAGTATCTACGATTGAGGAAATTAGTGCTTGTTTAGTATGATGAATTCTTCTCGTGAGCTCTAAAGAAATTATTTCTGTCATTGCCTTGGGCCCCGTAGTGTTTTTTTTTGTGTTGTGCTTATTTCTCCTACAGGCCATTCGTGAGAGCACTTGAGCCGGTAGGCCGAGCACCTTCGTGTGCCGAGCAAAATCCATCTCCCCTCGTATGCTTAAAGTTTAGCTTGTGTTGTTTCGGGAAAGGAATAAATTTTCTTTATAGAAGCTTCTTTGACATGTTTTGTGCTCGTCCTCGCGTGATCCGATTTAAAAACCGATTTTTGCGTTTGAGCTCCAAATTGAGTTATGCTTGTTTCGTTGGATTCGGTGTGCTTAATAATTCTCGTGTGACATATTGCTACCGTTAGCACGCATGTCACCCGTATCTTTGTGAGTCCGCTTTTGAGGTTGGGGGTTGAGCCGATGACCCAAAATTGAAAAGGAAATTCGAGGCTCCCATTCACCCCCCTTTGGTCGCCGCTTCGGTCCTTCAATTGGTATCGGAGCCGGTTAAGGATCATATCCACCCTAATCGGTTCTTGATCCGCGAGAAGGCGACATGGAGAGGTTTGGTCACTATGGTGGCAAGCCTCCTGAGTTCGATGGCTCCAACTATCCCTATTGGAAGATTAAGATGCAAGCACACCTTATGGGGATGGATTGAGAGTGTGGGAGATTGTTGAGGATGAGAACTACCAAGTGCTAGCCGCCGAGTGGGTGAGGAACAAATAGCCCAACACAATGCCAACAACCGAGCGAGGAGTGTTTTGTTCTCTAGCCTCAAAGACACCGAGTTTGAGAGAGTTGCCACTTGTGAGACCGCCGTGAGGTGTGGAGAACACTTGAGAGTTACCACGAGGGAACCCCACAAGTCAAGGCCCGCCTATATAAGACCTACAAGAGAGAGTACAACAACCTTATCCAGCTTTTGATGGCGAGTCCATCGATTCTCTCTTTGCTAGGTTTCGACGATCTCGCAACAAGCCGGGCGAACAAGCCGTCCGGAGAGGCTTGACGACCACGAGAAGGCGATGCGGCTCTTGTACGCCTGGATCAAAAGGTGTGGGATGTGAAGGTGTCCGCGATCATGGAGTCCGCCAACTACGACACCCTCACACCCGACGAACTCTACAAAGAAGCTCAAGTCGCCCGAGATCGAGGCCCGGATCCAGCGGCTCAAGAACCCATCCGCGCGCCTAATGTTGCCGCTCGCCTCGTAAGGTAAGTTCAGTTCTTACGCTAACCCATCACGCATCTCTTTTGCCTTGTCTTCTTTGGTATCCGTGGGATGAGGAGCAGTTGGAGTGTCTTGGGGACGACGAGTTGGGTCTCTAGTCATCGGCGATTCTCGCGGTTCCACAACAACCGCTTGAACCGTCGGCGTGGCGGTGGTCACAAGGGAGGATGCTTTGAGTGCGGCGATCTGGACCACTTCGTCGCCACGTGCCCCAAGAAGATCAAGGACATGTACTCCGGTGAGAAGTACTACGACAAGCACGACTCCGACAAGCGCAAGGACAAGCACGAGTACACCGTCGGCAAGCACAAGTCTAAGAAGGGCTTCGACAAGGAGGCGATCAAGAAGAAGTACCTCAAGCGTGCCAAGGAGAACAAGGACGCCTTCTTCGCCTCCCTCAGCGACCTCGACAACGACGGGCAAGCTTCCTCCAGCGACGAGGAGCCCGAGCGCAAGATCGAGGAAAAGCTGAACGGACTTTGCTTCGTTGCCAACTCCAAGTATGGGGGCTTCTGCACCATGGCCCTTGACGGAGCGGTGTCCGAAAGTGTCGAGCCACACGACATCGACTCTTCCCCTAAGGTATCACCCACTATCGAATCCCTCACTGATGAACTTGACTCTTTGGGCGATGCGCTTGTGTGTCAAGAGAAGTTGCTCAAGCGAGTAGCTAAGGAGAGGAAGGAGTACAAGGAGAAGTGGGAGGTAGCTATGAGGGAGTTAGAGTTGTCTAGGAAGCCCGTGGGAGATGTCTCGATGAGACAGAGTGATGCTTGTGCTATGCATATGTCTAGCATCATGTCTTTGCAATCTAAGTACGCTGCTTTGCTAGATGAGCACGTTGAGCTGAAGGCTAAGCCTATGTTGTTGAGTGCATGCAAGTCTTGTCCAGGCTTGCAATCTGAGTTGGCAGAGAAGGCTGCCAAGCTTGCTGTGCTTGAGAAGGCCAGCTCAGATAGCACCGTGTTGAAGTGTGCTAAGTGCGAAGCTTTGGAGATGGAGGTCATGTCTTGTAGGCATGACAAGGGGAGAGTCGAAGAGGAGAACAAGTACCTTCGCCTCGTCCCGAGTTGGGTGTCTAGTGGAGAGCCACAGCTTGGCATGATGATGAGTCGGTTCAAGAGGGGGACCGACACGACGGGATTAGGGCTTTGCAATAGGTGGGAAGGGTGAAGTAATCTATGGCAAGGTTGGTCAAGGTAGTGGTTTGAGCTCGAGTGAGAAACCCACAAACACTCCCAAGTTGACCAAGATCACCCCACCTGAGCCTACCAAGCCCATTGTGCAAAATGGCATTCTCCAAGAGACCCCAAAGACTCCACCTCCCAAACAAGTGTGGCTTTCTAAACCAAACCACCTCAAAACCCACTTGACACTTTGCCCAAGATCCCCGAGGAAACCCTTCCTAGAGCCAAGGCCACAACAAGAGTGAACCATCCACCCAAGAGAGTGAACCAACAACCACCAAAGAGAGGTGAGGTATCACCGTGAGTATTGCCACGAGATGGTCACTTGTTTGAGTTTTGCTTTAGGAGGAAGAGGGATGCTAGGCGTCAAGTTGTGTTTGAGAACCGCGACTTGTATCACCCACCACTTGGCATGTATGAGAGGGGTGTGCGGTCGGTTCGAGGCGCTTTGGTAGGCCAGGAGGTAGGAGGCCTCGGAGGGCTAGGCCACGGTTTGTGAGACCCGTGGTGGTCGTGCTGCGAGTGGAAGGTGTTCCTCGCTTTGGGGGCTTTGAGTTTGACAGAGGAGTGCACCACACTTTGTTGTGCGTGGTGAGCGCTTTGGGAAGAAGGGTCATGGGATGTTTGTTTTGCCTAATGCTTATCTCGGGCAAAATGGTCAACATTGGTATTCTCCAAGAGTATACTAACCCTAGTGTTGTGCCATTTGCTCATCCCATGTTTTTCCAATGATGTAGGTGATCAAGTCTTGGGTTCCCAAGTTTATGCTTGTTAACCCTTTGGGATCCAAGACTTGGGTTTCTTTTGTCCTCTCATGTGTAGGTATGAGGACATGGGGTGGAGAACACATGCTTGGTGGAACTTGATTCTTTTGTCGTGGTGTGATCAAGACTTGATGGTTGTCTACACCACTTTGATGGCCTCCAAGAGGCATGTGCCTTATTGTGACACCTACACACGCCTGCGAGCTATCATATACACTCATGCCTTGTACATTCATGATTCCCTACTTGTGGTATGAGATGTTCATTTGCTCACTTGTATATTTTTTGGCACATTTTGGTTCTATGTCTTGCTTGTGTATATACCATGGTAGGCTAGCCATCTTATTCATGATACTTTGTGATCTTGTTTACTCTATCTTGCTATCTTTTTGTATGATATTGTGGTGGATGATACATATGAACATCATGTCATGCTTTTTCATTATTCTCTTTATGGTTATGTCATGTTGTTCTTATCATTTTTGTCTCGCTCCATGGCACCTTTCATGTTAGCATGGGACATTGATGTTTGGCATGTTTACACCGAGCATCACTTGCGGACATTTTCACAAAACTCCTAGACCAAGTCCGTTTTGTTCATCTCTCGGGGGGAGTTGGGAGTTTGCTATCCTTTTTGAGGGGTAGTTTTGTAGTTGATGTACGATTTGTAGCTTTAGGTTTGTTTTTGCTTTGTGCATCATATTGTATCATATTGCATCCATCATGTACACTATTGCACTTTGAGCTTCTTGTTTATATTGATCACAATGAGACTATGCTCGCTTTAGTGTACCAATTACATGTTGGTGCTTACAGCTTTGTGCTCTTTTACGCTTAATTGATATATGTTATGAGCAAAGCCGTTTTTCATGTGAACTTGCTTAACAACGATGAATCTTGCAAAATGTTCACCATTGAGATAGTTCCCCTGCATGTTTAAGTTGTTGAGATCCTTTGTGCTTATCATGTATGCTAGATGACTATGTCTCATTCATTGAGTTATACACTTGCTTAGATGACCAAATGCTTTTATCCGCTAAAAATCTGAAATCTAAGCTAAGTGTATGGAAAAGATCGAGATGGGTCCATACCGCCCCACATCCAAGTTTTGGGACCGCCGCTCATTGCACTTGAGTTGAACCCGAGCTTGGTAGTGATTGACCTAGACCATTGTCTTAAGCTTTGATTGCTCACACGCATAGGCTTGACATGGTTGATTAGTAAGGCCGACGGTTGTGGATAACCACTCGCAAGTCGCAACATGCTTTGTCCAATGCTTGTAAATCGCCGCAACTCCGATAACTTAAAATTTAACAAGTGTTGGCTCTATTTTTTGCATGATGTATAAACTTTGCTTGAGGTAGTTCACTTGATATACATGTGTAGCACTTGGTAGATTTCAAACTTACTTGTGCTATGTGCTATTCTTTGTGGTGGACACCTTTTCTAAAATGCTTAAAACCTGAATCAAAATGCTTTCAAGACATATTTCATATCTCTTGATCGGTTTGAGCACCATGTTAAGCACTTGATTTTGTTGCCATGACACTACCTAGAGCATCTTCTCATTTGGATTGCTATAAATTTGAAGCTCACTCATTGCATTTTCATGCATTTCATAGCTTGATTAGTGCATTTGCCAACAAGGGGGGAGAAAGGTACAAAGACAATGGGATGCATTTGTTCTGGGGGAGTAGCACTTTGAGCTAGATGTGTTGAACCTTTTGCCTCTGTCTTGAGGGTCTAGCTATTTGTGTGTGAAAGTAATTGGTTTGGAGCTATGCTAGTGGTGTTGAGCCCGTTCTACCTCTTCTTGAGGACTAGCCGTTTGTTTAGCTTGGTTGTGTGTCGAGCCTTTTGCCCATGTCTTTGGGAACCAAGTTTTTGCTCCATGTTTGCTATCCAATGATTTTGTCTTTTAGCTTTTGTTCACCGGATGTGCTATCTTCTACCTTCTTCTGTCTTTGTGTTGAATGTTGACAATGCCCTCATCAAGGGGGGAGATTGCGAACACATGGTTGATTTAGGACACATGTGTTTAGTTTTGTGATTGTGTGATTGTCAACAAATCAACATTTTAATTCTATTTTTTTTTATTCTTTATGCTTCGGGCTATGTTCACCCAAGACACGGGAGTGTGTCGAAGACGATCTCTTGGTTCGTGTTGTTTGTGTGTGGAGCTCGGAGATGGTAGCCGACGGCGAGGTGAAGGGGCCAAGGAGGACGTGGCCCGGCCGACGGACCGCGGGAGGTGAAGGACGGACGTGAGGTTTGGACCGAGGGACCGGATCGCCGGGTGGCTAGCCATGGTGGCCGACATCCGGGACATCGACGAATGCAAGAGGACGTGGCGGACCGTGTCGATCGGGTCAAGACGGGCGAAGCGTGCGACGAGCGGGGAGCTCGGATGACTTGGCGACTTCGGGCGGTCAAAACGGCGATGAGACGTGTCGAGGAGGTTTGGTGGTTTGTCCTCAAAACCATCGGCAGCGGGTTTCGTGGTTTGGGCCTCAAAACCACGGGTGCGGGTTTGGTGGTTTGGGCCTCAAAACCATCGGCGGGTTTCACGGGTTTAGGCCTCAAAACCGGATGGGCGTTCCGGTGGACGGAAGGATTCGGCCGGCGCGTGGTGGCATCCGGGAGATTGCGTGGAGCAAGGCTGCGATGAGGAGGCGCGGTGGTCGCCGGATCAAATTATCCCGAGTCGGACTAAATTAGCCTTAGGGTTAAAAATGTTCGCTCATGTATCTAGGGGTAGTTTGGGAAAGAGGATTTGACTATATGTGGAGGATGATAGCCTCCTCCCTCTTTGCCTCTCTTATTTTCGTTTCTATTTTTCCCCATTTTTAGGGTTCTTGTTTAGAGGTCCAAGAACACAATTTTGTGTGGATTTGTGGAAGGGATTTTCCCAAATGGAAGAGTGGCCCTTAGTCCACTCATGCCCTTCAAGATTTGCCACTTTGATCTGATTTTCGATTTTTCTTGTGTTCTTTTGAGCTTCTTTTCCCCACTTTCGTTCATGGCCACGATCTGATTTTTCGGAGTTTGGGTTGATTCCAGCGGCGGCGATTTTGGGAGATGATTCGTGGCTGTGGTGAATTTCGGCTCGACCAAATTTTGGGCTCGAGTCCTTTTGTTTTGGCCGAGTTCCGATCGTTTTAGTGGCTGCCTGTTTCTCTGTTTCGTCGGTCTGTTCTTGGGCTCGTCCTTTGCTGTTCTTGTGGCACAGGCAAGCGGACCTCGGGATTTGGCAGAAGCGCTAAAGCGCCGGCATACTGGTGCCGTGCGTGCTCTAGAGCGGCACTTGCTCCTCGGGAATCTCGGTTCATTCTTCTATGTCGGCCAAGGAACTGAATCAAAGGTGTTCATGCTCCCTTTTTATTTTGGCCATGACTTTTCCCTTCGTGATTTACATTAGCCTTCATTAGTTTTGTCCTTTAGCATTAAATTCATTTCCTTTCTCTTCGTCAAGGCTAAATTCAGTTCTTGTTCATGTCCGATTCAAGCAACAGGGAGCAGCCCCTCTGTTTGCCTCGTTCTTGTGTTGTCGCAGGTGGTCAGCAGCTTTGCTGCTGTGTTGATTGGTAAAATCTCCAGCAGCAGTAGTAGCACTCCAGTTTGTGCTTGCTGTCTGCTTCTTCGAGTTTGTCTTGGCTAGTATCTACGATTGAGGAAATTAGTGCTTGCCCTCTCATGTTGATGAATTCTTCTTCCTAGTGAGCTCTAAAGAAATTATTTCTATCATTGCCTTGGGCCCTTTGAGGGTTTTCTGTGTTGTTTTTATTTCTCCTACTTGCCATCGTTCAATCACTTGAGCTATTAGGCCGAGCACCTTTGTGTGCCGAGCAAAATCCATCTCCCCTTTCGTTTATGCTTAAAGTTTAGCTTGTGTTGTTTTAGTAAAGGAATAAATTTTCAACTCGCTTCTTTGACATGTTTTGTGCTCGCCTTCTCTCCTCCGTTTTAAAACCGATTTTTGCGTCATTGTTTGAGCTCCAAATTGAGTTATGCTTGTTTCGTGGATTCGACATCTGTGTGTTCTAATTCTCGTGTGACATATTGCTACTAGTTAGCACGCATGTCACCCGTATCCGTTGTGAGTCCGCTTTTGAGGTTGGGGGTTGAGCCGATGACCCAAAATTGAAAAGGAAATTTGAGGCTCCCATTCACCCCCTCCGTCGCCGTTTAGGTCCTTCAATTGGTATCGAGCAGGTTAAGGATCATATCCACCCTAATCGGTTCTTGATCCGCGAGAAGGCGACATGGAGAGGTTTGGTCACTTTGGTGGCAAGCCTCCGGAGTTCGATGGCTCCAACTATCCCTATTGGAAGATTAAGATGCAAGCACATCTTATGGGGATGGATTGAGAGTGTGGGAGATTGTTGAGGATGAGAACTACCAAGTGCTAGCCGCTCGAGTGGGTGAGGAACAAATAGCCCAACACAATGCCAACAACCGAGCGAGGAGTGTTTGTTCTCTAGCCTCAAAGACACCGAGTTTGAGAGAGTTGCCACTTGTGAGACTGCTCGTGAGGGTGTGGAGAACACTTGAGAGTTACCACGAGGGAACCCCACAAGTCAAGGCCCGCCTATATAAGACCTACAAGAGAGAGTACAACAACCTTATCCAGCTTGATGGCGAGTCCATCGATTCTCTCTTTGCTAGGTTTCGGAGGATGATCGCAACAAGCCGGGCGGGGCAAAGCCGTCGGAGAGGCTTGACGACCACGAGAAGGCGATGCGACTCTTTGCGCGCCGGATCAAAAGGTGTGGGATGTGAAGGTGTCCGCGATCATGGAGTCCGCCAACTATGACACCCTCACACCCGACGAACTCTACGTTGAAGCTCAAGTCCTCCGAGATCGAGGCCCGGATCCAGCGAAGCTCAAGAACCCATCCGCGCCCTAATGTTGCCTCTGTCTCGTAAGGGTAGTTCTAGTTCTTACGCTAACCCATCACACAGATCTCTTTTGCCTTGTCTTCTTTGGTATCCGTGACGAGAGGAGCGAGATGGAGAGTCTTGGGGATGATGAGCTTGCACTAGTCATCGGCCGATTCTCGCGGTTCCACAACAACCGCTTGAACCGGTCGGCGTGGCGGTGGTCCCAAGGGAGGATGCTTTGAGTGCGGCGATCCGGACCACTTAAATGGCGCGTGCCTCAAGAAGATCAAGGACATGTACTCCGGTGAGAAGTACTACTCACGACAAGCACGACTCCGACAAAGCGCAAGGACAGCGGTACACCGTCCTAAGTACAAGTCTAAGAAGGGCTTCGACAAGGAGGCGATCAAGAAGAAGTACCTCAAGCGTGCCAAGGAGAACAAGGACGCCTTCTTCGCCTCCCTCGGCGTCCTCGACAACGAGGGCGGGCAAGCTTCCTCGGCGACGAGGGCCCGGCGCAAGATCGAGGAAAAGCTGAACGGACTTTGCTTCGTTGCCAACTCCAAGTATGGGGGCTTCTCGCACCATGGCCCTTGACGGAGCGGTGTCCGAAAGTGTCAAGCCACACGACATCGACTCTTCTTCCCCTAAGGTATCACCCACTATGAATCCCTCTCCGATGAACTTGACACTTTGGGCGATGCGCGCTTGTTTGTCAAGAGAAGTTGCTCAAGCGGCGACTAAGGAGAGAAAGGAGTACAAGGAGAAGTGGGAGGTAGCCATGGTTGAGATAGAGTTGTCTAGGAAGCCCGTGGAGATGTCCGATGAGACGGAGTGTGATGCTTGTGCTATGCATATGTCTAGCATCATGTCTTTGCAATCCAAGTACTACGCTTTGCTAGATGAGCATGTTGAGCTGAGAGGCTAAGCCTATGTTGTTGAGTGCATGCAAGTCTTGTCCGGGCTTGCAATGCGAAGATGGCGAGAGAGGCCGCCAAGCTTGCCGTGTTTTTGAGAAGGCCAGCTCGGATAGCACCGTCTTTGAAGTGTGCTAAGTGTGAAGCTTTGGAGATGGAGGTCATGTCTTGTAGGCATGACAAGGGGAGAGTCGAAGAGGAGAACAAGTACCTTCGCTTTCGTCTTGAGTTGGGTGTCTAGTGGAGAGCCACAACTTGGCATGATGATGAGTCAGTTTAAGAGGGGGACTGACACATCGGGATTAGGCTTTGCTATAGGTGGGAAGGGTGAAGTAATCTATGGCAAAGGTTGGTCAAGGTAGTGGTTTGAGCTCGAGTGAGAAACCCACAAACACTCCTAAGTTGACCAAGATCACCCCACCTCAGCCTACCAAGCCCATTGTGCAAAATGGCATTCTCCAAGAGATCCCAAAGACTCCTCCCAAACAAGTGTGGCTTTCTAAACCAAACCACCTCAAAAACCCACTTGACACTTTGCCCAAGATCCCTGAGGAAACCCTTCCTAGAGCTAAGGCCACAACAAGAGTGAACCATCCACCCAAGAGAGTGAACCAACAACCACCAAAGAGAGAGGTGAGGTATCACTTGTGAGTATTGCCACGGGATGGTCACTTGTTTGAGTTTTTGCTTTAGGGAGGAAGAGGGATGCTAGGGCGTCAAGTTGTGTTTGAGAACCGCGACTTGTATCACCCACCACTTGGCATGTATGAGAGGGGTGTGCGCCGGTTCGATCGCGTTTGGTTGGCCAGGAGGTAGGAGGCCTCGAGAGGGCTAGGCCACGCCGGTTGAGACCCGTGGTGGTCGTGCTCACGCGAGTGGAAGGTGTTCCTCGCTTTGGGGGCTTTGAGTTTGATTGAGGAGTGCACCACACTTTGTTGTGTGTGGTGAGCGCTTTGGGAAGAAGGGGTCATGGGATGTTTGTTTTTTTAATGCTTATCTCGGGCAAAATGGTCAACATTGGTATTCTCCCCGAGTATACTAACCCCTGTTGTGCCATTTGCCCATCCCATGTTTTACCAATGATGTAAGTGATCAAGTCTTGGGTTCCCAAGTTTATGCTTGTTAACCCTTTGGGATCCAAGACTTGGGTTTCTTTTGTCCTCTCATGTGTAGGTATGAGGACATGGGTGGAGAACACATGCTTGGTGGAACTTGATTCTTTATCGGTGGTGTGATCAAGACTTGATGGTTGTCTACACCACTTTGATGGCCTCCAAGAGGTGTGCCTTATTGTGACACCTACACACAGTCTGTGAGTTATCATATACACTCATGCCTTGTACACTCATGATCTCCCCTACTTGTGGTATGAGATAGTTGTTATTTTGCATTTGCTTCTATGTCTTGTATATTGGTTGCATGTATTATACTTGTATCATGCTTTTTTTGTATATGCCATGCTAGCCTTAGTCATGCCTTTTCATATTCTCTTGTGGTTTTCATTTTGCTAGGTGTCTTCGGCACCTTTCATGTTAGGGGAGTTGGGGCATGTTTACCGCTATCCTTTTTAAAAACTCCTAGGGTAGTTCATCTCCTCAGTTGATGTGCTATCCTTTTGAGCTTTAGGTTTGTATTTTTTGCTTTGTGCATCATTTTGTATCATATTGCATCATCATCATGTACACTATTGCACTTTTGAGCTTCTTGTTTATATTGATCACAATGAGACTATGCTCGCTTTAGTGTACCAATTACATGTTGGTGCTACGCTTTGTGCTCTTTTGCTTAAATTGATATATGTTATGAGCAAAGCTGTTTTCATGTGAACTTGCTTAACAACGATGAATCTTGCAAAATGTTCACCATTGAGATAGTTCTGGCATGTTTAAGTTGTTGAGATCCTTTGTGCTTATCATGTATGCTAGATGACTATGTCTCATTCATTGAGTTATACACTTGCTTAGATGACCAAATGCTTTTATCTGCTAAAAATCTGAAATCTAAGCTAAGTGTATGGAAAAAGATCGAGATGGTCCATACCGTCCCCACATCCAAGTCTTGGGACTGCTGCTCATTGCACTTGAGTTGAACCTAAGCTTGGTAGTGATTGACCCATAGACCATTGCCTTAAGCTTCGATTGCTCACACGCATAGGCTTGACATGGTTGATTAGTAAGGACGACGGTTGTGGATAACCACTTTCACTCAACATGCTTTGTCCAATGCTTGTAACCGCTGCAACTCGATAACTTGAAAATTTGACAAGTGTTGGCTCTATCTTTTGCATGATGTATAAACCTTGCTTGGGGTAGTTCACTTGATATACATGTGTAGCACTTGGTAGATTTCCACTTACTTGTGCTATGTGTTATTCTTTGTGGTGGACACCTTTTTCTAATTTGCTTAAAAACTGAATCAAAATGCTTTCAAGCCATATTTCATATCTCTTGATCAGTTTGAGCACCGTGTTAAGCACTTGATTTTGTTGCCATGACACTACCTAGAGCATCTTCTCATTTGCATTGCTATAAACTTGAAGCTCCCTCATTGCATTTTCATGCATTTCATAGCTTGATTAGTGCATTTGCCAACAAGGGGGAGAAAGATACAAAAGATGCTGGACTCGCATTTGTTCGTCGGGAGTAGCACTTTGAGCTAGATGTGTTGAACCTTTTGCCTCTCTCGCCTTGAGGGTCTAGCTTATTTGTGTGTGAAAGTAATTGGCTTGAGCTGTGCTAGTGGTGTTGAGCCCGTTCTACCTCTTCTTGAGGACTAGCCGTTTGTTTAGTTTGGTTGTGTCGAGCCCTTTTGCCCATGTCTTTGGGAAACCAAGTTTTGCTCCATGTTTGCTATCCGCTGATTTTTAGTCTTATCTAGCTTTTGTTCACCCGATGTGCTATCTTCTACCTTCTTACTTCGTTTTGTGTTGAATGTTGACAATGCACTCATCAAGGGGATTTGCGAACACATGGTTGATTTAGGTCACATGTGTTTAGTTTTGTGATTGAGTGATTGTCAACAGTCAACATTTTAGTTCTATTTTCTTTTTTCTTTATGCTTCGGCTATGTTCACCGCACCGGGGGAATGTCAAGACGGATCTCTTTGGTTCGTGGTTTTATGTGTGGAGCTCGAGATGGTAGCCGACGGCCGAGGTGAAGGGGCCAAGGACGGGCGTGCCCGTCTTGGCCAGGACGCTGAGGTGAAGGACGGGCGTGAGGCTTGGACCGAGGGGCCGAAGATCGCCGGGTGGCTAGCCATGGTGGGCGACATCACGGGACATCGGCGAATGCAAAGAGGACGGGCAGGACCGTGTCGATTGGGTCAAGACTACAGCCCGCAGGCGGGGAGCTTCCTGATGACCTGGCGACTCGGCCCGGTCAAGACGGCGATGAGGCGGTCGTGAGGTTTTGGTGGTTTGTCCTCAAAACCATCGGTCGGTTTAAATGGTTTGGCCCCAAAAACGGACCGCTTGGGTTTAGTGGTTTGGGCCTCAAAACCATCGAGGCGGAGTTTCACGGGTTTAGGCCTCAAAACCCGGGGGCGCCCTGTGGACGGAAGGGCCGGCACGTGGCGGCATCCGGGAGATTGCGTGGAGCAAAGGCCGCGAGATGAGGAGGCGCTGTGGTCGTCGGATCAAATTATCCCCGAGCTCGGACTAAATTAACCTTAGGGTTAGCAGTTCGGCTCATATGTATCTAGGGGTAGTTTGGGAAAGAGGATT
>JADLZK010011836.1:0-184760 GCA_015847255.1 Hyparrhenia diplandra | reverse complement strand
ATAGGGAGTGTTTGGTTGTTTGCATAAAGTGTTATCCGCCAGGTTGGGCTCCGATAGCAGAACTTTGCCCGGTATGCAATTCTTGGGTCCGGGGCCTGGCTAGGGGGAAGGGGAGGTGCTTGCCGTACCAAAACGAGGCGGCCCGGCTAGGAAGGCCACCGGCCTTCTCCCCTCGACCCTGTTGCAATTGCTTTAAATCTCGCGCTGACATGGGCCCGCCCGCCTTCCTGGCCATCGTATATAAGCGTTGCGTGACCGCCCGGCTAGGGTTTGTGTGGGTACTGTTCACTCCTCTCGCCGCCTCCTGTGTTCCTCTCCCTCTGTCCCGTGGTGCTCTCCCCCTCTTGTCGTCCTCCCTCCCGGTGTTCTGCGTGACGAAGGCGGCGAGCTTCATCGTCGTCGGTGGTAAGTCCAGCAGTACGTGCGCTCCACCCATCTCTACTCCCCTCCTCTCTTGCCCTTCTCCCTTCTTTTCGTGTTGAAGAATGCTTGTCGATGCGGATTTGTTTCGTGCGATGCCGATTTGGTTCGATTTGCTTGCCTGAGCGCTAGGGTAGCGGTCCATGATGGTTGGATCTGGGTGGCGCACCACTGGTGTCGCGTGCCGATCCTTGGATTTTGTTAGGGTAAAATGCATACTGCTCAAAAATGTTCTTTTCGGATACCACGGCCTGAAATCAGCCGCATTTGGTTAGTAGCTGTTCAATTCTTAGCAGATCTGGGTGGCTATTGTTGTTGTGTTGGTCCTCACCTGTAGACTTTGTCTGATTTACTAATGGAACCCCCTTTGTTTAGCTCCATGGATCCTAGGCGCCGTCAGCTTATCAGTAGAGGGGCAGCCTTGGTTGCAGTTCTCTTTGTGTGGATGTTTATCAGATGGAGGCGTTTGGCTAGTTCAAGGAGAGGGATTACCTATGGTCCTCTGTCTGCTAGGGAGGCAGCGAGGAACAATAATCTTGCCTACATCTATCATGTTGATGATCGCCGTTGTGTGGAGCTTCTTAAGATGAGAAGAGCTCCTTTCTTCCAGCTATGTAGCTTGTTTAAGGCTAGGTCTTTGCTCAGTGATAGCATCCATCTTGTAGTTGAGGAACAAGTTGCACTCTTCTTGATTGTTGTTGGGCATAACCAAAGATTCAAGGTCCTCTAACCTGTCTTTAGGCGTTCTCTAGAGACCATCAGCAGGTACTTCCATGAGGTCTTGTATGCAGTTGGGGAATTAAGGGATGAGATGATTAGGTCACCCAATTCTTCTGATCCAATCCATCCCAAGATCAACAGCAGCACTAAATGGAACCCCTACTTTAAGGTAGTTCTTACACCTAGTGTGCTATTCATTAATCCATTTAGGCCTATTTCATCTCACTGCAATGTATCTTTAGGACTGTGTTGGTGCTATAGATGGGACTCATGTCCTAGCAAGAGTCCCAGCAAGGCACAGGGCAGCTTTCATGAGAACACAACTACTCAGAATGTGCTAGCTGCAATTGACTTTGATCTCAGATTCACTTATGTCCTTGCTGGATGGGAAGGCTCTACCCATGATGCTAGGATCCTAGCTGATGCCTTGTCTAGGCCAGATGGTCTTAGGTGTCCCCAAGGTATATACTGCACAAATTGTCTCCACCTTAAAGCCCATAGGCACATCATTCCTTGTTGAAATGTTGAACCAATCTATTTCTGTTTGTATTATAGGCAAGTGGTACCTAGTTGATGCTTTGGGTATGCAGTGAGGCCTGGTTTCCTTCCACCTTATCGAGGCACAAGGTACCACCTGAATGAGTATAGAGTGAAAAGGCCATAGAATCAGAGAGAGCTGTTCAACCTGAGACATTCTTCTTTGAGGACCACTGTTGAGAGGGGCTTTGGGGCATTGAAGGGTAGGTTTAGGATTCTATACAACAAGCATTTCCACCCCTACAAGACCCAGGTCAAGCTGGTGTTAGCATGCTGCATCCTACACAACTGGATTCTTAGGTTTGGGCAAGATGAAGTCTTCACTGCTGAAGATGATTGGGAGCCAAACCCAGTCAACATGGAGGACCTCATGACAATGCCGCTAACAATGCCCAGTGGGTAGCTCAAAGGGATGAATGGGCTCACCAAATGTGGCTGAATAGGAATAGGTGAAAGGTCCCTTGTGGTTTTTGGTAATTGAGTGTCAACATTAGGTGAACTAATATGTGTGATTGAGATAATACACAGGAGATTAGTTCACATGTGATGACGCAATGAAGAAGCTTTATTGCATATAAAACATGACATGGAGTCATGTGACCAAGGTGGTGAAGATCAAGACAAGGCTTGGCTTGATGGACCGATTCATGAGTGTGAAGGGCAAGTCGAGGCGGTGAAGCGATGGACCGCGAGGCGGTGAAGCTTGGGCAAGACTTGACGCCGACGGACCGACGCAACGGTGAAGAGCAAGTGAGGTCAAGATCGATGGACCAATAGTGTCACTTGATGATACGAAGGGATCGTATCATTTGGTGATCGTGTTGGTGCATGTGTTGCATCGGCACTTGGAGATGGAGCGGAATGGAAATGTGCAAGGCAAAGGTATAACCTATAGGGCATTTCATTTCGCCGGGTCATTGGTGCTTAGAGAAGTTTATGACCGGATTTAGGATAGATGGTCGTACTATCAAGAGGGGCAAACTTGTTTGCATACCGGACATCTAGTGCATTTGAGCGATCTAACTTTGCGATGTGTTAGGATCGAGTGGCGTGGTAAGAGCAAGAGAAAATCCTTTGAAAATAATTGTGAAAATGCTAACACACATGCACATGGTGATGTACACTTGGTGGTGTTGGCACATTTGCAAAGGAGAAGTTGTTTCGGTGTTTCTGACACTTGACTGCTCTTAGAGTGGAATACTTCTTTGATCCATTGTGAGTTGGATCAAGTAACCATGTGGGTTGTGTAGCCCTCTGGAGTAAGCTTTCCATAGAGTCCAAGATCATCGAAAAACGGAGTTCGGATGAAAGAGTTATGGACGTTTGATCGGGCGTTGGTCGGGTCGTCGGCGGTGACCGGACGCACAAAGCGCCGACGACGCGCACGGTCAGGAGGCTCCGGTCAGTCCCGCAGAGAGCTCTGCAGCCTGAATTTTGCGGACCCATTGACCGGACGCCATGACGGACTTCGCGACCGGACTCGATGGTGAGTCCGGTCGGCGCCAAGCTGTGTGTCGTGATTTCGTCCCCAACGGCTAGTTTCTCGGTTTGGGCTATTTATACACCACATACCCGACTTGTTTGGTCTTTGAGCACACTTGGGCCTTGGTGGCTTGTGTTGTGGTGCTTGAGAGCCCTCCCACTCACTTGTGATTGATAGTGTTCATCCAAATCAAAGTGAGGAGTGATTCTAGTGCATTCGCGTTGAGAGATCGTGATTCGTGGCACTAGATGATCGTGTTGCAAGCCGATGTGCTTGTTGCTCTTGGAGGTTGCCACCTCCTAGACGGCTTGGTGGCAAGAGACTTCGTGAAGCACGCAAGGAAGCTTGTGCGGTGCTCGAAGGAGGATTTGTGAGAGGTTCGTGCTCACCTCGCGGGGATCGCGAAGAGCAACACTACTAGAGCGTGTCGGTGAGTACCTCCCTTGTGCGTGTGGTGTCTTGCGGTGCCTTGAGAGGCTCACTTGAGAGTGGTGCCTTGTGGGCGTGCCTTGAGGGGCAAGTGATCGGAGAATCACACCGAAGAACCATCTAGGTGAAACACCAAAGGAACCACCCAAGGTGTTGGTCGACACAACGAGGAGTAGAGAAAGTTGGCAAGCTTCCCGATACCTCGGTAAAAATCACCGGTGTCAACTTATCTACTCTTCTCGGTGGTTTGCATTCTCCAAATCACAAGCTTTGTATTTATATTCATATATACCTTGTGCTTGTTCTTGTGGAGTAGCTCTTGCAATTACTAGCTTGTGTAGCTTGTTAGTTGCTTTGCTTAATTTATGTAGCTAAGTAATTTGAGTATTTGGGTTAGGCGTGTGTCGCCTTGTCCTTAGTGCATCTAGTGAGCTTACGATTGGCTTTGTGCTTTTGCTCATTAAAATTGTGTAGGAGCTCACCATTGTTTGAAGTACTAGTGCATAGGTTTGTGTGACCTTGCAATAGAAATGGTTAGGAGCTCAAGCTAGGCTTATCACCTCATTTGCTTTGTGTAGGATCTTTTATCAGGTGATTTAGAGTCATAGCTAGAGGGGTGAAGTTTTGGCTAAACGAATACTTTTAATTCTGCATCATATTTGTTCAGTTTGGGGCGCAATTAGTTTTAGAAAGGACTATTCACCCCCCCCCTCTAGTCCCCATCTCGACCCTACAATAGGGTACATTAGATCATTTAGAGCAGTATGCATTGTGTACCTTATTTGCTTAATTATCTGAGACTGAGACCACTACCCTAGTGCAATGATGGTTGTTTTGTAATATTTACCTTGAACTAGTATTTGTCCTATGTTCTGTGAACTGCTATTTTTGTTTGTAATGAAATTTGGTACTTGTTGTCATATTATTATGGAATTTGGTATCTCTACTGTAATTGTGTTCCTTATCTTGTTCAACTGTTATTTGCCATTACATTTTAGCTATGGATGGGTTCGGGGACTTCAACATTTTTGGGGATGGGGTGCAGCAGAATGAGGTTCCAGTACCACCGGAAGTGCAGGTAGACCCACAGCCAGGGAATGGTGGTCCTAGAGGCAGGCTCAACTGGACCCCCTTGATGTCTGCAAGGGTTCTGGGCAGGTTTGCTGATCTGATTGAGCAGGGAGTCAGGACTGATAAGGGCTTCAAGGAGACTCAGGTCTTTGCCATTGCTAAAGATTTGGGAGATTTCATCAACCAGCGCAGTGTCAACAACCCAGGTCACCAACCACCTGCGCAAGTGGAGGAACAAGTGGATCAAGATCTGCAAGCTCAAGGACATCAGTGCTGCATTGTGGGATGAGGAGCTCTGCATGATCACCTTGGACCACAACCACTACAACAACTATGTCAAGGTATTGCAGCAGCCATCTCCTTTGATTACATAACATGTTCATACAAGTGTGTAACACTTTGTAACATATCTAACTCCTTTCATACCATGCAGGACCATCCCAAAGATGCAGAGTATCTGAACACTCCAATAATCAACTACAACTTCATGCAGACCATATTTGGTTTTGGGGTTGCCACATGGAGGTTTGCCATGGGTTCAGGTCAAGCACTTGGACAGCCACCAGAAGCATCCACCATCAACCTGGATGAAGATGGTCCAGAGACACCCAAGGCAACCACTCAAGCCAGGCCGGGGAAGCAGCAAATAGAGGATGCAGGGCCTTCAACCAATGGCATGATGGATGAGCCAAAGCAGACCAAGAGGGAGAGGCATGCCAGAGGATGATCCAAATTTTTGTTCAAGACAATGGCGTATGCAAAGTGAGGTGGTTGACACCTCAATCGAAAGGAAACCATAATGAAGCAGCTCCAGGTATCTATGATGCAGTCATGAATGTGCCTGGGTTTGCTAGGAGTGATCTGATGAAGTGCCTCAACGTCCTGATGGGTAACACGGGGATGGCTTTGGTGTTTGTGGGGATGAAAGCTGAAGACAAGGTCCTGTGGATTCAGGATGAGCTCATGAAGATCAATGAGAAGATGGTGTTTCAGTGAGTGAAGGCAGGCTCAAGATGTCAACTGAAATGCATTATTTGAAACAGAGTGCCCCTTTTGGTGTCATTTCAATGACTTTTAATAATGCAACAATATTCATTGTGTGTTCTGGGCACTATTGGCGGATGGATCTGTAGGATAGACCACCCCAATAGTAGTTGTTTCTAAAGCATTTTTGAACATTGACATGGTTAACCATGCAGTCATGAATGTGCCTGGTTAATGTGCATGATCTTCGAACTTTTAACTGAATCTTGTGCTTGTGCTCCTGTTTCCATCGTATTATGTGTATTTTCCCTGTTCAAGATCTACCTGATTGATCAATAGTACCTGTTTGCTTCCAAAACTTGAACATTTCTTGCACTGATTCTGCAGTTCATCAACATGAAGGCCTATGCTGTGTTTTTAGAGGACGGCAGCCCGGGGTGTACCTTGCTTGGGCTGAGTGCTCCAAGCAGGTGTACAGGTTTTCAGGGAACTTGTACCAGGGCTACCGCTCCTATGAAGAGGCCGTGGCAGCTTATGTCGAGTTGAAGGCAAAGATAGAAAGAGGAGAAGTATGCCAATGTTGACAACAAGGGGCCTGGCAACTTCAAGAATCTAGTCATTGCCTTCCTGGTAGTTGTTGTGAGTGTGCTATTGCTGGTGCTCCAACCACAGCAGGGCATAAGTTTAAGAGCAACCATTGCTACGGCATTGCTCCTATCCATCACCAACTACCATCAGCAACTATCCTAGGAGTTGCACCAGCCACTACCAACAGTACCATTTACATTGACCATTCCAGGTCCAAAATAACAATATGCAAACTGCATTGCTACCATAGTCAGCAGCCCAAGAGCAAAAGAAGCAGCGAACTATTCATGCTGCGATTATCCAAACTAAGCCTAGGTTGTCGACCCCTATCATCTAGTACCACCAACTGCCATTGTAGTAAACCATGACCCTATTCACACCAAAAGCAAAGGCCCTGTCCACCTGAAGCATTCAGTTGAGCTTGGTGAAGATGATGAGCGAGACGGGGACGATGACAAAGAACCAAGAAGTAGATCACCATTTCCAGCTTGCTCTTGTCCACCACGGCATACTTGGTGCGCGCCATTTCAGCCCCAAGCTCCCTCTTTGCAAGAAGCGCGACCTCATTGAGTTGAAGTGCCTCCATGAAGGACTCATGCGCATGATCAGTGTAGCGCCTGCTCCGCTGTGCCTCTCTCTAGAGGGACTTCACAGTCTTTCAGACACGAGCCGGCCATGGCTGGTCCATCCAACGAACGGAAGGACACTGATCATGCACGTCCTGCCAAACAACGGTGAAGGACACCAATGAGTAAGTAAGGGGAAAACAATCGAGCATAGCAGACTGAAACAATCGAGCACAACGGACCTTGAATGGACAGCCCAGGAACCTACGTCCAGTGCGGCTACCTCCCCATGCCTTCTTCAGCTTGGCGTGGCGGCGGTGGTAGCACTCCGGGATCTCGTTGTCCCCCAGGCCGGTCCAGGATGAGACGGATATGGCATCAGGGACCAACCACTGGTGCTTCCCTTTTGAATTTTGGGGAAAAATAAAATTTCTCCGCCATACCTAGGGTTTCCTACCTAAACATCAAAGAAATCGGAGTAGATCGAATCCGAAATCGCAAAGAAACGATTTTGGAGGACTATGCATGCATTCGTCGGCCGAACAATACTAGAATCGATGGAGCTAGGGTTACGGGATGGGGAAAAGGGGTTTCGAGTACCTCGCTGTCGGATCCGGCGCCGTAGGTCGCATCAGCACTCTGCTCAGTGGAATGGCCCGAGCTCATCTCGCCGGAGCGGGTCCTAGATCCCGACCCAAGAGAGGGGGCGAGACCGGATCCGCCGTGGCACATTGGCGCTCAGGGGCACCCCCTCGAGCAAGGCAGTTGGCCGCCGCGCGCTGGACCCCCTCCTCATCGCTCATCGCCGTCCGCTCGTGCCGCCGGGATGGAGGAAGAAGCAGACGGAGGGCTCCAGAGGAGAGGAGATGGAGAGCTCGAGAAGACTGGAGGGTGACCGGTGAGCGAGATGGGGAAGAGGAGGAGATGCACCGGGACCTTTTATACACCTATCCTTTCACAACGCGGTATTGTCACCCACAACCGAACACGGTGACGGGAATCGTGGACGATGGGCAAACTAAACACCCTCACCTGGGCTCCAACTAGCCGGGTCAGCCTAACAAACTTGCAACCAAACAATATCTAGCCCGGGCCATGTTGCAGAACATCTACAACCAAATAGCAACACAAATTCTTGTTTGGGCCAGGCCAAATAGGGCCAGGCCTCGCTGGGATAGCTGGGCTGGGATAGGATGGCAAACCAAACACACCCATAGTGTATGCAATGCTTTGCAAATGCATGGACGCCCGGCTTGTGGATCCCACCATGCCCATGGGTAGGTAGGTAGGTAGGTAGACCAAACTCGGTGAGTCCGTGAAATCGAAACCGTGACCCCGGCCTTTGAACAAGTTGAGTATAGAAGTTGTATTGTAATGTTGTGTCTTTTGCCATGATGAACCGATGAGCGTAAGGAGCAATGTCGTGTCAATAAAAATGACAAAAACTTTCTAAACAAATTGAAATGACAACGATTCTAAACAAATCAAAATGACAAACCTTTCTAAAAAATTAAAATGACAAATCTTTCTAAAAAACAAAATGACAAACATGATCAAATAGGGTGAATGGGTTGACGTAAAAAGTGGGCCTTTCCCGCACTAGCCCACTTTCTTTTTGCTACCGGTTCGAAGATGTTCGACACATTTTGCCGAGACAAAGACGCCCCGGGCAGCTGGCTAGAATGTGAGAATGAGAACCCAATCAAAATACTAATGTTGACGTCTAACTCACCATGAGCGAATCCCGTCACTCCGGTGTGATCGTCCCTCGTTGAGGATTCCGACATCGCGATCCCGGAAGCCACGCCGAGATGAAGGAAGGCAACGGAAGGCCACAACATGCATTTGAGTCCTTAGGCGGTCCGCATCTGCGGTACGTGCTATGACGAGCAAAGAAGATGGGTTAGAGGAGCACCAACCAACAAGCAACAAAACAAGAAGCGAAAGAGAGGCTCACCCCGGCACTATAATCCGTGTTCTCACAATGAACGCACATCATCTAAAGATGTTGTTTGAGGACGTCGATGACGATCGCCAATGCCCCCCGCCACCCCCCACACCGTGTCCAGATGGCCACAAAGCTCCTGAAACAGACCAACAGGGAAGGCAACAGAGTTGGAGTGGGGACATCGACGCACGGCCGTGACCGCAACATCCATGGGTGGCGGAGACTCTGAGACGGCGAGGAGGAATGTGGTGCCCCGATGAGATGCGCGTCATGGGTAGGCGACGACCGCCGCCGGAAACACCCGCACCCGGAGAACCACCGCTCTCCATCAGAAAGGGGACACGATGAAGGTGACGAGAGGAAAGAGGAGGCACTAGGCAACGTCAAGAATGGAAGCACGCCGGGATAGACGACAACAATATATAGGAAGCGTCTGACGACGCCGCTTCGGGAAGGCCGAAACGCCATGTTGTTTCGGCCCTACAACCTCCCCGCGAACCTCGAATTTCCCATCACCAACCAACAACTGCCACGTATTGTCACGCCCCACTTTTTAATGGGTCAGTTAATCGCACGTGTTTGCGCCAGGATCACGCCACAAACACGTCTATTAGTTACAGATAATGG
The DNA here is from genome assembly GCA_015847255.1 of Hyparrhenia diplandra. Lineage (NCBI taxonomy): Eukaryota > Viridiplantae > Streptophyta > Magnoliopsida > Poales > Poaceae > Hyparrhenia > Hyparrhenia diplandra. Next base: position 175,387 of record JADLZK010011836.1, on the reverse strand, counting down.
TAGGAAGAAATAATAATAATCCGAGCTTTATAAATATAGGATGGAAGGGGGCTTACAGTGGCGACAAAGGGTCACCAAGCCGGGTTACAATATCAGAGTTGGCCAACCGAGAAGCGGTGGATTAACTATGACACTGCTTCGTACTCCACAGGCAAACTTGTGCATGGATGAATTCTGGGCCTCAACGTCTTTCTCCTAAGCAAGCATCTTGCGAACTCCTCTCGACTGGCGGTCCTCTACCTTGTCGTCGATCTTACCTTACATGTGCCGATATCTGTAAAAATAGAGGGGTGAGTACAAACGTACTCAACAAGTCCAAACCAGGCGGTGGATGTATTATTAAGGGTTTGGGCCCTACCAGAGTCTCAAAAACTGCTCTCGCTAGTTCCCGGGTTGTATCATCTCATTACTGTCATGGCACCACAGGTTAGTCATCATCAAAGTGTATTCTAATCATAGATATTCAGGCCTAGCACTTGCCCATTCCAAGGACGTGGCTATTCGAATAGATTTAGTTAACTCTGCAGAGGTTGTACACTTTCCCCACACGATGGATAATATCGGCTCCTCCCATGATCGTGGTTAGAAAAGATCCAACGAGACCTCATACCCGCCTCGGATGCCTCCTAGGTTTTGGTATATCTTTTACCAAAGGTTTCTCGGGGTTGGAAATGGGAAGGTCACCTAGCATCCCATTAGCACACAGCAGTGCGGAAGATCACTCAGCCTCCGCCAACTCAATAATTCGTATACGGTAACATTGCGCCAAAAGTTTTACGTGGAGGATCACTCAGCATCCACGCCAACCGGACCATGGGCCAACTTTCCCCATGTCTGCTCCCGATAGTCCTTCCGCCTGCTACCGGCCACCTGGGCATACGATATACCTCGACCCAACGGGGTGTGAGATCAAGCCGCCCCATCCTGGCGTGTGGTTGTACTTAATATCACACTTGGTAGAAGGTCTATGAACCGGTCCTTAGGGAGGCGAGTATCTCTTCACGGGGAATCCCACATACGATTCCCATAGTAATCCATGTCACTATGAATTACTATCACCCACCTCTTTTGTTGGTTAGGGTTCATTAGGCGTTCTCATATTATTCTTAAATTATAACGTATGAGCGTAGATAATGTGGATGAGTACGTCATCCCGCTTTTAGCTCCATAGCTACATTATCGCTCATACCCTACTATACTAATCAAGTTATCATCATCATCATCATTTAATTGAGGTCATGATTAGGGGTAAGGACTTGCCTGGGAGATTCTTACGGATCGGCACGGCGTTGAACGTCTCTAGCTTTCCTCGGACGGAAGCTCCTAATCGGTCGATGTAGAACTACTACAAGATATCGTCGATAACCTAGCTCGAACTATAGCATGCAAAACACACATAGAACATTATGGTGGCAATAGGTTAGATGCATAGAGATAGATTTTAGATGAATTATGGAAGTCGTTTCACGCGAAACGGAGTTGATTTGCATGAGACACGGATTTTATAATATTAATCCCTAATTAAATCATTAGGGTAATATTATAATAAAATTTTATCATATAAAAAATTGTAAATAATTACACAATAAAATTATATAAATCAAATAATGAATTTACAAATTTTCTAGGAATTTTTCTGACCAGGGAATTAGGTTTTATAACTTCCCGTGTACACAACTCGGGTCAACGTAGCATTTCTTTCTTGAGTGTACACGCACTGTACTCCCGCCGCTGTGACTGGCCGGTGGGCCCTGATCCGGCCCGCGTGGCATTGACGGTCGCAGATACGGTGGTGGACAGGATTGCCACGTGTCGTGTATCATTTGCCCGTTCCTTGACGGCGTCGTGGGGCTGACGGTGGCGTGGACGGAACCCGTCCCCTGTTTTCCGTGCGGCGGCGCTTCCGCCGGACCTCGCCGGTGACGGCCGTTCTCGACCCGTGGGTCACTGCGAGGGGCACACTAGCCTCATGGCTCCACCCTGACCTTGATGGCGCGGGCAGGGATGGTGATGGAGAGGAGTCCCCACGGCGGCGACGGCCACGACGGCTCCCGACGGCGGCGCTCCGTCGGCTGGTCATCACAGAGGGATAGGGAGGTAAAGAGATACAAAATCCGCGCTATTAGACCTCAGAGAAACTCACTGACCTGGCAACCTCGACCCAAGGTGATTAATCCGGCGGGAACGCCATGACTGAGCGGCGGCGGCGGCGAGCTCCGAGTTGGGGCAAATTGGAACCGGGCGAGAATGGATGGAGCGAGGAGAGTGGGAGCGGGTGAGAGCAGCACGTGTTCTAGGTCCGTGTGGAGCTCGGGGTGAAGGTGCGAGGTCGAATCGTGGCCCGGACGCCGCTATTTATAGGCGCGCTCCGGGAGGTCTGGCCGGCAAGATATTTTCCGCCGTCCGAGATCTTTTCCGGCCACCACTGACCGCGCATGGGTTCCAGCTCGCGTACAGCTCCGCCACGGCTGTCTTGCCGTCGTATTTCACCAGAGTTGTCGCTGTCCATGAGCATGGCTGTCGCTGGCGCTGTGCGCGGTCGCCGCCAGCGCTGTTCGCGCCCATGGCGAGGAGCGAGCTGGCGGATGTGACTGCTCGTGGGGATTCAGCAGGGCTCCTGTGCCCTCGTCCACGCCCTGGACGCGGCGGTGCATCGTAAAGCCGCGTGGCCTGGCAGGGCTGTGACAGGGTCGCCGGTCACCTCGTCTGAGTCTCTGCTTGCCAGCCGTCACGGCGGCATCGCTCGGTTGTCGGTCCGCGATGGCGCTGTGCCTCTTTGGACTGAATCCCGGTGGATGTGGATGCTAGCTGGCCCCTAGGTTGTCCTCTTGTGCGTCTCAGCTGTCCCTCGGCCAGATGGCTCGCCGTGGAGTCATGTCGACGGCGTGGCCGGCTTGTACGAAGGGAGCAGCGGCGCTGTATGCGTTGACGGCCATCGCTGTGCTTGCGGATACGGCGAGGGAGTGGTGCTGTGCGACGCTAAGGGCCAGCGCGTCGGTCGATGACGGCGCTGTGAGAGGGTCGCCGGTGGCAGCAGGGCGGGGCCATGGTGTCTCCGTGTCGCGCCGCGCGTAGACGGAGGTAGACGACGACGGTGCGCTGTGCGCTGGTGGGCTTCGATCTGGGCTTGCCCTTGCTTGGGCCCGCGCGGAGTTTAGATGGGCCGGCCTGCTCGCGCTATAGAGGATGGAAGGGGAGAGAAGGGGGGCCGGTTTGCTGGGCCGGAAAGATGGGAGGAGGGAAAAGTGAGCCCGAGTGCTCCTTTTCTTACTTCTTTCCCTTTTTCTATTTCTTTCCTTTCCCTTGTTTCTTCTCTCCATTATTTCATGGGTGTTACATATATATTTTATAAATATTTTCACCAGCACCTTTATATTCCCAAGACCTTTATTGTTGAGAATATTTATTAGTTGTGCTTGATAAAAATACTTATATATATATATTAGTACACACGTGTTTCGGTTATATATATTGTTCCCAGAGAAAACTTGTAAACCATTTCTCATGCAATATCTTCCATAATAAAATATAGAACTTACCTTGCATCCTTTGCAACCATAAAGCTCGACAAACAACAAACAAGGTTTCCTATTTCTAGATGGTGAGAGTTTGAATCACGGGTTTTTTTTAACAGGGGTTTCGGTTCAACGGAAAATAAATCAAGTTTTAGTTGTAATTCGAAAAGTTCAAATTTTTAGTGATTTTTTTAAATGATGCAAAAACACGGGTGTTACACGTATGCCCCCCACTTCTTGTGCCGACGAACCGGACACACGACATCTGGGAATATTAAGAGCTCGGAAAGGGAGGCCTCGGCGGCTCAGTTAGGAAAAGCCCTCGGAAAAGGCACCCCGCCCTCCCGATGGCTCGGGGGGCTACACCCGGCGCGCGCTTGCGGCGCACCCCGGAACCGTCCCTATTAAAGGGTCGACGAAGCCCTAGCCTCCGAGGACGCCTCGGACTTGTAGAACCTTTGAAGAGGTGACATCACCTCCCCAAAGGCTCGGGGGCTACTTTCAGGTACCAAAATAAATGGTACCCCTAATACCTCGATTATAGAAAGGATTACCCCAAACACACAATCGAGTTGTTAGGAACCCCAAAGCACGGTCACCCGAGGACCCACACGCGGGAGGAAATAGCGACTCGTGCGAGACCCTCCTCGCGGAGAGGGAGGTCCGACCACCTTCGCCCGAGGGCCCCTCTCACATCCTACCCCTCAACGGATCCAGCGCCTTTCGCCGCGATAGCCCGATCGTGCGCATTGAATGCGCCCGACGACCGTATTCCCCGACACCCTAGGTTCACTCACCGATGGACCGGTGGAGGTCAAATCCCACCGCGACGCAATCATCACGCCCGAAAAGCGACCTCTAAGCCGCGCTCCACGCCTTACCGAGCACTATTTCAACTCGCTCCCCTTACGCAACGTCGCCTCACGCGCCCATCATCAAAGGCCTCGGGCCACCGTAGCCACTGACGGAGTACCCACGGACACTATTGCTACAACTCTCGGTCGGAATCAACACACCCCTCGGACACATTACCATCTCCCTCGGCGGGTACCCCCCCGGGGTAAAAACAGGGGGCTCGGCAACTTATGATTACCCTCGACCAAGCTCGCCCGGGTGACTCACGCTCCTTGGTATGGACATGATGGGCAACTTGAAGATAACGAGAAGCAGACAATGCTCTTTCCAACATCAGCAAGTACAAACGCTACATCAGCCATGGCTCAAGTACAAGGCCATCCCGCGGCACAGCTACCAACTCCTGAGACGCATGTAACCATTGGCTTCTCCTTGGACCTATAGAAGGGAGAGCCCAGACGTAGCATAGGCAAGTCATAGCATTCACGCCTTGGCTTCACATGATATTGACATTTCGGCTCAATAAACACCACGCACAGAGACTTGGGGCTCCGGCCTCTCTCTCGACCCTGCTTGTAGTCCCCTACTATAAGCACCACGGTGCGGATACACGGTGCTACCCCCTCGACTGGACTAGGGCCGACGTTAGCCTAAACCAGTATACATCCATGTGTCATCTTGCATCACCATCTAGACCTAGGGAGGCGCAGTAGATTACTCGTTGGTGCTAGGGCGTTGGTCCAAAACACCGACAAGAGTGAAAAGGAGATAAAATTTTGTAAACTCTTCAAAGAAACTGTTTTCAGAACTTAGGCATCATTCACTGTGCTCACGCTTCAGCATTCCACTGTTTGGAAGATTTAGCCAAATAAGCGAGCTACGATAGGTATACCAAGTCGGTTGTTATTGTCTTGTAGTCCTCGGGAGACAATTTTATTGGGAAGGGAGAGACTTACCGTGTGTTTGGTTACGGGGCTGGGGGGATGGAGTGGCTCAGATCCCGGTTTTGGGGACGGAGCCACTCCGTCCCTCTGGTTTCGATCTTGATTTTGGGGATGGAGCGGTCCGTCTCATGTTTGGTTATAGGGATTGGGAACGAAGAACGGGGCTGCAATAAACACCGTTATTGTTGACATTTTGCATCGGGGCCCCTAAATTTTATTGAAATCTACCAGGGCTGTATCTAAAATTTCTTGTCTCTGGTACTTTTATGTAACCAACCCCGAGAGTGAAACAAAATTCTGTAAAGCCCCTTCTCTCCTTCCTCCGACGCAAAGTCCGCTGCGTGCAAGCTCGTGGCGGCGGATCCGCGCCCAGGCTCGTGGCGGCCGGATCCGCCGCCCGGCGGCCCCGCGACCGCCGGATCCGCCACCGAAGCGCCGCTGGGAAGGGCGCGAGGCGAACAGCGCCCGCCGGCGCAGCCCCCGCCACCGAAGCGCCGCTGGAAGGGAGCACGCGACCGAAGCGCCGGGAAGGAAGTACGCATCCGAAGCGCCGTCGGGGAGGGGAAGCGACGCGACCGAAGCGCCGGCGAGCCGCGACCGAAGCCGGGAAGGCGTCCGCGCCCGTGGAATCAAGCCGGCCGGGCGGAGGCGGCGTCTCAAGGCGGCGGGGCGCGCCGGGGGAAGCCGTTCGCGAGGAACGAACCCGCGTTTCAAAACGAGGTCGGCTCCACTTCGCGATTTCAACGGATGGAGTCGACCCGCATCTTGAGCGAATATTCCCTCCGAGCCGCTCCGTCCCTCGGCCATTCCCCAACCAAACAGCCAAAAAAGGAGGTCGGACCGTCCCGGTTGGTGAAATTCACCCAACCAAAACAGACGGTTAGAGGAAGAACAACCCTAAGACTAGCTAACCGTGTGTTTTGTAGGAGAAATGGAGCCAACCCACTTTTGATCAGTTTGGATGAGGGGCGGAGGGGAGTGGAGCGGTCTCAAAGGAGCATATTCGCCCAAGATGCGAGTTCGCACCACCCGTGAAATTCCGAGGGACGGAGCCGACTTGCACGGTTCGCTTCACGCCGTCGTCCCTCGATCCGCGCCACCCGCCCCCGCCACCGCCTAGGCTCAAAACGCGCGGGAGCTAGCCAGCGGCGGCGCGCGCCCCGATGAGCTGCCTCGCATCTACACGCAGGGCGGCAGCACTCCTTATGCGAAGGACGGAGGACAAAAATTTAATTTGGTTTCTCTTGCAAGGTTCCCAATGTAAAACGCCAAAGGTTTGCTAATATAGGCTCCACTAATTTCTAAATAGTCAAGGGTCCCGATGCAAAAACGCCTTACTAAAATTAGAAGTGCAACAAAACACCGAAAATCTGTTCAACCCAACCCAAATAAACAAAACACCGAAATGAGTTCAACCCAACCCAAATAAACCTGGGTTGGATCAATCCAACCCACCCAACCCTCAACCAAACAAAGGTTTAGTGGTTCTCGAGTTACCAGATCAATCTGGTTCGCACTTGAAGACTCCAGGTGTAGCAAAAATACCCGACAATGAAGGAGATAATAGAAGAATGCCAAATATATATATAGTATCAAACTATGTGGGGTTAATATTTTCGCATTGTTTTCTTAAAGGTAGTTCAACCCTCTAAATTTCATAAGTTTGAAACACACCATGCAGAGCACGTCCACAATAGCAGATAAATAGCTACATAGAAGAAAATTTTAAAAGGCATATATTGCTGACACCATGGGTACTGTCTTCAAAAGGCAATTGCAGCTATGATTTATCGCATGAGACCCATACTACAATATAGCGGGGAGATGCTATCACTGCTGACGGTAGTTGCCGCAGCCTGATGACTGGGCAACATAGGAATATGAGTTGCCGGCAGGGGTGCGGCTGTGAATTCCCATGGTAGCTGGCTCCATACCAGTTGTTGAAGCAATGAGGTGCCTGGAAATAGAAACTTCTAATTAAGTTACTGTAGAATAAAAGCAGTACAGCATAGCAGACATGAGTAATTAAACTTTGCAACCTATTATTTGATGAGGAATAGCTTATTCTAATGTTAAGTTTATAAACATGGTGTCCTTGATACTTTTTCTTTAACTTTCGAATCACACAACACAACAGCACATTAAACAATTTCGGGTAAGAATATTATATGGAAGTAAGTTTTGATAAGAGGATATGGCCTTTTTCTAAAGCAGCAAGTCAGATGAGGATATGGGTTCGTATCAGAATAAGGTCCTGTTTGAATCTCATTCTCTCTCATTTTCACAGTAATTCTATATAGTATTATAACGATTTAAACTTTGGACCTCATGGGGTTAAAATGAGGCTATTTGGATCTCATTTTCATTGTGGTTATTGCCTTTGCATAGAGAAAAATCTCCAAATTGGTTTGGGCAGATAGTCCAGGTGTTTTGGATCTCATTCTCATTTTCCACCTCATTATCATTTTTTCATAGGAGATCCAAACAGAACTTCAGCTCATAATTTCTACCCCATGAGGTCCAAATGCCATGCTAGGTGTCGTCCAATGCTCCAACAGTAGTCGCTAATTACCCTAGCTATGTATGTAGGGTCCAGCCACTTGTTGAAGCGTGGCAACGGCGGCTGAAGTAGCACATTCTAAATTTCTAATGAATGTTCCTGTATGATGAAAAATAGGAACATGGGAAACAGGCCATACGAAACACAACATACCAAATTGTTCTGATAGGGCCATGATGCGTATCCTCTGTAGTCCATAGTCAAAATCTGCGAATGTAATTCACAAGTCATTGAAGAATTGATGAGGTGGCTGGAAAGAAAATCTTCTAATTAATTTAACTTGTAGGGCAAAACAGTACAGCATATAGCAGACATAATAATTCCATCTTTGCAACCTATTATATGACAATGAATTAAAATCGAACTTATTTGAATGTTTTATTAGTTCCTTTTGGAATTCTTGCAAATTATATAAGCAGAGTACCTATTTTTTGTTCAATTTTCTAATCATACAACACAAGGAGATTATAGCAAATTAAACAATGGTAAGAATTTTCTAATCAAAATTTTAATAAGAGAAATTGTCCTTTTTCTAAAGCTGCACATCAAATGAGGGCATGGGGTCAAATCATAAGCTTCACAACTTTTCTTTTTACCTCATGATGTCCAAATGTCCTAGGTGCCTCCTGCTCCGGCGATTGATAATTTCCATAGCTATGCATGATAGGGGCAGGGGGCATCGGTGTATACACAGGGTTAAAGGGTCCAGCCCACATGCTGAAGCATTGCTGCGGTGGCTGGAGTGGCACATTCTAATTAGTATTGTTGTAGGATGATTATTCAAAATGGGCGCATGATAAAACATAAGCAGTGGATATGAAATACATCATACCTGATTATTTTGATGCGGCCATGATGAGTACCCAATGTAGCCCGGCTGCTCCCACCTGTTAAACTGTAGCTGCGGAGGCAGGAAATGGCTCATTCTAATTAATTTTGTTGTATGACACATAGGAAACAGTATATACAGGATTTATCATACCAGATTGTTTTGATTAGGATGGGCCTGTGAGATAAGAAAATTCGGTACAGTACTCTGAGCTCCATTTCGTGCATGGTTGACTTTCTCAGCTGAGAGCCTGAGGAACAGAAAATCCAATTATACAAAATAGCTCCAATATCAGATAAAACAAAGCGATAGCTTTCAGAATATTCAAGTTTTGTTAATTTCAAACAGACCATCATTGCACATGTACTCAAAGAACATAATACGAAACCTGCCTTGCGCGTTTGTTTTCAGATTCATAGGAATCAGTCTCACCCGCGTACGAAACCTGCCTTGGGTGTTTGTTCTCAGATTCATAGGAACCGGCCTCACCAACATGGATCTGCAGACATAATGGAGGAAGCTTTAGCTCATGGGAACTGGGAGTTCTTTGAAATATAAGAGCGGTACATGATAGAAAATACTTACAGCAATACTGTTTGGCTCGTTGGCAGGGCTTTCCATCACAGCGATCTTGTTTGCTGAGGTTTCAATGCCTATAAAAGCGGGTAAACTCATAAGCAATGCCATACAGCCATAGTTATAAAGAGAAACTCAGTAGTGCTCTTTGCAGACTCATATGGACTGCAAAATAACATGCGGTGTGCAATTATAATCACAAAAAACATTGAATCTTTTGAATTATCAGATAAGCATTAGCACAAAATTAATTTTTATCTGCGCTGAAAAATCTGGCTGTCCAGCACAGATTAAGATTAGATTCTACAGTGTAAATATGAACCAGCAGAGAGTAAACCTTTACACAACTTGTATCTATCATAAAAAGAAACAGATCATACAAGATTGAGATATGGCCATAAAGCCATGGTACAAAAAACAGGCATCCGTATTTTTCACGACAGAAACCACAACTACCATATGTAGCTCTGAACACCACAATATCAAAGATATGTATTATGTGGAGCGTGAAAGCGTCTAAGCAGCAACCAAGATAATTCGCCAACAGTGCTGTACATAACCATTGATTGAAAAGGTATAACAAATGAACAAGATAACTCGCCAACAGCATCACAGAACACAGGTGCTCACACAAGTCACAACCATGTTGATAGCAAGAGAGAAGGTCAGCAATTACCTGGAGTCATTTTCAGATGCTTTGCCAAAAGCACAGGGATGCAATATATGCAACTGAGAGGAATAAAAATATTTTCCAAAAGGATGCGATATACATGCTTCCACTTTCAGTGCCTTCTTCTCCGCAAAGGTCGACAGCAACCATCGCCCCTCCACCCGATGTACTGGTTGACCTGAGGTAAACGATGTCATTCGGTTCTGTGCTCAGGGAGGGCCAAGCTGAGGACAGGTTCTTGAATGTCAGGGTCCCTGCAGATTCACCCTTCTCGCTGGACAGCAATGCTGAAAACGAGTCATTGACCAAAATGTCATCAACATCAACAATGTGTCCCTTGCGCCAACAGTTGGACCCTATGTTCCTAGTCCATGTCATGGCACTCCAACCATTCACTGAGACTTCTATCCTGGTCTTGGGTTTCACAGGGTTGTCGCCGACAGGCGTGATCAAATTTGAATCGTAGAGCACATCCTTGGTCCTGGGGTCTATCGGCTCCTGAAGAGTGATCTCTCTTTTCGATCTCACGGTGTTCCATCTCAATAAACTTGAGCAGACCACCGACGCAAGTGAGATCGCGAAAGCGCCTAACTTCTAGTTGCGATATCTCTGTCTTCAATCGTTCTCTGTTTCCAAGCAAGGGCTCGGGCAATGGGATGTACCGAGCTCGACGGGGTTTTTTAAGCACGTCACATACCAGAATGCCTTTCAGCAAATCAACCCACAACAGCAAGCCATCTCGGATCACGAACACCTTGTCAGGTATAATAAGGGTCCGAGGACAAGGACATGGATTGGGCAGTACCTTGATCGTCCATTTTGCATCCTCAGACGAGTAGATGTAAAGCCGGTAGTTATTCGATTTGTGCACGTCACAGAGTGCAACCAGGAGATAATGGCCATCATCACCACGGGGCACAATTGCGAACTCCACTTCATGCAGGCCATAATCATCATCTGGAAGCAGGAGGCTTTGGAGGGACGGGGACTTGGGGTCGCCCTTGTACATGAAGTATTCATACTCGTCGTAGCCGCAGAAGAGGGCTCTGAGAAGAACGAATCTGCCCTCTGCACCCAACACGCGTGGGCGAGTAATACACGCATCGCCTCCCGAGCAGATGGGGATGGGGGCAACGCATGACTGAACTTCCAGGTCGGCGTCGGGGATGGCCATGAGGGGCTTGCAGTAGAGGGTGTAGAAGGACACATCCGGTGGATCGGCGGTCCAGAAGGTGACCTCCACTGTAGATTTGCCCCCCAATCTTTTGGCTCTAGCCGTGGTGTGGTTCCTGCTGAAGGCGATGTGCGCCTCCTTGGCGAGGAGAATCGACGCCGGCGAAGGGGAGACGTTCCCGGCGTCGCTCGATCCGGAAGCCATCACGATTTCGGCCGGGTTTGGGGGCATTAAGGGAAGAGCTCGAGGATTTGGGTTTAGGGTTAGGGGGCGGCATGGGAAGGGAACGCGGATGGAGAAATTTAGATATTTGACCCGAGATTCGTCTGCCTCTCGAGATATAACCCGGAATTCGCACGCCTTCAGAAATTTGACCCGAATCCTACGAATTGCTTTGAAATCTGGTCTTTCTGGGATTTTCGTGGATTTCGGGATTTCAAGGGGCTGGACACACTGTTCTGGGCATGGAAAAGACGTTGTTGCCCCTCCCTAGCCTGGACATCCTCTTGGACGGACGATAGCCTGGGCATTCTCCCGGGCGGTGAAACATGGCTATTTCGTTTTAAAAAAAGCATGGCTATTCCTGTGTGCTCGTCTTGCATTCATGTAAACATGACACTAATATTTTACACAAAAACAAATGTGTGCTAAAAGGGTAACAAGTCATGGCGTACACAGAAAACCACCATACAAGTTCGGTAGAGAGATTCACAAAGATTAAATAAATATGTTCACACAAATAACTTAGCCATGTAGCCAATCTGATCAAAGTACAGGTTCAAATAGTTTACATAAAAACAACCACTAGCCATGCAAAAGAGCCATCCAGCCAATTTAGTACAAGTTCACACCACAAATTTAGTACTACAAGTTCACACCACAAAAGATGGTCGGAATCTAAACGTTGTTGCCAAAAGTCTCATCACATAGAAGAGAGATTATTCAAGCATCCATGTTCCTCTTCTTCCTTGGAGTGAGCTTTTTTCTTTGGAGTGAGCTTTTCTTGGCACCCATCTTGTACCTTGGACTCTTCGTTGGAGTGTTCATTCCATTACTTGGCCCTTCTACGACTTGACTACATATCATAGGTAAATGGAACGGTTCAAGACATGAGTTTAGATGCACACACATGTCACACACAATGAATGATTTTTACCTTGATATAATTGTTGTGTGGCTTGCAAAGTGATTTCATTTGTCCCTCAAGATCCCCCATTGTTAGTTGTAATAGGCTAAAATTGAAAAAGGTTAATTGCAGGTAGGTTAAAAGAGACTAGTGTTGATTTAAGTTATCGGGAATCACCTTTGCCTTCTTGTTACAGTCCAGGGGACTAGTGTTGATTTCACTTGTGCCTTCTTCCTCTACAACCTTCCGCCTTTTGGATGGACTAGGAGTTGCATCACCTTTCCTACTACCAGGCGGCCTCCCTGCCTTCCCTTTCTTGGCTCTACTTTTCCTGTACATGCAAAATTGAGATGAGTACAAAATATTCAGCAAATATGCAGCAATTAGGCATACACATTTACCTCTTCTTTGTTCCATTGAGAGGGCACTTTGGAGAGTTACTCCTATGGTCAAGACCCAAGCAATTTGGACACTTAACCTTCCACATGCCTTTGCCCTTAGGCTTGCTTCCCTTGTTCTCTAGGCGACTAGGTATTCTATTTTTCCCTGTCTCTTCCAGACCTTTCTTCTCCTTTTCTTGTGGTGGCAAAGACTTTGAAACCAAGTTCCACGTGCACCCACCGAGATTTATCGGGCGGTGGTTTGATGACACCACCATAGGCCGATCTAAAATGGTGCCTGAGAATAATAAGGATCCAAATAGTCTTCCATCTTAGGATTTCTTTCTTTGATGATGAGTGCCAAAGCATGTGCACATGGTTTACCCGACACTTGCCACTCCCCGCAGTGCATACATGGTCCTTAATGTTCACCACGTGCCTTATGATCTTGTGTGAAGCAAAGACCTCGAGACTTGTGCTTCATGCCTTCCACTTGCTTCTATGTGCAAGTGACCGAAATTGTCGGGTCATTGCATATAGGCGGGCGTACAACAAGTGGCGACATGACATGTCCTTCAATTTTTTTCACCTATTCTTCTCCTCCTTGCATAAAGTTCCATGAATTTGGACCTCGGCTTGTCGGCAAGGTCACCCACTGGAAGGTCCTTAAGATCTTTCACCCAATTGTTCCAAACCTCGACACATTGTTGGTGACATGATCACACTTTATTGCCTCTCGAGAATTGGCTTCTCATCCACTTCAACTTGTGATGTTTTTTCAACCATGGCTCGACCTGTTTGTTTACTTCATACATCTTCTTCATCAAGTATTCATGGTATTACTCGTTGAAAAGTTAAGGTTGCGCAGGTACATTCTCCCAAATGCTTGGCCCTTGAAACCTCTTGCTAAAATTCTTTATCGGATGGACAAAACATTCTCTATGCTCGCCCAAGGGAATACCTTTTTACTGCATTCTCTATGCCCTTGCAAGCATCCGAACTTATAGCTAGATGAGGTGGACTACCAATTGCCTTTTTCGGTTGCTCCATAAACCAAGTCCAATTGAGAGTTGTCTCAAAGATCAAAATCCAAATACAACCTGGAAATATCCGAGTTTGTGACCATCTAGTCTTTGAAATGGTTTGTAGGTGCCCATTCCATCTACCATTGAGAGTCAGAATCTATACTCAAAATGGTCTACAACCATTGAGAAAACCATCAATGCTAGGCTTCATACAACAAAAGAACCTACGGAAAAAAAATACACCTTTCTCTCGTATTGACAACCTCTATCTCTACAACACTTCCCGACATCCTCATCTTAATCTCTGCTGCTATGAAGTTGAACAAAAGACCAAAACTTTCTTCCCATATGCCAAAAAGTTCTTGTCTTGCCTTCTCCCTTCCAAGATACACGGTTGGGTAACCAATTGTGCATCGATACTTTGGCCTCTAACTCTTGTTTTAGTTTTGTTGCGGGCATGTTTGGATCCTTTTTAGAAAAGGGATTGCCTTCTCACGCACCCATTTGTAGCTTGCCATCTTGGTTATCAATTCTTTAGTGGAGGGACAAAAATGTTTGCCTTTATTTATCGTAACTTTTGTCAAATTGGAACAAAAAGTGACAAAACAGCCATGAATATATATCAAAAATGACAAGACAAAGAATGCATATATATCTGAGTGATAAAATAGCCATGCATATATATCAAAAATGACAAGACAGCCATGCATATATATAAAAAAAAAACAAGACAGCCATGCATATATATCAAAAGTGACAAAAACAGCCATGAAAAGTGTTAGTACCCTGACTTGTTGATCACCAGGAATCGACCTTGCTGAAATAGACCATGAACAAGCTTGATTCTCACATGTGCCGTGGAAATAATCTGGGCGGGATTTCTTTGTTGCAAGCTGAAATTGCCCCTTTATAGCATGTTGTCGCACTGCAGTCCTAAACTCATCCATACTAGAATATACTGATCCAACTTCCATTGGAGGGTCGTCTGGGTCATACATAACAGAATCCTCACCAGGTACATTATCATGAACCAACAAGTCTGCATCTTCTTTCTCCACATCATCAAGATTAATATCAGCCATCCTAGCATGTTCAACTCTCTCATCCTCTGCTCTAAGGCCAAGAAACTCATACACTAAATCCTCATCCATCACAGGACATGCAGTACCAACCTGGTCTTCTGTAAGAGGAGTTATCAGCAGACTCTCCCAGTCAATTTCAGCTTGTTCTCCTTGTTCAGTGGCATTGTCCTCTGAGTTGGAAATATTTTTTGTGGGCTTATCCACCACATCAACAGACCGAGATTCCATAGCCCGTTCATCACAATTATGTAACACATCAACAAAGTTGCTATCATCCAACCGTGAAAAACCGAACACACAATCCAAATTCACCGGATCCGGATCGATTCTACCGGTACCAACAAAAATAAAAGAGACACACCGCATTGTGTCCCCCAAATCAACAGAACCCTAAACATGCAATAGAAAAGAGGAGATTGGGGCTCTTACTCTGAGAAGCCATGGAGCAAGTGGACCGGGTCGCGGCGGCCCTTTCACCCGCCGACCCCTTCACCGCTGATGGGGGGCGCTTCACCGTCGGCCAGAGTATCTCTTAACCCTAGCAACGCAACCGAGAGATTAAGGCCGGGAGGATGGGGCGCAAGGAGGATGCGGCGCCGGGAGGGCGCACTGGGCGGCGGACGGCGGTCGGGCGGGACGACCGGACCTCGGGGCGGCGGAGGTCGGTCAGCGGCGGAGGCGTCGCGCCTTCCGCGACCGCCTGACGGGGAAAAAGGCCGGGCTCGATTTCTTTCCCCCGTGAGAACAAAAGAGGAATTAGTGAAGGGCAAAGTAGTCATTTCCCTTGTCACAAATAGTACCAAATTATTTCTATAATTACGTAAATCCCGAAAAATCCATGAAATTCCCAGAAGACCGGATTTCAAAGTAATTCGCAGGATTCGGGTCAAATTTCTAAAGGCGTGCGAATTCCGGGTTATATCTTGAGAGGCACACGAATCTCGGGTCAAATATCTAAATTTCTCGCGGATGGGATCGGAGATTGGGAGGAAAGAGGGGGAGCCCGAAAGTTTCTTCGTGTGGGTGTGGTGTGGTGATGCGGAGGAACAAGGATCTCGGCTTCGGTTGGCGGGACACCGGTGCGGGTTCGTTCGTGCTCGTTGGGCTGGGCCGCGGACTTGTTGCCCGCTGTACGCCACAGCTTCCACAGGACCATAATGCTCCAGCTGGCCTTCCCGCTTCGTCTCCCACCTCCCACACAGAAACCGGCCGCAGTCCGCCCACGCCCTCCACCCGCCGAGCTCGACGATATGGCTCCTCCTCCGCCGACAAATTATGAAATATGACCGGTATTTGCGTGCCACCGTAAATTTGACCCGAATTTGTATGTTTTATGGAATATGACCCATATCGCATGAATTGTTATGAAATCTAGATTTTTCGTGATTTTGACATTTCAATAATTCCAGGGACGGTTTCACAGTTCAGGGCATGGGAAAAGACGTTGCCGACCCTCTCTCATTCACCGACGCATGGGCCCCACTTGTCGGTTCCATCTTCAACCTCCCACTTGCGGGCATGCGGCGAGGGAGAGTAGCTCCGACCAAACAATCACGGATGAGTCGGCCGCCGCGCGCCGGACAGCCTCCCAATGCCCTTAGGGACGAGAGCCGCGGAAGCCGTGGCCCGAGCCCGTGCATCTTACCACGCACGCCGCCGCCTCGGACATGCTCTCTCCGTCGGGCCGCGCCTAGGGTTAGGGAGTTTGGGAGACGGGGCGGACATAGAGCGGCAACAGCGGTCGGCCCGCGACGGAAGCGGTAAAACATGGTTCGCCGGCCGCCGGTGGCTAAAGTGGCAAGCTGCATTGGTAGCAAAGCAGCTAGTACTTTTTTTAGGTAACTTTGTGGGGACACAAAGTCCCCACCGCTTATGTTTTCCACAAAAAGCCGCAGAGACGGTGGGTGAAAATGGTGGCCTTGTTACATAGTTTGTTACAACAAGAGAGGGAGAGATAGAGAAAATTACAACACCACGAAATAGAGAGAAATTACAACACCACGAAACATAACAAAGAACACGATACAACAAGGGTAATCCTAGACTAAGTCGAGTCGTCCACCGAAGGCCGATTTGTGCCATCGCCGAACAAAGATACTCGCCGCTTCCCATGGTCTTTGTGCCCCGCACCGCTCCTCGTAGCTACGCTGTTCCACTTGTCACTCTTCCTCCGAGGGCCCACGGTGAAATGGAGACTAAGAGTGATGACGAGCACGCAGACCCCGGATCGCCGAACACGACGACCTTCCTTCAAGCCGATGGAGACATCCTACAACACATCCGGGCCTACATATCACCATCCAACGCAATCCATGGGGAGGAAACCTTGAGGAATGGTGTCGGGCGGCCACCCTAAGCATTTGATTTCCTGTCACCACCAAGAAGATCGTCGACGGAGCAGAGGCGCGAGGAGGACACTCGTCAGACCGACGACATGGACCGGCTCTACGAGACTAGTCTCACCCGAACACAACAAGAGAGGAAAGGAAGGAAATGGAGAGGATAGGTAGAGCTCCAAATGGCGTCGTGGACATAGATGGCCACAAGAGAACGACACCTTCAACAAGGAAGGTGGCATCCACGGATGCCACCGTCGTAGGTCGAGAAACGTGGAGGGGGATTCACCCGGGATCGCCCGCTCTGTCAAAAATAAAAAAAAAAAAAAAAAAAAAAAAAAAAAAATAGGGGCGAAATCTCCGACGACGCCTCCAAGGGAGAGGTATGACGCCGAGTGCGCCAATGTTGTCGACCTACACCAGGGTTGGATAGGGCGTTAGCCCAGATTGCACCAACCCGGCAAGCCGATTTGGCCGACCACCACTACCGGCCGCGATAGGATACACCAAGTTGAGTTCCACGACGCACTCGTACCGGGGACACGTAAGCCACGACGATGCCTCCGGGGAGGAAGATGGCGTAGCTTGCGCCTTCGTCGCCGGCCCGGACGGAGCCGGACAAGGTTTTCACCCGGCTTTGCGTAAACAGGAATTCAACGGTATCCATGCCACGACAGAGGACGTACCTCGTGGCCGCACAGCCGAAAATCCGCCCCGCTCCGTTTGCAGGGCCTATCCCGGCCAAAGAGACCCGAGGCGGTGACGACGAGCCCGTGCAGCTGCACGGCACCCACCAGCAGCGGCCGCCTCCGGCACCACGAGCGCCACCAGCAGGGCACCGCAAGTAGCAGGAGTGGAGGCAGCCCACAGCCACCCAAACGAGGGGAGGTTGGGCGCCGGTCGTCGTCGAGCTGGCGTCAGGGAAGTAGGACACACTGCCAGTGAGTTGGGCCGGGGCGCCAGCCTGGTGCCGCTTCCGTCGAAGAGCGCGGCGGAGCTGAGCAGGAAGGCCGAGCTCCGCGCCCAGATGGAGCGCCGTCTCCTCGATGCCAGGACGGATGTGGGCAGCAGCAACGGTCGACCATTGAATTCGTGAGAGAATAGGCGGTGGGTCCCATTATTTTTAGTAATAAAAAATTGTTATAACTACAAACTATAAGCTTAAATTAAATTTGGATTACACCATGAATTAATTCTTAATCCTTCAAAATAGATGACACATGGATATATTTCAGATAAAATTATAAATGGACCCCACTAATGATAGTTTAATCTATACTAATTACTATTAGTGGGCCTACTTGTAATTTTATCCGAATATATCCATGTGTCATCTAATTTTGAAGGATTAATTGACACTTGAGCAATGGTGTAATCGGAATTAAATTTAAGGTTATGGTTTCTGAGTTATAATATTTTTTTTTATTACTTAAAATAATAGGACCCACCGTCTATTCTCTCACCTCTCACTCCTTTCTCTCACGCATGCTCGTGGTGGGCCAAGTAGCGGACCGGTCGCACATCGAGAACAGAGAAAAAAGTAGCCTTTGCAGCGTTCCAGCACCGGTCAACGCCACCCCGCCACCGTGGATGTACCGGTGGCGCACATGCGTTGCCGCGATATGTGTAAAATTGCGGCCGAACCCGCTTGGCCAAACCGGGATATGTGATACAAATAATTTCAAACTAAGGACGGATTTGATTTTTTTTTAAAAAGGCGAAATTTCAAAAAAAAAATCCCAAATCGAGGGTGGACTTCGGCTGTCGTATGGTCAACCCTTGGTCGGTATACACGAGTAAATGCGCAAATCAAAACACTACGAAGGAATGAGTGTTATACCTGACTGCTGTTTAAACTCTAATACTGAAAAAATAAAAAATAAAAGACAACTTGAGCAACGGATTTACCAAATCAGAAGATGGAGATTAGTTTTCTTTGCCAAAGATGCCTCACATTTGAAAGTACACATATAGTCTAACACTTATCAAGATTGCTTGTTATTTGGGTTTCAACTCGTACATGAACATATATGAATTTTCCAGTGAAGTTTTTCTTCCAGAAGCAGACTGGATTTGAAACCCAAATATATATGAATTTCGCATATGCTTCCAGAAATATTCTCCTGATGGTACACTACCTCTGCTTCACAAGCCTTGTCAGACTGTAAAATCATATTACCAAAGCATTCTTCATTAACCCTATTTTGCAATGAAAATGCAAACTACAGTCAGCCATGTGCTGTCTGCTCACGAGCAAGACAACAGACGGAGACATGAACGCACTGATACACACTTGAGTTATAGAGCAAGCCTAAATTACATGTACTTCTTATTGGAAGGATTTTTATCCATTCAGCTTCTCGTCCACTACGTTTTTCTTCCTTCAGCTGCTTCAGTAACTGATGACAGTGAGCAGCCCAATCGCCGTGACAATGATGGTCGATGGGACCCCAAACCGGAGATGGCACCATGGCACCAGAAGGTGAGGTTGTAGCCGAAGAACTGGGCCCGCCTGGCCTGCTCGCAAACAATCAGATTCGCAGCAGAACCTAGGAGGGTGAGGTTCCTAGCCACGGTGCTGACCCATGCAAGGATGGATGAGCCAGGCTTTCCTCTCTGAACCATGAGAAATCGCAGCAGCTGATGCAGCCACTCTTGTACCGAGCAACAGGACTGAAAAACAAGATGAAAATTTCAGACATTAGGATGGACAGAATGAACCAATAAT
Source organism: Hyparrhenia diplandra (assembly GCA_015847255.1). NCBI lineage: Eukaryota > Viridiplantae > Streptophyta > Magnoliopsida > Poales > Poaceae > Hyparrhenia > Hyparrhenia diplandra. The sequence goes on along the minus strand of JADLZK010011836.1, from coordinate 155,587 downwards.
TAATTATCTCCCAAATCTGAAACATGGATCAAAAGGAAATTAGTTTGTTTGGTTCGGTAATATTAGCTTGTTGGTTATGACAAAACAAACACCTCTAAAATCTATTTCTGTACCATAGTGTTTCAAGATTATTTTCTGCAGAAATATTCTCAGTGTTGCATACTTTATTTACTACTGTGCAGAAATTACTCTGCTGTGGAGTTCAAGATATATTTCAGCCAGTTCTTCAAAGTGGCAACAACCCTCTTGTGGCTCCAAACAAGAATCATTGTGGTAATTCAGTTAATCATGTCTAGGAAATTTAACATCTTCTCTTGAAGCTATCCAATTTTCATTATATATGTACACAAGACAAGAGTAATGTTTCCAATTCCTTGATTTAATCATGCTTGTCATGAATAAAGAACAGAGGCCGCATATTAAAAAAAAAAAGTATTAAAGGTTTATACATGGGCATATGCGTAAGAAAAATTACCTGTAGGAACATTAGAGGCCACATTTGAAAGGACAAGAATCACCACAGCAAGAAGAGCAACACCTTTAGCACTATCAATTCGTGAATATGAGCTCCCATAGTGTGTTCGGTATGCCCGTTTTGTTGAAGCCATCAACAGTGATAAACATCCCGCAGAAAAGATCAGCAGTGAGTATGACACCTGCAAGTATCAAAGTACAACAAGATGATGATCACCGTTGAGACCAAGTAAAGGATCCACGCGTTATTAAGCGTTAATCAAGATTTGAGGAGCATACCCTCTCAAGGCAAGCCTATGCATCCGTGAAATCAAGTGCCAGAAGAACAAGAGCCGCAGTGATTGCAGTCCAGGACATGTTCAGTCCCATTAGAAGTGCAATGAGCATACCAAGAGTGATAAGATAAACAGCAGTCTTCCACACAAGTATTTTTCCATCTCTTCTCTACAACTTCAGCTTCTTTCTCCTTTTCCCCATTCATCTCTGGGGAGGTGCCAAATCCTCTATTATCACACTCCTTTGCTGGCTAGCAGTTCTTGTGAACTTCCTTGAAGACGCGCCTTCATCTTTCCGATCAGGAACAGTCGAGACCTCTACCATCTCATGCGACATGCTGGATACCCGGAGAGACTTGATCGCAAGCTGAATGTCAGCCTCAGAATTGATGCTTCTGCTTCTCAGGTTCTCATTCAAGCTGGATCTGACACTGTTGCTCCTAATTATTGGTTCACTTATGCAATCCATATCATCTGGATTCAGAGAAGAAACAGAAACATGTGACATTCTAGCCGGTGTGAACCGATGAGAAGTAACCTCATCGTCGGCAACCACCTCTGGCCCTGTGGGCTGCCCACCCTCCTGATCCTTCTCCACAGACAGGTAGTACTTCCGAAGTACAAGAGTAGGATAGCAGCATTTGTGAGGACCCCAACAATCATAGCTGGGAAAACTCCCAGCAAGAACTGGCAAATGAGATCCCACTCTCGACAGCTATGACAAGGTTCTGAGGGTTGCCGATGGGCGTCGCAGCAGAGCCGATGTTTGAGCTGGTGGCAAGGGCCAGTAGGAAAGGCTGTGGTGGCAGGTTGTTTTGCCTGGCAACCTTGAGGATGAACTCAAGTGATGACAACACAGCATGTGTCATTGGTGAAGAGCGCGCTGGCAAACGCGGACACGATGCAGAGAGCAGGTCCTTGCTGCCTCTGCTCTTCCACGAGAGCAGGTTGCCGAGGTACTCCTACTTAAACATGTCAGCCCTCTCAAGGAAGATGCTGACGACCATTGTGTCAGCACTTCCCCTACCGTGGAGCACTCTGCCGAGCCAGTCGACAGGCCAAGGCGCAAGCGTACCAAGAGCACGAGAGTTTCTGGGCCTCAGTGGGCTGCAATCGTCTGTAACTCGAATGTAACTGGGTTGAGTGGAGAGAACAAGCCCGCTAGTGGCTGAGTATAGATAGCCACAGGGGAGAGGAAGAAGTCAAGTCATAACATTCTACTTGTATTTTCTTACTTGCAATAGAAGTAGAAGTAGTTGGCGTCGTTGCCTTTCCGGCACGCCGCCGCCGTCGTGTTCCACCTACCTTGTTCCGACGCCGATCCGGCTCGCCGCCGATTCCACTGCAGCCACCGCTCACACATTGTCCCGAAGAGCAGGCCGATGATCGGGAGGTCAATGGCAGCGTACGCGTCCTCGGGGGAGATCAGGGGCGGATCTAGTGTAGTGGCATGGGGGTGTACCCCCAAAATTTCTGAAAACAATCAAGTATATATACTCTTTAATACCTTGTATATGTATAATACATTGTTACTCATCCCACACAACAGCACCAACACTCTAAATTTGTTGATTTTTGTTGTCAAAATTTTATTTTGTTGATTTCTATGCCCAACAATCGTCTATTTTATTTTTGCTTGTACCCCCATAATTGAAATCCTAGATCCGCCAGGGAGATGACGCGGAACAGGACCATTAGCGTAGCACCGAGGAGGGACCCAGCCGTCCGCCCAACAGGCATGAACGGGACGGTGGGGAAGACGGCCATCACTCAGAAAATCCCAAACGCGATACATCCCAGCACTACTTTGGAGGTCCCTGCCAACGCCATATTAGCAAATCCTTGTCTTCCTCTATCTACAGCTAAAACTTTTTAACAATTGCACTTCAGAACCTGTCACGACTCACAAATTGAAGCGAGAAAAAAGAAGCCTTATCACTAAGACCTATTCAATAGTTCAGGAGTGTTATAGATGGTTTACCTTTCTCGAAGCATCTGATCGGTTGTAGTTTAGGCCAACCTGTTCAGCATATCACGAGTTTGCTGTATTTGTTTCGTGCTCAAATCGTTGCGGATATAAACCGTATCTGTGGCATCGTGTAATAGTATTTGGCATTTTCGACTCCCCTGTACGAGTAGTACTCTTCTTTCAAGGAACAGGAGGAGGATCGGTGGATAATTTTACTCACTAGTACTACGTGTATACACAGATTGACACAAGATCGCTGATAGCCTGCTACCTGATACATGTCATGCATGCATATGACGTAGCAAACATACAGTACACAGTGGCAGTATTAGTTTGTGAATAGGCAAGTGAACTGTGTTTAGTTTCCTCTATCTGATGATCTGATCTCACTCTAAAAAGAGTCACTACATGCATGCTGTAGAACTACTATGCTTCGGCCGGTTTAATTACCAACCCAATCTCAACGCCTTAAGGCCTTCCGGAGTGGTAGAGATGCCCTAAAATTTATGGTCCCAATAAATAGAGTTGAGGACCGATGTCCAATGTGTTGTAGTGTAAAAATAACTAGCACCGAAGCAAAATGAGATGGTTGAGACCTAGTATGTCAAATAAAATAGCATCTATTGCTTTCTATCTCTTGAGGCGTACACATGGATAATCAGGCATGCAGGCTACTACTGCGGTCCCCCTTTCTAGTGAATCTACATGCATCACTCCCACGATTCATAAGACCAGTCTCAATGCATAATTTAATGACATAGTTGTAAACTAGGTAACCGAGCCAAATGAGTTTCATGGGATGAAACTCCTCTCATATGATCATGAAACTCGCTCATTTTAATGACCTTGCTAAGTCAGCAATTTTGTTTATGTGACACCCTATTTAACGTGCCTAATTTCACTCCAAATAAGCATCTCTACCTACAATGTATGTCGAGAATGATCACTCTCTGTACTTTTGGGCATCACTAGCGGAGCACAGTGCTGAGGATGCTGACGGCTCGATCCATTCATACATCCAGACGCACGGCGCTAGGTGTAGTTTGCCTCTCTCTCCTTCCAGTCTCGAGACTCTCCACCATGCAACTGCACCTTTTCTTCTAAAAGGGCCTACAAGCATCTGTTGGGTTATTCTTCTGCCCATCCTATTTTTAAGTGGATTTGGAAGTCTTAATGTCAACCAAATCACAAGGTCTTCTTCTGGCTCCTTCTCAGTGATCGTTTAAGCACCAGAAACATTCTTAGAAGAAGGAATATGCACCTCCCTTCCTACAGTTGTGTTCTTGTAACCTTGATATGGAGGAGACAGTCAGCCATTTATTCTTGGAATGCCCGACTGTTAAGGACTGTTGGGCTCTGATTGGCCTAACTGTTATAAGCATTCAAGACCCAGTCTGCAGGTTCCAGAGTTTTAAGCAGCAACTTAATCATAAATTTTTTATGGAGGTCATTATCATCATGTGTTGGAGCATTTGGACTTTGAGAAATAATGCAATCTTCAGAAATGGCTGTGGATGTCCTTTATGATGCCTAGAGATTTTCAGAGAAGTCTTCTCTGCCCTCTTGTGGAGGAAAAAAGAAATATTTCCCAGCAATTGAAACATGGCTACAACACTTTGCTTAATTAAGCTAGTTTTCTTTGTTTCTTTTTTTGTTTCTTAATTAGAGCTAGTTTGGTTGCCTCCTACTTTCTTGGGGCAATTATTTGTATGGCCCTCCGAAAGTTAGTGTGTATCTCTTTATGGCATTTTTTTCAAAGTTAGCTCTATGGCCCGAAAAAATTTTGTGTTAGCTCTATGGCCTTCCATTACCTTTTGGCACTTGACGGTGTTAAGTCTTGGGGAAAAGACCATTATACCCCTGGATGAAAAAAAAAACTGCAAGGTTTTGTTTCTTTCGTTTTTAAATTTGGACATATATATTGGACACAAGACACATATTTTTGACATAATCAAGGTACCAAACTCATGGATAGATTGATAAATGAACAAAACAACTTTTTTTCAACATATATTTTTTTTTTGACAACGCGTGGTGCTCTGCCCCTCTGCGATACAGGCGCATACACCTCTTTGCCTAGGTGGGTTAGTGTTTACGGCGATGCACTCCAACTAGGCCCGCTAATGGGGCGGGGTTGAACGGGTATTTTGGGGCGGGTTTTAATACGGGGTACTATTGGGGCGGTGGAAACGGGTGACACTTTTGTGAAACGGGTTGGGACGGGTTGGGTTGACGACACAAACGGGTTGGGACGGGTTTGTGGCTCTATGGTCATAGATCGGCGCATAAGTCATATATCATCTTCCGTCGGTGAAACGGGTTGGGGCGGGTTGGGTTGGCGACACAAACGGGTTGGGGCGGAGCGGGTGGTAGTTAGGGTTTTTAAAATATGGGTTGGGGCGGGTTTGGGGTGGGTATCCACCCATTAGCAGGCCTAACTCCAACGACACACATTAGGGGACGGGATACAGTATATGTGAAATTTATGTGCTTTGCGCAGAAGAAGCAGGACGGAAAGTAGTGAGTGCTCTCGGGTAACGAAAGATCCATTTGGATTTCACCTCCATCAATGCCCAATCAAATTTCAAACATGCATTGATAATTTATTTTATTTCATTTTATATATAAGCGGTGAAGAGTGCACAAACAGGACAAAGTATAATCTAATAAAGACACGTTACAGAAACAACTGAATGAACTTTCCGTAACAGAACAGCAACAGAGGCGTCGGTGTGCGGCGAAGCGCCGAACTTTGCCTGGTGGAATGGAACCTCGTGAACTGCACCACCTTGTCCGTGACCGGCAGGACGCGCTTGGCTGTCAGGTGCGCGGCGAAGCGCCGGCTCCACCCGTCCAGGACCGGCGCCGCTCGAGGGGAGGATAGCCTGGGAGTGCTCGGTTCAGTCAAGGGATAGGCAGGGGCATTTTGGTCATTCTTCTCCTCCAACAGTGGTAGCCCCTAACAGATTTCTCCATCAAACCTAACGGAAGGTCATAGAGATAACCAAAATATTTTTCGGCCATATAGCTAACTTTTTAAAAATAAAAGGCCATAGAGATCAATACTAACTTTGAGAGGGCCATATAGATAATTCTCTCTACTTTCTTTGTGTATCTTTCTTTCTGGTTGTTTTGCTCTGCTTGTAAACTCTTTTAATCCTTTTGGTTACGTTTAATAAAATCTTGAGTAGGGGCTCCCCGGCCCTCCTGTCTTTTCAAAAAAAAAAAAAAAATGCATCCTCTCTCTCAGCGAGCTGAGAGCGCTGAGATCTCGCGAGCATCGATCGCGTACTTTGAATGCCGGACGAAATGTACAGAGGCTGACAAGATACTCCACTTTTAGAAAATTATTATATGTTACTCCTCCATTTTAAATTATAGTTCGTTTGACTTTTTTTAACTCTAAGTTTGACCACTCATCTTATTCAAAAAAATTACACAAAAACAATCAAATTTAAGTCATTTTTAAATATCATTTGTTAATAAAGCAAATCATAATAAAAGAAGTGATATTTTGCACAAAATTTTGAATAAGACTAGTGGTCAAAATTGGGGTTAAAAAAGTCAAACGAACTATAATTTAGAACGGATTTAGTATTGGTTAGGACATTTTTGAAAAAAAAAAAAAAAGGAGACCGCGTTAGGTGTATGTACAATGATTCAGACAACAGTTGTTCCTAAGTATTTTATATATCCATGATAAACAAGATACTCCATCGCATGTTTTGAATAAAAAAATAAATTTTAACCTTTATTTTTTCTTATTATATATAGTCATTTAAAAAAACTAATATAATCTCAGGGGCACTTTGAGTACAAATCCGTTGATATAAATTCCATTTTCTGAACTTGTATACGCTCTAATAATTGTTTGTCAAAGTTTATATAAATTAACTAAATAGGGAGTACCAGACGAGTCACTGTTAAATAAACTATCTAGGAGCAATCTAAATAGTACCTAATTGTTGAATGACACGTGAGGGTTTGTTTTTTCGAACCGAGGGTAACCTCATCTCCATTTTAGAAACGGAATACAAGTGGCATTCAGAGTTTAAAAGAAAAGGACAGGATCAGAGCTGCGAGCGTGACAGAAAACGCCTAAACAGCCCAAAAGGACCCCAACAGAAGAGCAAGACAGACAGAACTAGGTGGTTCAAAATCGCAGACCATATTACATCCATCAATAGAACTACAACTGTTCATGAAAGATATCAGCTGGCTTCATCAGATCACTCACTGGATCTGGGATCGAGGTGAGAGCAGAAAGAGTCTCAGAGTACGCAACCACTAGTGCGTGGTGCGTAGTCCGCGCTACTTCTTTTAGACCTCTAAAATGACAATATTGTTTATATAAGAGATTTTCATACTCTAGGCCTCTGTTAATTTCTAGACCACACATTTCTTTCTCACCTTTCCTAAATCCCAGTCGCTTGGGACTGCTCAAGGAACCCCGCCCGAAACAACTCCACCCACCCGCCCCGACGCCAGCACGTCCACACGCAAGGGCGACCTTCCGACGGCGCCTCTCCGCCTCTTCTAGGGTTCTGCGAGCATCTCCTCCTCCTCCTCTGTTATTTGCCCTTTTTTATAGAAAAAAATTATAAATTTTTTATCTATGGCTTGTCAATTTGTTAGTTGTGATATGTGGCTTGTAATATGTGGGAGCGGCGGTGGGGGTGCGGCTGATGGGAGGAGATGCGGCGGGGTGGTGGTGGCTGGCGGCGGGGTGTGAGCACCTACGGGAGGAGATGCAGGACCGAGAGGAGGAAGATGAATAGGAGCCGATCTAATTGGAACGTCTGTTTTACATCCAGTGGCTAGGATCGTCGCCTGAAATCCTACCTTTATAAATATAGTAACTCCCTTTCTTTCTCTTCCGGCACAATTTCGTGACGCCTCTTGACCTCTTCTAAGCTCTAAGGGTTGATGTCACCCCATTGTATATGGCTTTAAGGTTTATTTAAATATTGAGATAAAATTTAGTTAAATTTTAACCTGATCCATTACGATACATATGAAGTGGGGTAACACGAGTACAACGTGCGAGTACAAGACTAATATATATTTATCCAGGAAAGGGAAAGCATAGGACGGTAACACTAGTACAAGACTAAAAATGGGTTCGAGCGTTTGGGGCCATTGCTGATGGCAGCATAGGACGGTAACACTAGTACAAGACTAATATATTTATCCAGGAAAGCATAAATATACAACATGCATGTGATTTACCATTTCTACTGTCTAGTTATAGTCGATTCAGTTCTAATAAATTTATTTTGTTATTTTTTTTTTGGATTTTTAAGGATTTATTACGCAATTTTGAAGTTTCAGCAATTTTGAAGTTTTACAGGAAGCAAATTTATGTGCTTAGGATAAGTTACAGCAGTTTACAGGAAGAAAAATTCTACATAGCTCGTATCGATATGTTACAACTTGTTTTTTTAATCTATAATTGGTCAAATTTGATATACTAAAATATGACACTTGTGTTCTACTAATAGTTATAGGCAATTGTTCTTGGAGTTGGTGCTACTGCTCTCCTTTGTTAATGGGTGTGTTTAACACCCAAAATTTGGTGCAAAATTTTGGACGCATGTCACATCGTACACTGTAGCACGTTTTGTTTGTTAGTGGTAAATATTATCCTACTATGGCGTAACTAGGCTCAAAAGAATCGTCTCGCAATGTATATCTAAACTGTGTAATTAGTTTATTTTTTACCTACATTTTATATTCGATACATGTGCCGGCATTTTGATGTGATGGAGAATCTTCTTTTTGCATAGTGGAATTTGGAGAAAGTTGGGGTGCTAAACACACCCAATAATAATAATAAATAGTTGTAGTAATGAGCGAACATGACAGCTGGTTGCAGTTGCAGGAACCTACCTAAAACTGGACACGACACGGATGCTCGCATTTTACTAAAAATTTATCTAGAATTTAAAAGCATTGTTCATAACATGGTAAGTGTTGGAAAGGTGACGTGTTGGAAAGGTAAGTAAGCATGCATGGGTCTATACTATCGCAAAAGAAAGAAAAAAAAACACACTTGTCAAAATGCTAGAGGCCAGTGAGCCGATACATAAACCATGTTACAAACCAATTAATGACAACATTACGAGAAAGCCACTACATTTTCCTACACTAATAGTTTATAATATTTGATCACTAGCTCAAAAATGATGATACTGATGCTCAGAAAGCTAAAATGTAGAAATGTCAGCACCAAGCACAAGGAACTGCCCATGATAACCCAGCATCTGATCACTGGCTCGAAAACTTCATTTCATAGTGCTGAGAGTCTGCCAAATTAAGCACCACGATTTAGGCAAGCTCACCATAGAGATTCAAAATTCAAAATAGCAAACAAGAGAACAGGGATGTAGCATTTAATATACCATAAAAAGCTGCGATGATCTTCTTTCCACCCAACCATCTTTCGTTCAGTGCTTTCTGTGCGCTTATGGCTGCAGTGATACTGTCAAACCGCACGTATACAAAAGCAGTATCTCTGCACCGCAATGGTAACAACAGTAGGGGTTAGAGAGTAGATCCAAACAGTTCATTTAAAGAGTATGAAGGAGAAGCTATGGGAGTGACAAATGAATCGGTGCTAATGGAAGCATAGGTGAATTCTAAGGACACAGAATCACACTATTAAGATTTTATGGGGAGCTGAGAACCTAAGAGAAGTTCAAGGAGCCCCAGTGCATTCCACAATTCAGATTTATGTTATATTCTAAATGAAAAATTGTAATGCCACATGCTGGAGTACCGAAAAAAAAAAAGCACAAAGCATGACAGATTTATTCAAAAGTGAATATGTTGACTTACTTGTCTACAAAAATATGTTTTAATCGACCATACTTCGAACATTCCTCCTCAGCAGCCTTTCTAATGTTCAAATCAATATTAGGATCCGTCTGCAACATAGCATGCTAATAGTCAACAGATGCCAACAAAAAAGGGCTCCCCAGGTCCATGAGCAACAATTAAATGACTTGGCATAATAATGCAGAGAAATCCTAACCTCCAAATCAGGCATTCACTAGGTGGAGCCAAATCAATTGATGGGGTAATAATTGGAGTTGCCCCAGCAGTTCCAATCCTACCAGTCAAACTGCAGTAACAAAAAAGGTTGACGCTTCCATTGAGTAAAATTTGTAGACATACAAAAGGGTAATATCTACTATAAGTCTATAACAAAATTTAGTTCAAGTTTCTTATGAAGCCAATCGTTGAAATTTGCATCAAACTGGTAAGGGCATTGCAATAAGTTTCCCCTCATATGTCAAGTTTCAAACATCATTAATTCGCCATCCTGGAATCTGCAGTGTAACTGGCACTGAATACTAGAACTGTAGTAAACAGAATATTTCAGCCAAACCACTTTACACCAATTGAACCTAGATGTATATATGGAAACAATGTTTCTGTTGTGGTGGTTGAGTGCTGATATAGTAGAGGTCAATACTGAGAGATTTGGCTACAAATGATGGCACTCGTTTAAGCAAGCAAGATAATGGCATTCTAAAATCAAATGAAGTCTCTGCAGTGCCACAAAAAAATGGACGAATAGTCCATTCAGCACCTCAGTAACCAAATGTGCAGCTCCGCCACCAATTAATTAATGGACCTAGACTAATTTTTTTTAAGAGTTATACTTATCAAAATGTTGAGTTATACTTATCAAAATGTCAGGACGATTATTATGCAATCAACCTAAAAAAAAAGGTACCTGGTTGTAACGCCAGTGTGGTCCAATTTCTGCAGTAGAATAGATTTGGATCTGGCATTCAGTGCCTGCATACATCAGGGACCATACATCAAACATAATGTTACAGATAATATGTATGAACACCTATTTTGTATTAGACTAAACAGGCTCGTTTTAAAGAGGTTTTGTATTAGACTAAACAGGCTCGTTTTAAAGAGGTATGAAAAGACCAAAAGGACTTGGGCACACTTTTTATGTATGTGAAACCAAGAGAGAGTCAGCTTGGAATGTTAGCTTTGCAAAGGACTGCAACTCCCAATTCTTCATAGAAGCAACACTTAGCTATTCTGATACTGTCAATTCTGAAGACATGATGGCATGCAAACACAAACATACTAAATTGGTAATACCCGAGCAGGGTGGGTGAGAAGAGGGGGGGGCAATATTATTAACTGATCCTTTTAGCATCTTTGTTATATGCAACATACAGAAAACTTCAAAACTAGACACCAAAAGTTAGAGTAAATGCATCAGCTAATTTGGAGGAACATATGTACATAAACAATGACCATAGGTACTCAACCAAATATATAGTTTCAGAAAAAGAAAGCTAAAAAAATACTATAGTATTAAATTCATTTGCCAAAAAAAATATATTCTTAGGTGTTTGGATGCCATGTATACAAGTCGGTTAAGAGAGACCTTTAGGGAGTGGAATATCTTCAAGGATTTAGCTATGGATAGAAGCGCATGGAGGCTAGCTATCAGCGTGCCTGAACCGTGACCTTTGTTCCTTTTTCTATCTACCATCTTTACCTTTTGTCTTACGCCTTTTTTGAGCTCTTTTATACTTGTTTCATATGGGTTTCATCTCTAGCCTACCCCAACTAGCTTGGGACTAAAGGCTATGTTGTTGTTGCTGTTGTTGTTTGGATGCCATGTATCCACCTCGATCCATGTGTGTCGGAGAGGGTTAGAGTAGGCATAATTCATACTCCATACAACAGTAATAGAACTAAAAGAACATTCAAAAAAATTGAGACTAGTTGAAACCCACCAAGCCTCCACCTTCATCATCATCCAAATCTCCTAGATCTCTTTTTGGATCAACTTCAGGTTCATCAACCTCCTCTTTCCTATGTCTGTGCAAAGATAATTCTTCTTAAGAACAGATAAAGTGCAGTAAAAAAGACAGGCTGAAATAATAATAGAATAGCAAGTACACAGCATATAGTTGGTCTCAAAGTACAGGTTCAATCATCTTGTGCACATAGGCTAAGCAGCTATAAGAATAACAAAATATAGCATGTCTTAAGTATTGCAACTTAATATCACAGACAGACGTGGGAAAAACACAATATGAACATCCTCCATTCCCTTTGTGGCCATATATTGTAAAGGAATTGATCAAAGGAAAATGCAGTGGCCAGCCAGGTATAAATATGATCCTTTAGATCACCAGTAAATTGCACAGAGCTATTAAACGGTGGGGCAAAAATGTGGATAGCTTACAGAAGAGAGACAGAAGAAGGAACTCATGAATTCCATTTCTGTTTTGGATGAACTAAGTGAACTGAGAGACCTAAGTCAGGTTGAATGGAATGAGAGATACAGACAGGAGAAAGAGTTATTAAAGATTTTAGCAGATGAGGAAACTCAGTGGCAAAGAAGAGGGGGAGAACAATGGCTCTTAGAAGGGGATTCTAATACAAGTTTCTTTCACAAATGCGCCAATGGCAGAAAGAGGAAAATGAAGATAACAAATCTAGAACAGGATGGGGATGTGCTGATTTCAGAGGAAGACCTGACAAGACATATAACAGAATATTACAAGCAACTTTTTGGGAAAACAAACACTGCTGATATACACCTGGATGAGACCATGTGGACCCCGGACCAGAAGCTTAATGAACAATAAGAGGCCCAACTAATAATGGTCTTATAAGTATGGAACAGGTGATGAAAAACAGATTTGTGAGTAGTTGCTTGTAATGCCTTATTCTAGCATAATTTTAAAGGTCAAACCTAAAAAAACCTATCTAGGTAATGTAGCTCATTCAACAGTTTGTTTCAACAAACTCGAGTTGAGTTGGAACATGCACCTGACATAGCGTTTGCAGTAACGATCACGCTCTTCGTCATCATGGCGCCGCTTTGACCGGTCATGGCTCCTTAGCTGACTACATGTCTCCCTCTCCCTCTCCCTCTCCTTCTCCGGTTCACGGTAGCGACTATGTGGCAAAAAAAAAAAACATCTTAAGAATAAGATCACTCGAGCAGACTAGCATAGCATACTGATGTCTGATTCAATTGAATGTCACAATTACATCAATAACATATGACACAAGAAACATTAGGTACATGTAGGAGGTCCTAGTGGCAATCTGATTTTACGAATGTAGTTTAAAACTAATAATGGTCTTATAAGTATGGAACAAGTGATCAAAAACAGATTGCTTGCAATGCCTTATTCTAGCATAATTTTAAAGGTCAATACTAAAAAACTGTACAGGAAATGTAGCTCATTCAGCAGTTTGTTTCAACAAACTTGAGTTGAGTTGGAACATGCACCTGACATAGCGTTTGCAGTAACGATCACGCTCTTCGTCATCACGGCGCCGCTTTGACCGGTCATGGCTCCTTAGCTGACTATATGTCTCCCTCTCCCTCTCCCTCCCCCTCTCCTTCTCCGGTTCACGGTAGCAACTATGTGGCAGAAAAAAAAACATCTTAAGAATAAGATCACTCGAGCAGACTAGCATAGCATACTGATGTCTGATTCTATTGAATGTCACAATTACATCAATAACATATGGCACAAGAAACATTAGGTACATGTAGGAGGTCCTAGTGGCAATCTGATTTTACGAATGTAGTTTAAAACTAATAATGGTCTTATAAGTATGGAACAAGTGATCAAAAACAGATTGCTTGCAATGCCTTATTCTAAATTTTAAAGGTCAATACTAAAAAAACTGTACAGGAAATGTAGCTCATTCAGCAGTTTGTTTCAACAAACTTGAGTTGAGTTGGAACATGCACCTGACATCGCGTTCACAGTAGCGATCACATTCTTCGTCATCACGGCAGCGCTTTGACTGGTTGCTCCTTCGCTGACTCTGACTCTCCCTCTCCTTCTCCGGTTCACAGTCGCATCTCCTCCTGTCCCGCTCTCTTTCTTTGCCATCATGGTCACGGTCCGGGTGCTTCCGACTGCTCCAGTTCAGGTCACGGTTCCTCCTGTGCCGCTCTTTCCCATTACCATCACGGTCACGGTGCTCCCTACTCTTGCGGTACATGTTATGATAGCAGTCCCCATGCCTCTCTACATGGTCATGCTCTTTGTCGTCGCCTAAAGATCCACGGCTTACTGATCTCCGCTGCTCATAAATGTCCAAAATCTCCCTCACCCTATAAATTATCAGTTAAATTATTCTACATATTTTGTATACATATGTATGTGTAAATATGGTTCACACAAAGAGAAAGCAACCACTAGAAACTATTCACACAATATAACAGTATGGGTGCCAATATTGACTTCTATATGGCATTACAGTACCCCAGCCACCCCTCTCCCTAAATAAAAGCCAACAAAATGCAACGAAGAAAGAAAAACTTACATAATATGTGCTCTTTTAGCCTTGTACATGTGCTCCAGGAATGAGGGTAGGAACTTCCCAAAGTAATATGCGACATAGAGATCCAATTCCTCCAAACTGATGCCCAAAGCCTACAAGAAGTAATTAATTATTGCTTTTCATTTTGCATACCAAATTTAGGTTGAAACAAATGTGACCAAGTAACAAATCATAGAAATAAATAAACACATACTTCAGCCAACTCTGGCCCATGGACTATGAAGTTTCTGAGAAAAACAGCCAAATACCCACTTTCACTCGTATATGGGAAAAACCGAACATTTTCCTCATCTGGATCCTCTGATGTTGTATGGTCTCTTGTATCAAAATCCAATGGACGCATGTCTGGCTTTTTCTTCCAATAAGCAAGGTCAAGGAGTTTGTCTTTAGAAACAGTCAGCACTTGCCACCTCTTATGGATCTTATTCTCGTCTAACTTTTGAATAAGTTTGAGCCTTTCTCTAGGGCCCAATGATTTATAGAACTTGTAATAATCCTCAAGCAGGATTCTTCTCTTAGAAGATTCTAGCAGGAAAGGATGGTTCCTAATCACCCACAGTTTGGTCTTCCATATTTTTTCTTTCGCGTTAATATCGAGATCTTCTATACGACTTACAAAGTCTTCTGCATAAGCTGGCCAGCTAGGCTTAGGTGCTTGGGAGCGGTCAGCTGAAGACTTGGGTGCAAGCTGAGAATATCTTGGTTTGACCACCTTACGAACAAGCGTTAATAGATCCTTTTTAGTGTTCACTCGATCAGCTTTCTTGCGGGCAACCTTGTTGATGACAACATGCAGAGGGTCTTCAGCAGCAACGAGCATGTCATTTGGACCATAGTGTCCACCATAGCTTTTGCCTTTCCTATGCAATTTCTTAAGGTGCTCCATGAAGCCATCTAAGACAGTAGCACCAGACGTGGTAGTCTTCACATGATTGTTTTGTGGGATACTACCTTCCCTAGATCCTACACTGAATGCATAGGGCTTGACAGGAGGATGCTCATCAAAAAAATCGAATACCTCCACATACTCGATTTTTAGAGTATATATTCTTGGCTTCTTTCGATTGGGAGTGGTGGTGGGGAGATCGACAGTGATTCTGATGGAGAGGGAGACGGAGAGATAGACAGTGATTCTGATGGAGAGGGAGAGATAGACAGTGGTTGTGATGGCGGTGGTGGTGGTGGCAGCGGCCGCCACTCATCTGGCCCGATATGGGGCATGTAGGTGAATTGTCCGAAGTGGGATGTAGGCGGAAAAGGAGATGGCCCTGGTGGTGGTGGTGGCAGCGCGCCATGGCGCATAGGGGAATTGCCCAAAGTAGGATGTAGGCGGAAAAGGAGATGGAAACGCCGACGCGCCGGGGTATGGCCACCCGAAATGGTAGGCAGTAGGCGGAGGGTGAAATGGCGCACCGTGCGGTATTGCTCCCGGGTTTAGGATCTTGGGCGCTCATAATGATCGGCAGCGGCGGCGGCGGCGGCGGCCGCACAAACCAGCGTCGCTTGGGAGGAGCGGCGGGCCAACTGGTTTAGCCTTTCGTGCGGCTGCGTCGTCGGCGGCGGCCGGCCGGGGTTTGCGCGGCGGCGGCGCGGGCGCCGCCGCTGGGGTTTGCTGCTCGGAGACGAGGAAGAGTGCGGCCAGCCTTTGGGGAAGGGTTTTCGGGCGTGTTTGATTTGGTTTATTATTATTATTATTATTATTATTATTAAGGCTTGTTTAGGCGGAAATCTTCGGTCCGACCAGTCTCGACCGGAAGGCCCGTCCGACCACCCCCTCAGCCCAGCGCTCGATGGGCCGGCCCGGTGATCCAGCGGGCACTTCCATTCCTTTTCTTTTTCATTGAGCAGACGAATGAGCGGCCATGCGGCTCACTCCCCATGCGATGCATGCAGGAGATGCCATGCGATTCACATATGGAAGCTTTTTTTTTAAAGGAACATGTATTAATTTTGGTTCATTACACCGACTCTTTTACAAATAGAAATCCCAAGAAAAGGAAAAATTATAAATAAGTACAAAACTCTTGTTCATCTTCCTCAAAGCCTTCAGAGATTCGTTCGTCACCGCCGTCGAAGCCGCTTCCCAATCGTCGTGGGGCACGAGAGCCAAACTCCACGAGGTGGAGGCCGCAGAGGAGGACTTACTTCTAGGCGAATCGGCCAAATAAACTGTCTCCCAGGCGCATCGGCCAACTCCCATACCCATGACGCATCATTCGATTCCACCGCCGGCAACCCGAGCAAAGCTCGATTTTCACCAAAGAACATCTTCCTTGAAATTAACAGGGTCAACAACATCATCACCCGAAGAAGACGACGATGTGCCGGCCCTCGACTCGCCAGGTCTCCACAGCCTCTCCGTTGACGTCGGAGAAGATCGCCATCAGAGAACTAAGGAAGCTGGGAGAAATTATTCCGATGCGCCGCCGTCTCTTCCGCATCGCCGACGTCGCCAGGACAAGTAAGCCGCAGAGGAACCACACTCCTCCCGCAAAACCTAACTCCACCGCCCGAACATTGACGGCGAGCAAACCCTAGACCTAGGTGGACTCGACTAAAACCTTACGAAGACAGAAGATCCGTTGAAGAGACGGACCCCCGCTCCTCGTCACCACCAGCAGCGAGGCCGGAGGCGAGGGAACGGGGGTCGTAGACGGGTGGCGGCGGCGGCCCTCGACTTTCTTTCTTTCGCGAGCCCTCGACTTTCTTTCTTTCTCGATTCACATATGGAAGCTAGCTAGGTAGCTTCTAAACCTCTGGAGTACTACAACTTAGAAACACTCACGACGCGAATATGACGTGATGACCTAGTTTTCTAGGGTTTTGACAACTCCTTGGATCGCCGTCGGTAGGATCTCACGACCGACGACCCATCGTCCCCATCCACCTATCCGCTCGGGCTGACTAAGGGACTGTCCCCTTGCTTTCCCCAACCTTGGTGGACCGTGGTGGAGGTGACGTTTGCATCTGATACGATCAAGGAGATGGCGGCGGAGTCTTCTCGGGGCAAGGGGAAGGTTGATGGTGACGAGGTGGAGACGCCGCTCGAGGGCCTTAGTCCGGCGGGCGGGCGAAGAAAGATGGGGTGGTCCCGGCGGCGCCCGGCGTACAAGGTTGTCGAAGGTGAAGTGGATGGCGGTGGCGCGGCTCACGACGACCAAAAAGTTCAGCGGCAATCCTTGATATCCACCATGAAGGCGGCATGGAATACGGCGCAGGAGGTGTCGTTTTGTTCCATCGAGACGAATTTGTTTGAGATTCAAGCTTTTTGTCTAGGGGACTGGAAGAGAATAATGGAAGAAGGAGCATGGATCTTTAGGGGCTATGCCCTAATGCTCGAGGAGTTTGATGGCTCTACCCCGACACCAACAAAGTGTCTAGGTTCTGTGCAAGCGTGGGTGCAAATCCACAAAATCCCACTTCTGTACAGGACCTTGGAGATCATCACAAAACTAGCTGTGAAGGTGGGAGGGGTGATCTCGGTGGAGATGAAGATTGTATCAAGCGGAAGAGGGGATTTCTACAGAGCTAGGGTTAACTTGGATGCGGCCAAACCTGCAGTCGGTTCGTTGCCCTAACTCATAAAGGAAGTGCACCCATGTACTTACAAGTAAAGTACGAGAAGATGCCGCGTTTTTGCTTCCATTGCGGCTTGATGGGCCACGTTCATCTTGAGTGTGGTCAGGGAGTTTTCAAGGAGGAGGAGCTCCAGTTCGGAGAGTGGATGCTGGCAAGTGGTGATTTTTGGCGTCTTTGGCACAACCAGCGTTTGGCCTTTCCAAGCAACGAGAATGGGAAAAGGCGAAGTAGAGTGGCATCATGTGTCACTCCCTTGATTGTGAAGGTGCTGCAGATCTCGAGAAAGTGTTGCAAATGGGCACTTGCATCTTCATGTGCCTTCCCACAGAATTGACTAGCTTGCACCATACTAATTGCCTTGATTTGGTCCTTTTCTTTGATTTCTTGATTTCTCCTCTTTTCTCTCTGATTTTCTAGGGTTTTCAAGAGTTCACCTGTAAACCTGAGTGTATACAAAACTTGTGGAAAGCATTAGTATAAACCCTATCTTTTATTTGTTCTCGTTCTCATATGTTCTATTATTTCATGGTAAAAAGTTGACAATAACTACCGTCAACAACACCCCACCGATCTCACGGCGCCGCTGCAGCCGATCGTTGTAATGAGCAGCACGGGGAACAAAACCCTCCACATGGGGGCAAAGCTCTCGATCAAGGTGCGGCGGTCAAAACCGATCCGGGCGCGGGGGAGGGTAATATCCTCCGGGCTCGTGGGGTTGTACCACTGCGCATCGGCACCCTCCGCTTCTCACTTATGACCATCCCACCTCCCCGTCACCTCCCAATGCCGCCGCGTTAGAGTAGTTCGAAACCGCCTCCCATCAGTATGTGTCGGCGCCCACCTCCAACCAGTACCCTTACATGCCTTAGTTCGGACCACTGGGGTTGTTTCCATTTGCACAGTCCCAACCCCCTCCCATTGCTTAGTTGTGGTCAACCCCATCCCGTTCATACCACCAGGGGCGCACCGGGAGGAGCCATATGTTCCATGGAACTACCTGTTGGTGGATTTGCAATAGCTGTAACAACTGCAACCATCGTCATCACCACCGCCAAGACCATATTCAACACGGACACCAGCGGTGCCTTCATCTTCACCAATGTTGTCATTACCAATTGCATTCTTCGTCTCTAGCTAAGCGTCATTTGGAAGATAAGCATCATACAGATCCTAAAAGGATTACAATGGTGACATTAGAGATTAAATATATGTCAGTGTTAGGCTTCTCTGATGAATATCAAGTGGCTGAACCATATAAGTTTAAAATTGGATCTTCATTTGGTGATATCCCACAAGCTGACCATACAAAGACAACACAACTTGGGGCTACTGTGTAGATGGATATGTTACATTCTTTTTTTTAAGTTACATACAGTGAACAAAAGTTTTGGTGGCAATTTTGATGTAAATGATATGCTTGTGTTAATAGAAGATCCTTTGCATGTAACAATCAACAAGCATTCTAATATGAAAGCTTCAAAATTAAACATACACAAAAATTTGATTAAGCTACTCAATTCTTTAGTTAAGACTAGTTATTGTGAAATTGAAAATAAACCTACATATGTTGATGATTTAATTTAGTGTTATCAGGCATCATCTTTTACATATTGAGACTGCCGAAAAAAAGACGGCTACTTGAAGACTTTTACAGCTTTTGTAAAACACTAAACATAAACAAGGTATGTCATCCTAGGTGGCATTCTTTCACTACGTCTAAAGATAAGTTTATCTCTGCTATATACTTGAAAAATATTTAAAGAGACTATACTACAGATCTACATGAGAAAAAATACTAGCCATTATCCTTTTACTAGCGAGGATAACTATCTTGCAATGTTCCTACGTAATTTTAGTTGTGTTGGTGGTGAAGGCTTTGCTCAGGTTGTGGTTAGGGGTGGGCTTTGCTTAGGCTCTAGTCTCGAACAGGAAAGAAAGAGTGGATGAATGCTGAAATTAGTGGGAGGAGTGATGAAATTTATAGGGGAGTTTGGGTGGTGGGGGGATCGTCCTCCCTACCTTGTTGGTTCATGAATCTACATGCAGGTCCCTAGAAGTATTAGGCATTGGGCCTTTTTACAAAGACAAGTTGTTGTTTGTTTTCCTAATTGTAGTGATTGGTGCCGCCAGTTGTTCTCAACCTTTAGTCACTAGGGCCAAACCCTAGATAGCTCTTGCCGCCAACCCCCTCCCTTCCTCCTTCCCTCCGTCGATCTCGTCGGCGACAAGAAGTAGGGGGCCGCCCCGTCTAGGACATGTCCCGCCTTCGTTTTGATATTTTCACAGTGCTCCTCTCAGTGGTCGTCGTAAGTAGGCGACTATGTCCGTCGTTGTGTCGATGTTAAATTTGGAGTGCCACCTAAATAAGATAATTGTAGGTTTTCCCTTCTCAGCTATTTAAGGAGGGATTGGATCTATTTTCCCCTTTGATGGGATCGTATTTTTCGGTCATTGGTGCTACCATCGGTGGCAGCACATTTCTTTTTCCGATCGTCATTGGTGATGTCTAACTGCAGCGGCGGATGGTACATGCGATTCAGCCATCGAAGATATGGTCGATGTGTTTTTCGGCGCCTACAACGCCTTTGCGGCCTCCACATTTGTGGAGTTTTCTATTGGTGAGAACCAAGTTCGGATCTGGTGTTGTTCCATGATGATGGAGTTTCCTGAAGCGATGGGGACGCGCCGGTTGAAAGAAAGACGAAGAGTAAAGACCTAGTGGTGTACTTCAATGTAATCTTACTTTATGTTGAGGTCTTGATTGTAAAAGGGGTTATATCTTAATGAAATCCAATCCCTTTCTCGAAAAGAATGTAGTGATTGGTAATGGATTGTGGATGTCTTTCTTTTTGTGGCCACGTTGTTCATGATGTACTATAATTTATTCTAGATCTTGTATGCAATTGCTTATGTGAATTTTTGTGTTGGTTATAAGATGATGATAATTTATCTACTATAAATCCTCAAATGTAAAACCTTTTGTTTGATTTTGTTTTATGTATATCCTAGTTTCCGTTTTGTATTGTTAGGACCTTTTATCTTATTACGCGCTTCTGCCATTGGTGTTGCACATTTCAGGAATGGTCTACGAAGTTGGGTGATTCTTTCCTGCTGCGGTTTTGTTGCTCAATTGGCAAGCCTTTTCAACTTGTTATTCACGTATCCTTCAAAAAAAAAAAAAACTTGTTATTCATGTCGTAACTCCCTTAATTTGTCAAGCAATGCATGTGGTTTCTTTCCTAGAAAGCATCTGACAACCTTTCAGACCTTTAGAATTTAGTTGGGTATATTTGCATTTTCTTTACTTACTTGGTAAATGCCCGTATGCGTTCTAACGGGAAAATATAGTATCACAATAACATACTCCTTTATGAGCATAAGATAATGTAATCGAAATATCTGGAACATCAATATTGCATGAGAAATTATGGTATTTAATCCTCAATTCCTAAGCTCTCTACATTGGAGATCCAATTTGCCAGCCTTTTGATATTTGATCCTAAACTCGTAAATTCTTTTCAATCTAAGGGATCACGTAAAGATTTCCTCTTGTTTTCTACCTCCAAATATCTCTTCTAACTATTCGAGGCACGAGAAAAGGTTGAATACCCCTGCCTTCCTAGAACTTGGACCCACGCGTTGGTTCGCATTTTTTTTCCAACGCGACCTTAAAGGAGACGTCCGGCCGTCCACGGACGCAGTCGCCCGAGCGCAACGGTCACCGTCAATAATTCCATTTATAACCTGCCGAAACTCTTGTCTACTCCGTGCTCTTGTTCACAAAAATGTTCGTTCTTATGGTCTTCAAGTTCTGATGGGCTCAATGGGCCAACCGAGATAGCTAGATTAAACTTATTTTAGCGTGAACTACAGCTTTGTAGTTTCAGAATTATTGTTTTCTTTTAAAGTTTACTAGCAAATATGCCCGTGCGTTCTGGCGGGATCGTAACTTATGCCCATGCGTTCTAACGGAATACATAACTTACACGGTTATTTAAATAATTTTCAATATAGAGTTTTATTTAATAATTGTTACACTCCATTTTATTTTATAATTAGACCAGCAAGATATGTGAACTTCGTATATAAGCACATGTCATATTTGGGTCCATCGTGGAATTAGACTCCAATACGCACCTACAATACAAAGTTGTTTGACTTTTCTGCTCTCGGATAAGCTGACTAATGTCGTTATGAAAAAATAGTGTATAATAACTAAGAAGTCGGGTTGATAAGTTCAAGCGAACACGCGTCTAGGTTGTGTGGGAGATGATGTGTTCTAGTATGGTCAAATTTTGCACTATGTCCCTATAGGCTATTCCAATTAATAGCATGTTTTTTTCACCTGTATAGGTTATCAAATCAACTCTGGATACATGCAAATGAATAGACCTCAAGGCAAATAGTTTGTTATTAGATTTTTTGTTAACGTTTGATTAGAGGCATACACTATTCTGTTTGTCGCTAAAATTAGACACCACACATTTGGTTAGCGCCGGTCTATAAAACAATAAGAAATGATAACACTTTTTTTTTAATTAGAGCAGTTAACATTCTTTACATCGTACCTAATTTTTATGAAGAGGTTTTGGTGAAAAGTGCTCTCCAATTGTTTTTATTGGATATTCTAATATAGTCATATTTTGTTTTTGATTTCTTGCTAGCTAAAGATAGAGAATAAGGATGGCTCTTGATGACGTAGAAAAGCTGTTGGAGAATACAAAGATATAAAAAAATGTTTTACTCAAATAACTCTCGAAATGATAACTTATAAAATAAAGTTAAAACTACTCTCTCCATTCTAAAAAACATGCAATTCTAGCACAGTGTTATGGTTTAGTCTCTCAAGTTTGATTAATTATAGATAAAAACTATTAATGTTTATGTTATCAAATAAATATCATTAGATTCATTATGAAATGTATTTTTAATAAATTAATTTGAGGTCATAAATGTGAATAGCAGTAGAAGTTTGGTCAAACATATGTTACTTATGCCGGCACGGAGTTGATGTTTTCTACGGGATGGAGAGAGTACTTTTGGATATGCTCTTAATACTTTTATATTTTATCAATATGCAATATGCATTTTTGAAATAAATAAAAATCTGACAAAGAAGCCTAAGCTATTCCAAGTTTATTCACGCCCTCCTCTAACGATCGTGGTGTTATTTTTTTTTTTTTGAAACTGATTGTGGTGTTATTCTCTCTCCACGTAGACGTAGAGCAGCGATGATTTTTGTTTTGGGAATCAACAGCAGCAGACTTACACCAGCCTGATTTGGGCCACGGTTCCTGATTTGGGCCACGGTTGCTTCATCTGGGCCACGCGCACGCGCACACGCACATAGCCTGGAGGCGGAGCCGCGGACGCACAGCGTGGGGAGACTTTCCTTTTGCACCAGTCGGATTTATACTAAAAATAATCAGCTGAAATCCTAATTGTATACGTACGACAGGAGGAGGTTTTTCTGGTGACGTGCGGGCGCGCGGGCGGGCGGATAGCGGACACTCTTTATTATTAGGTATAGATTATAAAAATAAATCAAATAAAACCCCGGCGGCCCGGTCCCCTTCTACCCGCCGCCATAAACCCCTAACACACAACACAAGTGAGCTGCCCGAACAACCCAGCCCACGCCGCCGGCGGCCGCCCGCCATGGTGAAGGCTTACCTCCGCTACGAGCCGGCCCTCACCTTCGGTGTGATTGCGTCGCCGGAGTCCAACGTCGCCTACGACCCCTCTGGCCGGCGCCTCCTCGCCGCCGCCCTCGACCGCCTCGCCGCCTGGGACCTCAAGCGTGGTCTCCCCGCTGTCTCCTTCGCACCTTCCTCCTCCTCCCCGCACTCGCTGTCTCCTGCATCGCTTCCTCCCCTCCGCCGCCGTCTCCTCTTCGGTACCCCTGAATCCTCTCCGGCTCTCCCTGCCTTCATTCAGTTCTCTTCGAATTTGGCTGGCTGGTTCCCGCGTTTGAATTTGGCTCAGTTTCGTGCGTTTGTGTTTTGTTTGGTATAGATTGCGAGCGGGCACGCGGATGGGAGCATCAGGCTGTGGGACGCGGAAACAGGTGCTTGCGAGGCAACGCTCCACGGCCACCGCTATGCTACCTCCGCCCTCCGCTTCGGCCCCTCTGGCGCCGTCCTCGCTTCTGGCAGCAAGGACTGCGATGTCATCCTCTGGGACGTGGTTGCGCAGGCTGGGCTCTTCCGTTTGCGTGGCCACCGTGATCAGGTACACTGTGGTTTCCCATGTCTCTGAGTCTGTTTGATTGGTTAGCGAAGCTTAGTAGTGCTGATTGAGGGGATTACAATGTGCAGGTCACAGATTTGGTGTTTCTCGATTCTGGTAAGAAGCTGGTGAGCTGCTCCAAGGACAAGTTTATCAGGGTTTGGGACCTTGAAACACAGCACTGTCTCCAAATTGTTGGTGGTCACCGCAGTGAGATTTGGTCAATGGATGTGGATCCTAGCGAGAGGTTTTTAGTGTCTGGGTCTGCTGATCCAGAGCTGCAGGTATTTAGAATCCGAGAATCAGTGGAGGAGAGTGAGGATTGGAGCAAGTGGGATGTGCTCAAGCTATTTGGTGAGATTCCACGACAGAGCAAGGAACGAGTGGCAAATGTTAGGTTTAATAGAGACGGTAGTCTTGTGGTATGCCAGGTGGCTGGGAAGACAGCAGATATTTATAGGGTTCTTGATGAAACAGAGGCTGCACGTAAGGCCAAAAGACGGGTGAACAGAAAGAAGGAGAAAGCATCTGCGAAATCCATGATTGCTGAAGAGAATGGCACTATCATTGATCCTTTACCAGCTCAAAACTTACAAAAATCCCACTGTTATCGTCACCGATGTATTTAAGCTACTTCAAGTTTTACGGGCAAGCAAAAAATATGTTCGATTGCATTCTCACCAAGTAATCCTCCAAGAGGATGCCTTGCCACTTTGTCTCTATCACTCAACAATAACATGCTTGAGACATATTCAGTGGACAGCGAGAAGGTATCGAAGATGTACTCAGTTGAGATGCATGGACACCGTTCTGACATCAGGAGTGTCTCCCTTAATTCAGAGGACAACCTCCTGATGTCCACTAGCCACAATGCTGTCAAGATATGGAATCCTAGTACAGGGGAATGCCTTCGGACCATTGACTCTGGATATGGGCTGTGCAGTGCTTTAAATTAAATCGGTTTGGTCTTGTTGGTACCCAAAGTGGTACTTTGGAGATTGTGGATATTGCCAGTGGGAGCTTAACTGAGGCCATTGAAGCTCATGCTGGCTCCATACGATCAATTGTACCTATTCCAGATGAAGATGGAACTGTTGGTGCGCGAGGCTTTGTCACTGGAAGTGCTGATCATGACGTCAAGTTCTGGGAATACCAATTGGTGCAGAAGTCTGATAATGTGAGCCTCCTGTGTATTCCACTTAGAACACATCAATTAATGTTATTCATCAGTTCCTGTTTTCCTATTTACTTCTCCACAGATCAGTTCCAAGGAGGAAAAACATTTTTATATTGAATGGTGATGATTTTCTTATATGACTATCTTCTGTATAGTTTTTTTAACCTGAAAAATTGTTGCTCTATCCATCAACTCGATTGGATGTTATATTAAGTGCTTGAATAACAGTTCCAGGTCAAAAGGATTTTATCTGTCAGTGTTGATATAGTAACCAAATGACTTGTTCATCTATGTATCAATTTCAAAGATTCAGTTGTGTGGCTATTATTTATTTCTGGAGTTCTTACTAAGCAGCTTATTGATTTCTTAACTTTGTTACAGGACTCTAAGCAGCTGACTGTTACTAATACGAGGACCTTGAAAATGACCCGAAGATGTTCTTGCTGTCTCGATCAGTCCGGAAGGAAAGCACATTGCTGTTGCTCTCTTGGATTGCCATGTCAAGGTTGCTCTATAAATCATTTCTACTCACAGAACGTTTTCTTTCTATATGGGTTTTTATGTAACTGCAAATTTGGAATTATACTATCATTTATGTGTTTAGAGTATTTATATGTATTTAGATTATAATTTTTGGAGCGATGATATGGGATTGGTGAACCTGAACCCCTGGTCCATATGATTGGATTGTTTATGTAATATAGACTAGATTTTATTGTTTTATCAATAGAAAAAAAAATCTCGCCGATGTATGCCTGCCATTATAATATTTCTAATTGCCATGTGCATGTTTCCATTAGGTGCTTATTTTCTTAGAAAAAAGGAAGTGTCGATCTTTATAGTCTGCACATTTGTTAAATTGGTTCTTAGTGTATCCCCAGTGAATCAGTGACTGAAGAGATTGTTGACACATGAAAATCATCATTTGCCCTTCTCTAATTCTTCTGAAAGTGTAAAATTGAAGAGATGTCCCTCTGGATTTCACTTTCTATGCTAAGTTTGGTTGCTACTTAGGTAAAAGTAAAAACTACATTTTGGAAAGAATAAAAAGTTGCTTCAATCTATAATTACCTCTTGATACTTTTCTTACCTCAAATGTTCTTATGTTTATACAGGTCTACCACATGGACACACTGAAACCTTCTCTAAACCTTTATGGGCACAAACTTCCAGTTCTCTGTATGGACATATCATCTGACGGGGCTTTGCTAGTTACTGGCTCTGCGGACAAAAATTTGAAGATTTGGGGTATGGATTTCGGGGACTGCCACAGATCTATATTTGCTCATTCAGACAGGTATGATTGCTTTTTAATTGTTGTTTTTTGTTTTGATTATAGGCAGAACCTTATATAATTTTTTGGATGTCTTCACTTTGCAGTGTGATGGATGTTAAGTTTGTGTATCGAACTCATTATATATTCAGTGTGGGGAAAGATCGCACTGTGAAGTACTGGGATGCTGATAAATTTGAGTTGTTGCTAACACTTGACGGACATCATGCTGAAGTTTGGTGCCTCACAATAAGCAGTCGTGGTGATTTTATCGTAACAGGTTCACATGATCGCTCCATTCGGCGTTGGGATCGTACTGAAGAACAACTGTTCATTGAGGTATTTTGTGATTATATAGGGTTGAGATGAAATTTCTTTTTGAGGAGCCTCAGAACATATTCTAGTAGTTTCAACCTTCTTTGAGATTGCTCTTTTTCACCCCCTAAATCTCCATTATACCCCAGGAAGAGAAGGAGAAGAGATTGGAAGAAACCTTTGAGGCTGATTTAGAAAATGATAATGAGTATAGATATGGTCAGAAAGATGATGCCCCTGATGAAGGTTCTGTTGGTGTTCCTGGTAGGAAAACAAAAGAGACAGTAACTTCTGCTGATGCAATCATGGATGCACTTGACACTGCTGAGGAGGAACTAAAACGCATTAATCAGCATAAAACGGTAAACCATACATTACACCTTGTTCCACCTATAAATAATGGAACATTTTCTTGATCTTCATGTTCCACAATTTTCAGGAAGAGCAAATTAATTAGCGAAGGTAGCTAAATTTCAACCTAATGTTATAATGCAAGGGCATTCACCTTCAGATTATGTTCTGAATGTAGTTTCAAGTATCCGTCCAAATGATTTGGAGCAGGCCCTCTTGGTATGTGTTTTCTGTTCTATGGTGATAGACTGCGCAACAATGCAATTCCACTTGCCAAAATTTTACTTATGAGTTTGTGTTAAAAACTGTTTTTGTTTGTGTCAGATACTGGTTCATGGCAAACTAAACTGTGTTTAAACTTGTTACCAGCTATTTTCTTCCTTTATTTTTTATTTTTGTACATTTGAAATTAACTTTGTATGGTAAGTTTTACTAATAGAAAGTTTGTGAATCACTTTTCAGTTCAGTCTCTTTAATTATTAAAAACATCAATTCCTTATTTCGTTATCCTATGTTCTGTTCCTAGCTTCCATTGGCTTCAAATTTTATATCATAGTAATAGTGCTTCTTATGACCTGTAATTAACCATAAATTTATTTCTGGCAATTAACATTTATAAATACATACTTTTTTAAAAAGAAATATCTTTGGACCAGGCATTGCCATTCTCGGATGCACTAAAGCTCATGTCTTACTTGAAGGAGTGGTCTCTGGTTCCTTCAAAGGTAAAATAATGCATTCATATATAATTGCGTTTGCTATTATGACAATAATTACAGTAATGTCAATAGCATTACCTGCTAGATTTCTCAATTTCCGCTCACATTGAATACTTCTGGTTAGTTTTGTCATTGTTGATTGTGATGTTGCCCTTTTATGTTAAAAATTGGTGCTTGCAAAAATATATCTTGCTTGTCTTTTGAAGCACCACTTTTCCAGTCTGTTCCACATTATATTGCATATTTCTGCTTCCCTGATTTGTGCTTTCTAGTCTTGAATACTGAATATAGACGCTATTGTGAGTTTTTGTGGTGTGCAATGGTTATGTTTACACCGGTCTCTGGATATAAACATAATTGTTTCTCTACTTGTGCCTACTAGGCTCTCTACAATCAGCAAATATGGATGTTACTAGCACATGTATTTTGTAGTTTTATTTGCTCTGGAAAACCATGTTGATCAATTGTGTTTCATATGCTTAACTGTATCCCAATCCCAGTTCCACATTTTGATTTCCTTCATTTTCCTGTAGCACCACATACAACATCCTGATTTCTGGTATAACCTTGCAGGTTGAGCTTGTTTGTAGGGTTTGTTTAGTGCTCCTTCAGACACATCATAATCAATTAACTGCTACACCAGCTGCAAGATCCTTGTTGACAGAACTGAAGGATATTCTTTACTGTAGAGTGAAGGTATTTTTTTTCGCTTCTCATGAAATTTAACAGGCAGCTTTGCAGCATTCTGATCACCATCTTACCTTTGCCCCCAGGAATGCAAGGATACTATAGGCTTCAACCTTGCTGCAATGGATCATATAAAAGTACAGTGTCCCTTTTTCTCCCTGTAACTTTGAGCTACTAGATATTTTACTTGTCTTTTACTTGTAAGTTTAGCTGATATATGTTATGTGCCCATGTTTTAGGAATTGTTAGCGATGAGATCAGATGCACCTTTCCGTGATGCCAAGGCGAAACTCATGGAAATCAAGCAGGAGCTGTCGAAGCGGTCAAGTAGGCTTGATGGGGATGAAAAAAGGAAAAAGAAGAGAAAGAAAGCGTCCGCAGAAAGCTGAGCCAACAATCAAAGAATGTTGCCTTGTTGTGCTCTACTTTTTGTGTAACTAATGGACGTGCTCACTTGATTCACGAGCACGCAGAATTTTTGATAGATGAGTGTAATCAGAAAGTGTGCCGACATGGTGAGAGTAGCATGGTCCTTCACATTCAGTTTAGTCCTATACGTTACAGAAGGCCCATCCAATTATTCAAACTTTCTTGATGCCCATAGTGGTTCGTGTAGGGTATCTGATGAAATCGTGGACGCATGTGATGTGATATTGTTGAAGCCTCCTGTCATCCCGCTTCTCAGATTTTAAACCGGTGAATTGGTTCCCTCGTGCCGTCCTGCGTCCGATTTTAAACCGGCGATTTGAATCCCTTAGCGTGACGATATGGTGATTCAATGACATGATCAGCAAACAAATAACCCATTGATCGTTGTATTGTCCACTTCTCACTGACACAGCCAAAATTTTATTTTTAGCTTAACCGGCTCTTCTGTGAGACGAGGGGATGGAGAGGGATAAGCGGGAGCTGCTCGGAGTGCTACCTACTACTACTAGGGCCTTCATAGGAATTATTTTTTTTTTCCTTTCTGCAACGAGACATAAAAACCTTCTGAAACGAACTATATCACACAGTGTATTTCGTTTGATCGCCCTCAACAAAATCCAACGAATCTAAGCTCTCCCCGTGCGACGGATGAGAATTGACTAAACAACGTTGAAAGCTCCAAGTTGTCAAAAAAGAAGAAAACAAAACGTCGAAAGAAACTACTCCCAACGCGAGTTCGGAGGTCCCACTGATATATGGTAGAAATGGTTATCTTTTAAGTTACTTGCCATACAACGAACATTTCAGGCAAATGGTACAACTGACCATCTTTGATCACCTCGAATTAAGAAACCATAGCACAAGACAAGCATGCAAACAGATTTAAGGACCTACCAAAATATAACTTAATCGTATATAGATACAGTGAATCCTGGTGCCTGGCACATAAGTCTTAACATTAATATATAAAGTACTCGAGATGCGTCACAGCAGGACTGCTAATCTAATTGTACAAGTCGTCATCGTCAGCTGCTGCTGCAGCGGATGCAAAGGGATCGACCGCACCAGCAGAGCCTGCAGCTGCCGTCGGTTGGTTAGGGAACCGGAACTCGGTGCCAAACCCACGGGACTGCTGGAGTGTCTGGGCAAAGGCCTGGTACTTGCGGATGTCGGCGTCGCTTACACTGCGGCGGGCGAACTTCATGGACTCCTCGAAGTGAGCAGCCTTGATCTCAGCAATGTCGTCTACCTCGTCTTCCTCCATAGCCTCAGGGTTGTCCTTCCTGCGCCTCTCCCTCTCGATATCCTGAAATCAAATGTCTCAGTTAGCAAACAAGCAAAATGTCCTGGCAAACAAGCACACTACTCTGCAAAACCAATACTGCAAACCTATTCTGAGCAAAGGGATTAATTACCTTCTCGATGTTCTCCCTGATGGCATACTTGCACGCGCGCTGGCAGATCTCAGTGATATCTGCACCGCTGAAACCCTGGGTGTATTTGGCAAGAGCATTCAAGTCAACATCCTTAGCCACAGGAGACTTCCTGAGGCAGGCTTTGAAGATCTGAAGCCTGGATTGGTCATCGGGTAGAGGAATGTAGATAAGCTGATCAAGACGCCCTGGCCTCAGCAGGGCAGGGTCAATGATATCTGGTCGGTTAGTGGCACCGATGATGAAAACTGTCTTCTTGGCATTCATGCCGTCCATCTCAGTAAGCAGCTGGTTCAACACCCTATCAGCAGCGCCACCTGCGTCACCAACACTGCTTCCTCTCTGAAATTTACGATAACAAACGTTAGTTACAATTCATTTGCATGTTGTATTGGTGTGTGAGCATATGAGCATAACCGAGAGGCTATACCTGAGTAGCAATTGAGTCAAGCTCATCGAAGAAGAGGACACATGGAGCAGATTGCCTAGCCTTATCAAAAATCTCACGGACATTAGCCTCGCTCTCACCAAACCACATGGTAAGCAGTTCAGGACCCTTCACACTAATGAAGTTAGCCTGGCATTCATTAGCAATTGCCTTGGCCAGCAAAGTCTTGCCACAGCCAGGAGGGCCATAAAACAAAACACCCTTTGAAGGAGACATGCCAAACTTTTCAAATTTCTCAGGATGCTCCACAGGATATTGAACGGTCTGCAAGAATTTGAAATTTGTTAGTAAATGATAACTAAGAAACGGCAATTTAACAGCAGAACCAAAATATGAAACCAAAATACCTCCTGTAGCTCCCTCTTAACGTTTTCCAGACCACCAATATCTTCCCAAGAGACATTTGGAACTTCAACCACCTGGAAAAAAGTTCAAGGTTAGCTTCTGGAACAAGTAGGAATTTATCACAACATGCAGAAGAGGTTAGTCTGACAGGTACTCACAGTTTCACGCAGAGCAGATGGATTGCTTGTCCCAAGTGCAGTCTTGAAATGGTCATTGGTGACAGCCATAGAGTTCAATATCTCAGCATCTATGGTCTCATCCTCAAGATCTATAACATCCATCTTCTCACGGATGCATTGAAGAGCAGCTTCGGTACATAGAGCAGCAAGATCAGCACCAACATAACCATGGGTATCCTTCCCAATGAGCTCCAAGTCAACCTGCAACAGTATTGTATTTTAATTGAGAATTTGTGTTTGATTTTAAATAAATAACTGAATAAATAACATATAGAAAAATAATATTGACATAATGAGTATCTGTGAAGGTCACTCACATTGTCAGCCAGTTTCATGTTTTTTGTGTGAATACGGAGAACCTCCAGGCGTCCAACTTCATCTGGAACACCAATATCAATTTCACGATCAAACCTACCAAACCTTCTAAGAGCAGGATCAATACTGTTTGGACGATTTGTGGCACCCATGACAATAACATGTGCACGAGACTTGAGACCATCCATAAGAGTCAAGAGCTGTGAAACAATACGCCTTTCAACTTCTCCATGGGTCTTCTCTCTCTTAGGAGCTATGGAATCTATCTCATCAATAAAAATGATGGAAGGTGCGTTTTTTTCTGCTTCTTCAAATGCCTTCCTGAGATTGCTTTCACTTTCTCCTGCTAGCTTTGACATGATTTCTGGGCCATTGATCAAAAAGAAGAAAGCACCTGTCTCATTAGCTACAGCTCTAGCAATAAGGGTCTTGCCAGATCCAGGAGGGCCAAACAGCAGTATGCCCTTTGGTGGCTTCACGCCAATAGACTTGAAAAGCTGGGGATGACGCAGTGGAAGTTCAACCAGTTCTCTGATTTGTGCCATCTGCTTTCTAACCCCACCAACATCATCATAGCCAACCTCATCAAGTCTTTCCTCATCCTCCCTCTTAACAGGTTCACCCTCACAGAATATTTCTGTATCTGGTGCAACAATACAATACTCTGGAGGATCAGTCTCTATGACTTTGAATTCTACACTTCTCATGCCACCCCTGACTAGGAAAAGGTCTCCTTTCCTCAAAGGACGATAGGCTTCAAGGAAGTATGCTGAAAAGGTGGAAGATAAAGTATTTAGCAAAAAGAAAATGAAACTGACTAAAGGAGAAGAAAGAAAACATATTAAATCAGACTAGCAAGTTAGTCTATCATCTACAGATGATTAGATATCTATCACGAAATCGAATCCTCCTTTAACCAACGATGAAATAATATAGCCTAGTAATAAGCAGAACAAATAATGATGGTTCAGAGATGCAACCAAATCATGGAAACTAGTGCTAACACCTGGACAACTCAGAACGGAGCTTGTTTAGTACCAAAAATACCATCTTTCAACACACATAAAGCTATATAAATAAATAGTTACAATTAAATGCGCATCTAAAGTATTGTGTATTTATCTGTCAAAAAGTGTTTAAGAGAACAAAGAGGTGGTAAAGAAATCTCACGTTTCAGAAAGGCATCAAATAAATTGCCAGTGATGCCTTCAATGGTGTCATCAATTGGAAGTGTGTGCACACGCTTCCCATATTTGACATCGGGGCATTGATGAACAGATACCACGTCACCAAGCCGCACCCTCAAGTTCTTCCTGACAACCTTGTTCATCCGGACCTTTGGCTCCTCACACGTTTCATCTGCAAGCACAATGCAGATAGTGTCCTTTCGCTTCTTACCCTGCAAAATGAAATTACCCAGAACGTCAGTGGACAGGAATCAAGTGGTAGTGATCACATATTATCTCATACCAGTCCCAAATTCAAAGAACAATTGTACAGGGGAAATTAAAGAGTATCATCCATAATGTACAAGTACTGTAGCTACAACAAGCAATTACATTAACCTCACAGCAGCATCGTCGAATAAGCCTGCCTCATTATACAGAACCAAAATAATTTACAAACAATGTAATGTCCAAAAGTACAGTGACATACATAGACGCATATAGATTGGCCAGGATAAAGCACGGATGTATGCACTATCACACTATTACAGCCCTACAAAGTCTGGAACCCTACCCTGTTAAAATTCTCACAGCAGCTACGGAACACATGACTTGAACAAACCAGGAACATACTATTACAAAGGCCATCTACTGCAATTCTGATAAATCATGACAAATCCACCCTTCAACCAATGCTAGAAAACCGCAATAAGGTCAGAAATATCTCACCAACCAAGCATTTAGTTTCCCCACAGACAGCTATGACTAAAATTAACAAACTGACAGTGACAAAGGTCACAGCTTTCACAACGGACTAGCTTGTAATACATCTACAGTAAACAATCACCACAACCGAGACCCCGCAATCCAATCCAATCCAATCGAAACATAAGAGTCAGCGAGGTAAAGAGCCCATCCGTACCTTGAGCAGGACAGTGTCACCACGGAAGAGCTGGAGCTTCTCCATGGTGTCCGGGTGCAGAGCGACGACGGAGTTGTCATCATTGGTGGCCTCGTCAACCACCAGCCGATTCGGCGACTTCTTCCTCTCGAGGATCGCCGTCGAGAAATCCTTCTTCCCCTTCCTGCTCCACACATACACCACCAGTGTCAACAAAAAAAGAATCGTAAAATCCCCCCAAAACCCTCCTTCTCGCACCAACAACAAACTGTTAGATCTGAGCCCTAGGTGCGAGCGGGCAGATCGGAGCGGGTACTCACGGATCGGAGGAAGACGACTCGCCCTCGTTCGCCATGGCGGTCGAATTCAAGGCGCGCGGTTGGTGCTGTTGGCGAGACGGCGACAGATATTTGCGGGTGTTCGTTCGGCTTCGGTTCGGGGGCCGCCGAGCTCAATCAAGATGAAGACGAGACGAGGAGAGGCAGGGGATAGGTCGGCCTTTATAGCTTCTTTCTTGGAGCAGGGGTTCAGGACTTCTCTACCTCTCCGTCTCGGTTTCTCAATGACCTGCGGGGTCCGAGCGTATGCGGTCCCACATGACAGTGGGAGTGGAGGGATTTTTGGTTTTTGGCAAAAGTGAATTCCTTCGGACTTACGACTCCGAGACGGGAGGTCGGGCCCGTGGGCCGTGTCCAACTTGAAGGGTACCCCGTCGTAAATTAACAGTCGTTTTGGATTTTAATATCTCAAGTTTAATATGATGTATAAAAAATACATATAAAATTTATATCTCTAAATAAATAAATGTGTTTGAAAGCTAAATTAACTTGAATTTTAATATATTTTAATATGTTTTTAATCAAAACTATTTCTTGAGAAACTAGAACATCAGTTATTTAGGAACACAAGTACTGCTCCGTCAAAAAAAAAACATGTTCTTATTTTTTTTAGAAGTCAAACAATCTAGACGTTAACTAAATTTATATAAAAAATACGAACATTCATGATACAAAAAGTACCATTAAATAAGTTATAGAATATGTTTTTACAGGAATATTTATTTGGAACGAAGTAATACTACTATAAACTTGATGAAACTTGAATTACTTTGACTAGCTCGGATCCCATTGCATTCTTTCCTACACAACGGAGGGAGTACATACAAAAAAAAAAAAAAAAAAAGAAGGGGGGCGTTTGGGGTACCAAAACCATCCCATTCACAAAGCAAATGATTGCGTACAAGGAAACCATCCAAATTCAGATCGCATCTCATATAGCACTGTACATGGAGTAGTGCACAGTTTATTACAGTGCCAGTAAAGTGGCAGGCATCCTATCACCTATTCAAACTCAGACACGTCGCAATCGCATCCAGTTTCCAACCTGCAGATTGTTTCCATCTTCGAAAATGGTTTGCCATTGCTTCCTGTGATACTCCATCCGCGAGTGTGGCTCTACAATGCAGATCTTCCCATTCCTGTCATGCAAACACTCACATTTCATCAAGCCATAACCACACAAACCAAGATTGATTTGCACTATTGGAGACAAAATATTAGCTTAAAATCACATCTAATACAAGTCACAAACCATACCCTTTTTTTAAAAATTTTATTTTCCTTTTATAAACAAGAGAAAGAAAAGAGATGTTAGAAAAAATACTAGTGAATTAAGAAGCACGATACATGTGTGAGATCATAAGCACTACATATAATTTAGTGATTAAAGTGACAGCAGCTTACTGTTTATTTCTCTCTTCTGAAGAATAGAAAGGGCAAAAGCAATGTTCGCACCAATAAGAGCATTGTTCTTAACAAGTGCAATATCTGAACATCACTAAGGAGAACTGTCTTGGATGGAAGGAACTAGGAGAGCACACAACTGATATGGGATTTTCTATGGCAATTATACCCATGAAACCTTTGTTTCCCACAAAATCCAATGTGGTACTGTGTAATAAGAATTTGGAAAATGCATTGGATCTCATATCTGTGGAATACATCAACTAGGCATAAAATTCTTTGTGCATGTCATGCGACCATCCTAATAACTGCCATCCAATGGAACTATTATACAGATAAGATAATGTGCCATTGAATGGAACTATTGTATAGATAAGAAAATGTTTTAGGATACTAGCTTCCAAGGAAGATCCTCCAGTTAGTTCTTTTACTCTTTCAAGCATAAAGGGAGTGATCGCATTTCCTATTATCCTTTTATCCCTGAGAAAAAAAAGGGCAAAGTTCAACAGCTATCATTTTTATATCAGTATCAAAAGTGGAGATGTCGACTGTACTCTGCCTCCTTTAGAGTTGTCTGTATTGCAGACTCTATAATTTTCCCTGAAGCTGCATGCTGCTTGGGGATAGGTACTGCAATTAGAATCCCAGAACCAAGATGCAGGTTCTTGTTTGCATCTGCACGAAATCAAAAAATCTTACAAGCAAAAACCTCTAGAACCACTGACAAGTGACAATCAAGATTCTAATCAGTGCAGAAGCACAAGCACAAAGAGATAATACACAACATCAAAAGTTTCAACAACTTGATGTGTGGGTTGTCAATTGGACTCTGTAATGTGACTGAGTTTTGCAGAAGAATCCAAGCATTCTATGTGACGCCTTTTGATTTTGGATTTATAGCGCAAAAATTTGGAGCTACCTTATTAATCTGCCAGTCTGGCTGAAGATTTTAAAAGTGGCAACTACACATTGAAACAAATTATATCTACATACCAGTTAATATCTCTGAAAAATCAAGAAATAAAATAACTAAGAGAGTAGAAGGTCATCAGTGGATCAGGTCACTATGTTCATGTGAGATTAATAATCTCATGAAAAATGTGAGTAAGGATATAAAGCAAAAATGTTGTAAGTTACTACTCACGTATTATTTTGGCACACTCTTCTGGAGAATCAACACGACATGGTACCTGTATTGGGTTCAAAAGTATATGTCAGTACATATCCAGAACAGGAATTACTTACTAGAGCCTACTTGGATGCAAAAGAAATTGCAGGAATGTTGCAAGGAACGTTTCAACTCCAAAATCCATAAGAATCCAGAAAAGTACCTCCCTGCAACAAGGTCTAAGTGTGTATTATCAAATCATTCTGTGATAGTGCCAAATTACTCCAAGACTGGCGGCAGTATACTCTACTGGATTATTTGCATGAGGTTATATTGCATAGTTGTCAAACACTGAGATGGACATAATCCTGTTAAGCTAAAATCAAATATAAAAATATCCATACTTGGCACTAGACTAGTTGCCTTAGCACTTAGCTTATGTGATGCGTGAAGTATTAATAAATACAAATGCAGTTGGAGGAGAAAAAAAAAAAACAAATACTACAAAGAATAAAAAAGTTTTTTTCTTAGGAAAATAGGAAGGAGTGCTGCCCTTTCATTATGATAGAAGGGAGGGTTTAGAAGTTACAGGACAGAATACAGATTGCATAGTATGGGTAAAAGGAAAACACAGAGTGAAATGCACAAGTAGGTACATAAACTTACGGCGATGTGTCAAATAGGTCCATAGACACTTTGTAGTGATGCATGGCTTGCATGGCGGTTTTCCAGCGGTTTTGCATGGGCACTGTGTAGCGATGTTGACGCCCCATTGGAAACCCCATTGGATGACCTTTTAATTTTACACGAATAAAACTATCTCAAATAACAAAACGGAATACACCATTGCAAAGAGCTCGCCGAGACGATCAAAAACTGATATATTATTTGTTATATTTGGAGCTCGAATAAAAGATATCAATTTCGCAAATAAAAAAAGAGTGCTGATGTCATCACGACGTCAAGATCGCTACAATGCCCATGCAAAACCGCTTGGAAAACCGTCGTGCAAGCCATGCAAAACCGGTTGGACCTGGGGTGAACGGGTTCGCAAGTTCGAGGGTGTCATGGGGGGCAGGCAGCCGCCTAGGGAAGAATATTAGTGTGAAAGGTCCAATATAGTGTGAATGGTCCAATATAGTGTGAATGGTCCAGGTTGTGTGAAAGGTCCGAGTGGATTCAATGGCGCCTAGATGCCTAGGGAAGAGAAGAGAGTTATTGAGGAGGCCGGAGAAGTTGAAGGGCTGGGCGGCAGCTGGGGATAGAGGGTTGGGCGCCAGCCCCTATATTATATCCATGTAACCGGCTCGATGAGTCAAGAAAGAAGAATGAAGTTATCTCTAGTCTCATCCCCTGCTACCTCGAAGTCTCATCCCTCAATCTCTCAAGCTCTTGGCAAAGCATAAGGCCGATTATCCCCCATATGAACTAAGGTTCATAACATATGGTATCGAGAGATCCAAATGATCCTTGTCCACCTCTGCTGCACCTTCCTCAACCTCTGCTTTCCTCACCAGCCCCTTCACCACGGCCCGCCGCCTCTACACCACCGTGACCTCTGCCACAATTCCAGAAGATGGATTTTCCAAAATTTGACGGAAAATCTGATCCTCTCGCCTTCATCAACCAATGTGCGCACGGCTGTGGTTCCGCCAACTCAAAGCAGGATGAGGGCACCCCGTGGCGTCGCTTCAGCCGAGCTGCTACGCCGCGCTTCAAATCACCACCAGCCGACGATGCCTTAAGCGCCCTTTGCCGAGGGGCTCCAAAGAAGCGTCTACAAAGCTGCAGCGCATCCTTGCGCTGCTCGAGGAGAAAGCAAAGACGTGAAGACGGGCGACAACACACCTACAGGCAGCAGCGCGTGGACTCACCGGCACGGCGGCGGGTGCGGTCTCTCCGTGCTGAGGCTGCAGTCCGCCTACAAGCGGTGGCACGAGGATTCATGGTGAGGCTCACCACAAGGAAGATGAAGGCAGCGATCAAACCTGCACTTTCAATAGGGTGTCCCTCCTCTGTTCATACGCCACCACCTGCCACCATCACACCTCCCACCGCTGTTCCATCCTCGCCACCACTCTTTGCTGCCTCCATCTCGTCACCCTTGTTGCTCCCAATGTCATCACCAAGGGCAAAATCCACCATGGCTGATTTGGCCACGCTCATCCACTCCCCTCATCGCATCCACCACTGACTTGCAAGGGCGGGTCACTGCCCTGCAGCAAGAATATCCAGCAGCAGCGTCCTTCCCTGGTTCATGGGGATCGGGCCAGGGTGAACTCCAGGGCGACCGGCCTGCCTGTTTCCAGAAGCTAGTTGCTGGGCTCCTTCCATGGGATCCAGGAGGACGCCATTGGCTTCGACGACTGCTCTCCACACTTCCAGCTCGAGGACGAGCTGGTCTTCAAGGGCGCGGGAGATGTCATGGGGGGCAGCCGCCTAGGGAAGAATATTAGTGTGAAAGGTCCAATATAGTGTGAATGGTCCAGGTTGTGTGAAAGGTCCAGTGGATTCAATGGCAGCTAGATGCCTAGGGAAGAGAAGAGAGTTATTGAGGAGGCTAGAGAAGTTGAAGGGCTGGGCGGCAGCTAGGGGATAGAGGGTTGGGCGCCAGCCCCCTCTATTTATATCCATGTAACCAGCTCTGATGAGTCAAGAAAGAAGAATGAAGTTATCTCTAGTCTCATCCCCTGCTACCTCTGAGTCTCATCCCTCAATCTCTCAAGCTCTTGGCAAAGCATAAGGCCAGTTATCCCCCATATGAACTAAGGTTCATAACAGAGGGGTTGGATGGTTGTTTTCTAAGTCCATGGACCTATTTGGCATAGCGCCGCAAGTTCATGTACCTACTGTGGATTTCACTCAAAAAACAAGAATGAGGACAAGAATACGAAGGGCGATTCTACAATGGTTAAACTTCGAACATCACTACAACCCGTGTCCAAACCACAACTTTACTGAATTATGAATGCATCTAAAGTTGCAATTGAATCATGCTAAGTCATCGTTGGTTCAGATGAAAGCATTTGGCTCTTTCAGCAGTGCGGCAATTACATTCCAAATATAAACAGGACAATATATTACAGAAGAAAAGAAATTAACCTGGCATCCACTGATTTCTGTGAAGAACGCAGGAAATTCATTGGTTTTGTAAGCAGCAACAGTTACCCCTTGAGTTTCCTGTCATGCAATAGACTAATAAGATCACAGGACTGAGCATGAGCAAAACATTGTACCTTGCACAGTATAAACACAAGAGCTTTTGTGCAAGCTTTTACTGAAAAAATGATCTCAGGTCATTCAGGATAAACATGAACAAAAGGGTCCCTTCAAAATAACAAACACCAATAAGTTGACGTTTTAGTTCCCTTTAAATTGAGTAAAGTGCTAACCAAATAAAAGTGAGTTCCAAAGCAATGGTGCTTTACTCTTTTTAATAAAAAGATGGTGGCGAATGCAACTTTCGATACCATTATCTTACAAAAAAAGGCTTTTGTGTACTGGTGACAGAAGTTGCATGTGAATTAGTCTAATTTTGCATCAACTCATTTTGAGCCCATATTTTCCTACTTTCATATCCAGCTATAGTATGCAAAAAAGAAGTGACAAAAATTTAGGCAATCTATAATTCTACATAAAAGTTTATTTTAATAAACCAAGTTATCTGTGGAAGACAGCAAATAGGAAGTCTACTACCAGGTATTCAAGTGTCCGCGGTATGTCCAAAATGGACTTCACACCTGCCGATACAACAGCTACAGGAGTCTTTCCAAGTTCAGTTAAGTCCGAGGAGACATCCATAGCTGCAAATCGAAATGGTGAATTCATCAATCATTGTACAACCGTTGGTTGCTTGACCATGCCAAATGCTAGTTTAGTTTAGATGTGCACTATGAATGTTGTGCTTCAGAAATCAGAAAAAGAGAACAAATTTTATTCATGAACTTTCAGCTTCAGAGTTCAATGGACAGTTGACAGAATATCATCGATATCATAAATTAACAAAGGGGTCACAGAGAGCTGTGCGAGACACGAGACTGAAAGAGCTAAATCAAAAGCAGCCAAGATACAATGACTTCCTACCAGTGTTAACACATACAGCAAAATAAGTACGCAATAAGAAGATGCTTACTTTGTTCACCATGTCTATGCACACCTCCTATGCCCCCTG
Source organism: Hyparrhenia diplandra (assembly GCA_015847255.1). NCBI lineage: Eukaryota > Viridiplantae > Streptophyta > Magnoliopsida > Poales > Poaceae > Hyparrhenia > Hyparrhenia diplandra. Next base: position 114,942 of record JADLZK010011836.1, on the reverse strand, counting down.
TAACAAAAATTGGTATGCCAACCTGAATTGGAAAGAGCTTAATTTATTTAGAATGATTTGTACTAACATGGAATTATATCAGATCAAGCCAAGATAAACAAGACAGGTGTGTATAATGATTTTTTTTTTCGCACCTTGTGAGCAAAGAACATAGTGGCGAAACTGTTGTTGCGCCATTGCCACCAGATGCGACCTGTCAAGTAGGGAAAAAAAGTATTTATGCCTACAATAATTCAGATGTCTCGCACTAATGGTCACCATTGCTGCCATGTCAACAAGGGGGCAGATTGTTGAGGCGCAAATCATGTGAAGTTTCATTTTGTTCTTGCGTTAAAAACAGGAGCACAGCAGATAGCGTGGAACATGAGAATGAATAGTTTCTAGTGTGTAGGTCACTCACGACATGGGCAATATCCCTTCTAGCTGTCTTCTGAAATTGCCTTCCACTTATAGCCAATCTCTTCAATTGTTCACTGTTAAGGCCTGTTATCACACAGATAGTGTCAATGGTAGAATGTAAAATTGACAGTAGAATTTGACTTCGAACGTGAAGTAGCAGAGAACAGACCGACATGGGGGACTCCGTCTAGAATTGCTATGGTGGCAGGGATAGCCCCGTTGTCCCGGACGATGGCCTCCACCTCCATGGCGGTCTGGAGATTCTTCGGGTATGGCATACCTAAACGGGATCCCGTGAAGCATGTTGCAGTCAAGGGACATCCATCCATCGAATGGTGCACGCCATGAAAATTGAGTCGAATCGAACTTTGATACGCCAAGCTAGCTAGAAGGAAAAGGCAGGGGCAAGCTGACCGTGGCAGATGATGGTGGACTCGAGGGCGACGACCGCGCCGCGGCTCGCGAGGGCGGCAGCGACCTCAGGCGCCACCACGATTGACATCTTCAGCGGCTGTGCCGGTTCTCTCTGCAACCGTACGGCGGCGGTGGAGTAGCTAAGAGTAGACTCCGGACCGGGTCGAGCCCAAAGAAGCCTGGAAAGTTTTCAAATCAGATGGTTGTGCGGCGGCACAGCAAATCGATGGTCCAGCGGAGGCGGGAGAGGAGAGGGAGGTGCGTACGAAGGGTCGCTGGCCGGTGTGCGGAGGACGGAGGCGATTGCCAAGAGGCGGGAGGGGAGCCGCTAACGCGGCCGCCGATCCTGAGACTGCCCCGCCGTCGCTGACAGCACGAGCCTTAGCGCCGCCTCCGTCGCGAAGATGGAGAGGCGGCGGCTGTCCGTCTGTGTGACTGAATTAATGGGCTTTGAGATGGACCGTTAAATAAAGCCCATCCTATCTTTCTTTTTCCTTTTTCATTTCTTTTCTTTTCTAACATCTTTTGATTGTTCGCAGTTTAGCCTATTTACACACTATTTAAACTTACATGATGGTACATTGTCCCCTCAAAAAAAAAAAAGAGCCCAAAAAAAAATGATGGTACATTGTTTCGATTTAATCAGTTGTTTTGACTTTTTAAACGGTCATTTTGCTCGTTTAAACACCCGCTTTGCCAGGATAATGGGCTAAACGTCAGGTGAGTGACTATTTACTATTTAGTGATCATTTTGGATAAATCAGCACATAATCTATATCTATTCTATATTATATATATATATGGTAACATATTTACCTAAGATTTCGTATATTGGTGCAGTTTACTTTCAAATTGCAAGATGCAAGGTACCCTTCGTAGGTAAGGTTGGTATATCTTTGTGATCCTACGCTGTGTTTAGATGGCCAAAAATTTCAAGATTCTTCGTCACATCAGATTTTTACCGTATAAATAGAGCATGGTAAACAAAATAACTTATTGTACTTTATGAGATCGAATCTTTTAAGCCTAAATAGGATATAGTAAAATAGTATTTATCACTAACAAACGAAAAATGTTGTACTTTTCAACTTCACTTTTTAGGATCTGAACACAAACTATACCAAAAGAAGTAAAGCAACCGATTTTACATAGATTTAGGAGCAGTAGTGTTAGATACGGTGCACATGGCCACATGCAGCTTCAGTAAAATTTGTAGACATATATTCGTGATTCGTGAACTGTGATGCAAGTTCCTGTTTTCGTGATCAGGTTAGGGCTGACCACGTCGAAGTGTCCTACGAAGTGAGTCGCAAAAAAAAAAAAAAGAAGAAGAAGAAGAAGAAGAAGAAGTGTCCTACGAAGTGTCCTACGTGAATGACAAGCACACATCATATATTCTGGGCTTCCGCTTCTGGCAGTTTACATACATGAAATTTACGCATCTTCTAACACGTAAAACTTGCGCAGCTGTTAGATTAGAATGCCCTAGAAAAAGGTAAAGGAAAAGAAAAACACTTCGTCATCAGTGACCAATACTTGCGACATCAGAGGATATTCAATACAGAAGGTCCTCCACAATTATAACAGAATGATAAAAGAAATCTTTACATGAGACTATGAGTGGTCTTCCATGCAGTACCCATATGGCCATATATATGGGCTGGCATGCATTACATGGTACAAGCTTGTATTTGTGTCACTCTTGAATACACACACAAGTGTTTTGTCATGATGCCGTTGGCCTGGGCAACCTCTTTGCAATTTCCTATTACAGGAGCACAGTCATATTAGGAGGATAATCACCACAGCTGGTAGCAGGTATGGCTACAAATTCAATTTTGAAACTGAAAATTTGACATAACCGAAAGATACATGACTGATAAAAACAGATGTAGTATTATGTTTAGAGATCTCAAATGAATCCGCATATATCATAATGATATTACGCAAGTGTTGACGGCTAGCATAATGCAGTTTGCCTGTCCATGGGATTGAGGGGGATTAAATCCCCTACAAGTAAAAATCTTCCTTAGTCCCCATGGGAGTGGAATTTCTCAGGCCGTGCAGATGGCCAATTCCTGCAAGATGGGTGCATTTTTGTGCCATCGCTCTCTCTGTCATGGCCACGGATGTTGGACCTGGCTGGCTGATGGTGTGTGCTGTGAAAGATAATCCCAATGGTACATGACTTGTCCAAGTACGCACACTTTCTTCGCTCAGCTACCTCTAAACTACGGTCTCCATTGCGCAAGTCTTCTTCGACAACGTAGTGTGGCTTCAGGGGTTGCCATGCTCCATTGTCGGTGACTGTGACCCGCCTCTGGACAGGAGTTGTTCAACCTCATGGGTGTCAAGTTTTGAATCAGCACTACTTTTCACCCCCAAACCAATGGCCAACTGGATGTTACATATCGTACATTGGGCATGTAGCTGTGTTGCCTTGCTGGTGACCATCCTCAGAGTTGGCTTTGATGGCTTCCTAGGGCGTAATATTGCTACCACACATCATTCCAAACAGCACTGAAGACTACCCATTTAGTGTGGTCTATGGTCAAGACCACCTCAATTGATCTCTTATGATCCAGGACTTGCTTAAGTGTCGTATTTGGGACAAGCAGCTTGGAGCTCGTGGCATGTTTTTGGTGAAATCCATGACCATCTTGCCCATGCTCAAGAGCTGATGAACTACCAATATGATAAGGGCCATTGTGATGTGAAGTTTGCAGTTTGTGGGTGTGGCTCCTTTTGCATCAGCGCATAGCCACAGTCATTACTCATTACAGACAAATCAACCGCTAAGTTGGCATATAACTTTTGTGGCCCTTTCATGTGAAGGAGCATGTCAGGTCTAAGGCAAATCACCTCGCTTTGCCACCAAAGGCTCTTATTGATAATGTGGTCTTTCTCAAGAAATACATTGGTGATCCTGCTCAGGAACAGGTGCAGCTTCCTCCCATCAAGCGTGACCAAGTACTGCAAGTCCCTGCCAAGGTTCTGTGTGATCGCCTCAACCTTGGCAGATGGGAAATTTCAGTTAAGTGGTTTGGTCGAAGTCAAGCTGAGACTACTTGGGAGGACTCGGAAGAATTCAAGGGGCAAATACCACAATTTTAGCACGGGGACAAACTGTATCCAAGGGAGGGAGGATGTGTTGTCATGTTGTGGGCACTTTCCTTGGATGACAATACCAGAGGCGTTAGAAGAAGGCAGTCAAGTAGAAAACAGGTTCGAGATAGAGTTGGATTTGAAATTGCTACGGAATGTCTTGTTCATTAAGTTAGCTAAAGTATATGAGGTTTGTAAACTTAATGAATTGGGGATGGCCAATTTGGGAGATCAAGCAAGATTAAACCTACATAACTCACATCCTCCAAGGGAGGGTGAGTTTGTTTATCCTTGCCTACCCATTCTCATCTACTAGACTACTAGGCACAGAAAACTGAGAAATTCAAGGCGCCGATGCTTTTTTTGCTCAGTCTCATCTTTTTAAAGTAGAATAACATTAACAGCTGCAGCTAGATTTGCTTATCCTCTTACATGTTATGTGAAACAAATATTTTATGTACTCAAAGCATACCTCAAACAGTTGGTTTATATTATCAGCTGTCTTGGCTGACGCCTCAATGAAAAACATATCGTTCTTCTCTGCATAATCCTGTGCATCCTGCAACAAGTACACCATATGTCGCATAGCAGCCATTAATACAATACCAATCAGATGGCAATGAGCATATTCTCTTACCTGCGAGGATACACTTCGATTATCATTTAGGTCAGCCTTATTCCCAACCAAAACCATTACAATACCAGGACTACCATGCTTCTGAAGTTCCTGCAGAATGGGAAAGAAAAAAAAAGGAGTGCTGTTTTTAATCCTGAAACCAAAATCAGGGTACAAATCATAATAGAATTTCAGACCGCTAAGATGGAATATAATCACGGAGACAACTGCTAAAGATAAATAAATATTCAAGGTGCATGATCATTTCTAAGTTCTAATGTTCCTCAGGTACAATCAGTTGAATATCACTTGATAATATTCAGGATCTGTACTAGTGTTTAAGGTACCTTATTACATAAGTGTTTCAAGCAGAAGCACAGACCAGTAATAGGGAATGGGGAGAAAACCAAACATAATAACTCAGAAGAGTACAGGGTTGCTGGTAGTTTACCTTTACCCAATACTGCGCTTTGCTAAATGATTCTGGACTCGTTATATCGTAGACAACAATTGCAGCAGCAGCTCCTCTGTAGTAAAGTGGTGCCAAGGCAGCATACCTGAAATTGACCAGCTGTCAAGACTTCTTGATTCGGGCAAAAACATGCATGTGATTGCAAAGAAAGATGGATCAAGGTGCATAGAATACTATAAAAAATCTTCTGACTATGTGCTGCAGAGTATCCCAAATTAGTTATCCAAAATAAGTACTGGTGACAACACCAAATTACCTTTCTTGCCCAGCAGTATCCCAAATTTCAAACTTCACTATTGTTGAATCTTCCAATGCCAATGTTTGTGATAAAAAGATGCACCAACAGTTACCTGTAACCATTTGAGAAGATAAGTTGGGAAATGGAAATGCTGAAACTGAAACTAAAGTTTCATTCTTGGCTCGATCTGATCAAAACAGGAAATCACCTTGGAAGTAGGATCAAATTGACCACGAACAAAGCGAAGAACTATACAGCTTTTCCCAACACCTGAGTCTCCCAGCAATACCAGCTATTGCAGGAGAAGGTTGAAAAAAAATTAAACAAGTTTCAGTACATATAGGACGCCTTTATGTGCTTTTAAGCACTTAAATAATTTTCCCTCCATGACTGCTATCAAAATTCTTCGCTAGATCATCTAGGGAAGGTGAGCCTAAATATACAGCTGACATGCTGGTACCACAAACAATGCTAAGCCAAGACAAGCAACCAAAAGAAGCAAAAGAAAATATGAAATCAACCACCATAATAACAAAAGGTGAAGGGCATGGAGTTTGGCTAACCTTAGCACGCAAGTCCTTTGAATCAGTAGCAGGAGAGCTATCGTTGCTGATAGTGTTTAGCCCTCCAGTACTTCTAGCTGAAAATGGGAAAAAAAACATACTGTGTTAGTGTTATATACCTAGACATTAACTAATTTGACTATCTTCTGCTCGGACTGTATGATTCGCAACCACATATCACATTTTTACACCTTGTTGTCACATTAAATCCCCAAATTAACTACAGAAACAACTAAGTCCACCACCACAGTACACACTTAGCCAGGCTTCATGAACACAGCCTTTCCTCTTTGTGGTGATGAGCAAGAAACCGCCACTTCCAATCAATCCAATCCAATTAATCTACAAAGCACAGCCGAAAACCCTAAAAACACACCATGAAAATTCGCGGCTTAAACCACCACTACACATCAAACCCCCAACGGAACCTGTGCTAAGCTTTTAATCTGTCCCCTCCGGCCACTAATCGGAGACAAAAAATCAACAATTCTACACCGAATTTTTGATACTCGATGAAGGAGGTGCGAACCTGGCACGGAGGCGGAGCAACCCATAGCTCACGCTGTCCGCCGGTGTCAACGCGGCTAGCGCACCGTGGCCCGTGGGTCCGTGGCACGAGTGCAGCGACCGGCGGGGAAAGGGGATCGGGAGCCTTTGCCCTGCCTCCGGCTACGGCTACGGGTAGGTTCGCCGCAGTTTTGTCCTTTCTCGTCGGTGGTGAATCTCGTTGTCACGCGCGACGCGTTGCTGCCTGCTGCTCGACTCGGGGTCGGGGAAAGCAGGTTGTTGGGCACTCGGGCGTCATGGTCATGGGTCGGCTTGTCAGCGAAAAAAAAAAAAACGGAGAGAGGAGCAAAGTTTATCCATGGGCCGGCCTGTATTGCTATAGTGGGCCTCGTGCATTCTAGTGTGACTAGGCCTTGTTTTCCTTTTATCAAACATTTTTTCTTCTTCTTTTCCTCTTAAAAACCGTGTGTGTATAGACTAGGATACTTTTGAGTGGATAGGTAAATAACCCAACTAATCTATGCTACAAATGGTATTTTTCTTAAGCAGATTTTGTGAACAAGAAGTATCATAAGTGAGGAATCCATAGATTGATAACAAAACACTTAGCTAGCTTGCTAAATATCATATCTAATATATCCAAATAGGAGAGCTTTTGGTTATTTGTTTTAGCCAAGTCGTCAACTAATTGTAAGCCAACTAGCTAGCGTACTATTTTTAGCCACAATATCAGTAACTAGCCATGTGTACCAAACATGCCCTTGGTTGAAACCGAAAGATCAAGGCCTCGTTTAGTTGGGCTAAAGTTTTGCCAAAAGCACCGCTTCGACTCTCAGAAGCATGTTGTAAAGACGTTTCGTTTGTTAGTGGTAAATATTATCCAACCATGGGGTAATTAGGCCAAAAGAATCGCCTCCATGATGCACATCTAAACTGTGTAATTAGTTATTTTTTTTACCTACATTTAATACTCGAACATATATCTTTTGGTGTATTTAATGTGATGTGATGGAGAGAAGTCTAAAAGTTTGCAAAACTTTAGCCAAACTAAACGTGGCCCAAGAAGGGCATCAATGTTTTCGAACTGCCAGGCATCTTCTCCTATATACGAATCTTGCACCAAAAGCGGGCTATTGGATAGGGGCCACGTCGCCCGTTAGCCCGCTTGCCGTCCGATCTGGAGAACCATCAACGCTGACCGTCCGATCAGCGGACTCGCGGGTCTCTTACCCGTTAAGCCATAACCGGGCCGACTCGAATGCTCCGGAACCCACTAGAGTCGTCGGTCGCCCCTCGGCCCCTCCTGCCGGCTGCCTCGAACTACTGAGCTCGGCCGCCCCAGCGCCCCGGCGAAGGCGGGGTGGGGCGCGGCGGCCGGTCCACTCCGGAGTGAGCGGCGAGCGCAGGGAAGGCGGCTGCAGTCACCACGGCGCGGCCATCGGGCCCGAGCGCTGCAGCCCCGGCACTCCCCTCCCAATCTCGTATGCTGCGGGCGCCCCTGCGAAACTTCGGCGGGCACAGCCGCGGTCGCCCGGCGCCCCTGTGGCTGGCCTTTCCCCTTCGCGCGCCGCCCCGTCCGACTCCGCCTGCTCCAGCGGTAGGTACTCGAGGAGATCCTCCCGGATCCGGCGAGCAACGCCGGCAACACGGCATGCGAAGAGCTTGCGGCATGCCCGTGGGCGAGTGTTCACGAGTTCTCTCCACGACCATCTCAGGAAGGTCGGCATGTTCTAGCACTTCCCTCTGCATCCGGATGACTGGATCTTTTGCCCCGGCTGTTCCTCAGTTTACCCGTGTCTGCATTCGCACATTCCTCGGCTCGGAGGTCCACGACGAAGTATATGCTGGAGGCTGCCACCGGCAAAAGCGTGCTGCTCGCCCTCAGGATGGTGCGAACAAGTTCTGGCTGCAGGCGGCGCTTCCCAAACGAAGCGCTGTGCTATCCATTGACTAAATGGAACGTCTGCATCGTGCTGGGTGCCATGGCAAACAATGGCCATCTGGGACTGGGAGATGCTGGAAGACAAAGCAGTGATGCGTTTTGCAGTATACTCCGACGGAGGGACACACGAAGATGCCAGAAGATGAAACAGCGCTGCGTTCAGCAACTTACTACTGTGGACAAACAGATGTATCTACAACTTTAAACAAGGGTAAGAATGTAGCAATTTTCAAATTGATATTAGTAATGCCAATGCCAATTTTGGGAATTTATTAGGAGATCCAGATTGTTACCTATAAATTTTAATAGGATTAGATGCAAATGTTGATCTCATGATCAAATTGACACAGTTGTATAAATTGTCACTCTAAGATTGGTGCATACATTGTTTCCAAGTGAGATATTTGATGATTCCACAGGTTGAGGATGAATCCTTTGAATCCTTCATGGTAGAGAAACATGGTAGCCTTTTATCACTATCTCAGTGTGCAAAGACTTTTGAGCTATTCCAAACTTCCAGTCCTTTTAATATTGATCAAGGTGCAAGTTTAACCCCGAGTCCAGTAGTCAGTTCAATTAGCAGCTTAAGATTTTTCCTCAAATTTTGTAATCACCCTCATATTGCTACATATATATCCTCAATTCTTACAGGCTTATGAGAAAAAAAATGGTATGACACCTCCAACCAGGCCAAGGGTATAAAGATGCAACTTACTGATGTAGCAAGATAATCATTAAATATCACCCCTTGGTTTTGCTTTGGTACAAACTGCAGATTATAATCTTTTACAAAAAAAAATTTTTTTTTTTCACGAGGCAGATTACCCCATTCCCATTTCAAAAAAAAAAAAAAAAAAAAAAAAAAGAAAAAAAAGAAGCGAATTTAACTTTTGAAATTGTGTTTGCAAACCTGAACCCAAGCAATTTCTTCTCAAAAAGGTTTATCTTACCTTTTATAATTTTGCATTCTTAGATACTTTTCTTAGTCATGTACCTATGTCCAGCAATATTACTGCGCTCTGCTTTTGTTAATTACTACTTCTCTTCATACTCTCATTTCCACGTTGCTGTTTCATACACTCGGGTTCTGATGTTTTTCACACTTAAAGTTACGAGGGGTAAGTATTTGGGCCTGCATTTACATGGGTATTTCAGTTTCATTTCAGGATTCATTGATTAGTTACTAACCAAGAATTATTCATATGATGATACAGCCCTGCCATTCATAAAAAGGTTTGTTTCTCTTCAAGATTATTTTTGCTTTTGATATTTTACATTGTCATACCCATATTTAAAAAGTCTCCAACACTCGATTATGTTTCATGTAATGCATTTCTGAGTTGTTTGAACAGATGTGTCCTTGAAGCATTTGGAACACTGGAACCAAGAAGAAGTGCAGTTCAGGGTGATTTTGAGGAAGACAAGGAGGATGCCCACAGCCTGGCACTTTATTCAGATTATATGATCAGCAGGTTTGATGTTCTTGCAGTCTTGGATAGTCATACACAAAGCTTTGTTTTTTTTTTTTTTTTTTTTTTTTGAGAATGATGCTTTGTTATGTGTAAGGCGCAAAGTCCATAGGCTGATTCTGCATACTCATAGAGTGCTTTCTCAGGTGTAAAGTGCAATATGTGGCTTTCTTAACCACAATTATCACATAATAGGTTGTTGCTGCAAAATAGCAAAACGTGTCCACCGTAGGCCACTGAATTTTGAGGGCGGCTCCTTCATGTTGCACCGGACTTGCAACCATGGGAATTTATGTACACACTTTGCGGCATTACTTTACCAGATACTGATTCTCTTTTTTAATGTAAAGTTTACAGATTCTTTTACTATTCCATGTTAATTGTTCCTACACTATTTGGCCGCATGGTACCATATGCATCTTAATGATTGAATAATCTTAGTAGTTACATTCTTTTCATGGTCTCGTAAAAGATTGATTCACAGAGCAGCTATTGCCGCCGAGGGTGATTATGAAAAGGCGCCAGAGCAGCACCACCCCACACCCTCACAGTGATATGGTCAAAGCTGCTCTCCTTGCTTGCTCACCGGTGCTGGAGAAAGACGAAGCTGCTCTCCACCAGCGTCCAATTACAGCTCCACGCCTGCTACACATTTGGGGTTTATGAAAAGAACTTTAACATGGAATAGAGCATTTCAAAATTTAAAACTCGATACTGATTTCAATCTATCATTGATTTGGTTCTGAACATGTTTCCTTTCACATTCATATATGTACATTTGAAGCTTACTATCAGTAAAAATACAGTGTACCTGTGCAGCTATGATTCCCATTTGCATTTATTCGTTGCGTACTGCACCTATTTTACTCATAGTTGCCTCCCAGAACCAATTCTATCAGTTAATTAACATGTTCACTTTGAACAAAAAAAAATATCTTAAAGTTTCTGTTTGCGCTTATGTGTGTAGCAGGCTGGGCCAAATATCTCTAAAAGATGCACTTTCAAAATTAACTGCTTCTATATGGCGAAGCATTGGGTTGTGTCAGAAATTATCCATTTTCCAAACTTCCTTCCGCATATGCTCAAAACAGACAAGCAGTTTAAGGTTTTATGATCTTTCTACATTTTAATTGACAACTACATATGGTGCAAAGTCTTCGTCTCAAAAAAAAAAAACATATGGTACAAAGTCATTGAATGATATGCTGAAAAGAAAATATACAGAAATTACTGCAGTTGCATATGCTGCATGCATCATGCCCAACACAGGTTGACAAAAGCTCATGCTTTGCAGATGTGTATATCAGTTTGCTTTTTCTAGAGTCATGGAGAGAGATCATTATGAAGTAACATGTTCATCCACCTACATTCCTTCACATAAACAGCTTTTGGTTATCTTTCTCTTTATGTATATATACCCAACAGCTTGACTCAAGTGAGCATTTCAGTTTTCCTTACTCTCAGAATATCGAAAGCTTTTACTGTAAATTAGAAATTTTTTACAATAATTGGGAAAAAAATTCGATGGCTCACATCGATCGAGAAGCGGCCGATCCGATGGCTATAAAGGCTGTAGGCAATGGGAGGCAAAGACATGGAGGCAAAAATTGCCTCTGTTGTGTCTATGACGGTGGACCATAGGAGCAAAAATTGCCTCCCATTGCCTCCACAAAATGAAGGGATTAAGAATGGGTGCTAATTGCATTCTTGTAATTCTTTTTTGGTGAAGGGTAAAATGGTAACTCCATAAACACAAAATATTTGTTTTGTTTAATATAGTTAGGCTGGATAATACAATTACTATAGTTAGTTGGATTTGTTTTTTCAATTACTCCTCGTTCTAGGGTTCGTCGTTGCCTCGTTGGTCAAGTCGGCGGCACGGTGGTTGGGGATCGCCGCCGCACCGATCCGCCGGCTTGGGGCTCCGGCGTCCGCGAGGGAGCGGGGGAGAAGCCGAGGGAGGCGCCGCCGCCGAGTCTTGTTGGGCATGGAGGCTGCTTCAAGGGTGGTGGAGCGTGGGCGCGGGCGGGCGGAGGCAGGACGGCGGACCGCCGTCGCCTCCTTACCGGCGACGCGGGGGAAGAAGCGACGGGCGAGCCTGCGCCGACGCGAGTGGCGCGGTGGAGCCCCTACTGGAGCGGGCCACGCCCGGCGCCCGCGCCGCCCTGTTATCCTCTCGCCGCGCACGCAGCTGTCGGCGCGCCTTGCCCCCGTGCAAGCGAGGCCCAACAGCGAGCACTCGTGGTGCCACCATCCTCGCCGGAGAAGAAGTCTCTTGGCGGGTGGTCCCATGGCGCCCCCGTCGCTGGCCCTCGGCTACCCCTTACGCCCACACGGGCCACACCCCTTCATTCAAATCAAGATCCTCCTCCTGCTCCTCCTCTTGCCCCGAGGTCCGTATCCATCCATCCCCGATGCTGATTGGACCCTGTTTGTTTAGTGTTGTGTGCACAGCTGTTTGGTCATTCCAAATCGACATGTAGTGCTCCCTTTGTTTGGACTTAAATTGGACACTGATACACACCATTAACTCTTTCATCTTTGTGATTGCATCCTCTGATTATTGTCTTGGTACTGTCTTGTATTGTCATCAGGCTGCAGCAGAACAATACAGCCGGACGCCGTCGCGAGGCAGCTGCAGCCGCCTCAGGCTGCGCGCCTCCGCCCAGCCGTCCGCGTTTCGGTTGGCGACGCAGCCTCTACCGGCAGACACCCCACCGGCGGCAGGGACGGACACCATGAAGTTCGGGCTCCCAGATTGTACAGGCTCTGGATTATTAATTAGTTGGCGCAAGCGCAAAAGGACAGACACCACCGTTCGTTAACGACCAAAGTTAAAACTAGATTGATTCAAACAACAGACCGGGTTTAATCAATCATCCGTGTAAATTAAAAGGTAGTACCTGAATGTATCCCTGGAGTCTGCCGATGATGTAGTCACTGTACTGGTCGATGTTGGGGAAGCTGACGGTCGGGATAGGCAGGATGAACTAGTTCATGGTGATGTCGTTGGTGCCGGCGGAGACCTAGTGCGGCGACTTTGTTGGCGATCTCGGCGACCCGGGCATGCCGATCTTGCCGAGCAGGTCCTAGATGTCACCGACCTGCGGCGGGTTGCGAGCGAGCGTGGACACCATGGCGGTCTGCGCGGTCAGGTCGTCCCAGGCGACCCGCCCGACGCTGGCCGACCCCGTGGAGGCCTCCGCGAAGCGTGAGGCGCCGTCGCGATCACGCCGGGAAGAGTTACCGTGATGCCGGAGCAACTCCGCGATGTAGTTGTTGATGAGCTTGCCGTCCGAGAACCGGCCCGTGCCAGCACACCGGCGAGGATGTGGAAGAGCCCGACCATCTGCGGGCCACGCATGAGGCGGCCGCCGTCTTGCTAGGCGAGCGCGGCCGCCTCCAGAGCGCGCGCGCCTCCGCCGCAGCGGGGCCATCTCGCGTCTTGCCGCTTCCGCCTCTAGGCGCAGACCGCGCACCGCCGCCCGACCGTCGCCGCGCGCTCTCCGCCCGGCGGAACGGGCACGGCGAGGCGGAAGCGGTCGCTGGGCGCCGACATCTTGCGAGAGAGGCGGACCAGGAGCTGCCGTCGGCCTCCGTGAGGACCCCCCACGCTCTTCGTGGCCATGGCCCGCGTGCGCGCGGAGGACGCCACGAGCGCATCGGAGGAGCGCTAGAGACGCATTGAGGCGAGAGGAAGGAGCTAGTTGCGAAAATAGAAAATAAATAGGGTTTTTTTGAAAAAATTACGCCCGAGGTGGCAAGTTTGATACCTTTGGTGTGCTTCACGGATAGTTCGGGGACCCGATAGTCGTTTTGATAGTTCGAGTATCTAGATGGGAGGAGGCTAATAGTTTGAGGACCCTGAGTGCATTTTACTCATAAGAAAACCAGAAAACCATTCACTATTTTAATCTCACCAAATTTAAGATTCAAAGTTAGAACCTTGACAATGGTCAATGTCATGTCAATGACCACAGGCGTATGGCTGAGTTGGATTAATTCATTCGCTAACATATTTTCACCCACAGGTGTAACAGAATTACATTGAACTTAAAGAGCAGAAAGCAGTTCATCGAAATTTGAAAATCCTGGTTACTCACCACTGCAGCAAACCAGATATGATCTATATACGAAGATGCATTCATTAAGGATGCTGGAAATAAGAACATGAGCCAAATAGTATTATCAGATTAATCTTACAGATTTTTGCCTGTCACTTTGCTGGGCCATTGTGCTGGAATGTAGAAAAAGCCAGCTAGTGAACGGCATCAAATTGTCCTTTAGGTCTTGAATCGCTATAATTTTTCCCCTAGGAACTAGAAAGAGCCACTGACAATTTCAGCAGCGCTTTTCCAGCAGCCTTGTCTTGTGCCTGAAATGGTTAACCATCAGATTCTCAATTTTTTAGCTGCGCTTTTCCAACAGTAAACAAATAAACAAATATCAAAACTGTGGATCTCTTCAATCAGGTCTCATTCAGGCACAAGTTATACAGACCCAAACACTAACCAAACAGCAAACCTTAGTTCATCTCATCAATCAATTCTCAATCCTATGGAATACAGATAATGAAAAGGTTGCAGTTAGCATGCTGAGAAGTGGGACAACTCTTGGATTGACACAGATGTAACCAAGCTACGAGATTTGCTACTGAAACATAAGTTACCAAGACCCTAAACCGATTGGCCATAGCAATCTTTCACCTGCCATGAATGTCGTTATCCACCAAAGAAGCTGATAAAACTGAAAATCAACTCAGCAATGTACTCCTACATCGCCATGGCAGTATAGACATAGAAAATCAATATACAGTAGTAGATTTCAATAGTAAGCGAGCACAAAACTAAAATTCAAGGTTTCATCGTCTGATCTGATACAAAGAAAAAGACAGCTACAGGGAGTGGGTACCTTGAGGCCGGCCTCAAACTGGATGGCGGCGAGGGTGCGAGGGAATCCGGCGGACTCGAGAAAGGGGGAGATGGAGGAGTTTGCCGCCGTTGGCTGGGTGCTGCGCCGCTGCCTGGTAGTGGACGCCGTTGGGGGCAGGGCCGCCGGGGAGACTGGATGCGGCAGCAGCGGAGGCGACCACCGCGTCCTCGCGCTAGGGGCGGCGGTGACTTTGACGACGGAGGCGGCGTTGCTCGGAGGGCTCCATCGATCTGGGCGGCGGTGGCTTTGGCGACGGAGGCGGCACTGTTCGGCGGCCTCCTTGATCCGGCGATGGCGAGGGCAGCGGTGGCTTCGGTGGCGGCGGCGGCTCTCGCCAGTGCGTGCGAGGGCGAGGGCGAGAGGATGGGTCTGGGTCAAGGTTCGGATGGGAGTCGGGGTCGGGTCCGACGCGCCGAGCGGGTGGGGACGAGGAAAGATGCGAAATTACTTTATTACCCTAAATCAACAGAAATGTAATTTTATGGAGGTAATAGGAGGAATGATGGGAAGCGATTTAAAGTATTATAAAAGAGCTCTATGTATTTATATGAGCGCCCTTCTATGAGTGCTGATTTTGCCTCCTATCGCCTCTCATCATCTTTTTAAATTCTTTTTGAGGTGAAAGGGTAACACAGTCTTTGACCAACCTTACCCCTCCGCACCCCCTCCCCCCGGCCCCCCCCCCCCCGAGATCCGATTGACGCCAGGAGAAAAATTCGAATTCACGAAGCCGGCCCTTGCGCCGCGCCGGAGCCTCGCCCTCGCCGTTGCGCCGCCACGCCCTCCCCAACCCGCCGCTCCTCCTCCTCCTTCCAGCCCTCCTCCGTGCGCCGCCACGCCCTTGCCCTCGTCGTTGCGCCGCGGAGGTGCCGACTCAACCCGCCGCTCCGCCTCTCCCCTCGCCCTCGACCCTGCCGGTCCTCCTCCCTTCCTCACCCGTGGTACGCCACCATCTCGCCCTCGCCCTCACAGTCAGTCGCCGGTGCCCGCCGGCCGCTGGCGTCGAGCACCCGACCGTCCCCGTCCCTGCTCGCCGACGACGAGCAGCCGTCCCCTGCCCGCTGGCCTCCCCGTCCCTGCCCGCCGGCGACGAGCACCCTGCACCCGTCCCTGCTCGCCGGCGGACTGCCCTCGACGTCGTGCGGCGGGGCTGCCTCAGCCGGAGCGCCGCCCCCAGCGCGAGGACAAGGTGGTCGCCTTAGCCTCCGGTGCGTCTCCGCCGGTGGCCCTGATCCCTGAACTCCGCCTGAAGGTGAGGAACCTGCTCGGGGCTTGGTTTGATTCTCTAGATACCTTGAACACCAGCACCGTTTGGTGAGCATATCCACGGTCCTTTTTGTTGGTGCATCAAATCTGCATGGTTGATTTCTAGATGCTGCCCATGGGTCTGCTGTGTTGAAGTTCAAACTCAATAGGAGGGATTCTTTGATTTTCTTTGGATTTCTAGGCATATCCCTGTAAAATAAATCTGAGATAACTATGTGTGTGACTTCTGCATAGAATAGATGTATTGTGCTAAAGTGAATTGCAGTGCAGGATATTGTTTGGATTTTGTGCATCTCAATTGTTGAATTTCCCAAACAACAGGTCATTATTACGATTTTGTGCAGATTATTTTTAGTTCACAGCTAGTAATCTTTGCTGAATATTCACTTGAGGCTTCGTTCTGACTACAACTAGCAATATCTGATATGCTTACTATCTGTACTGCTAACTGATAGGGGTGTGTTTCAAACCAAAGTCTGCTACTTGATATGCAGTAATATCCAGATGGCAACTCATATAAACACTAGTGTATGATAAGTTACTGATGGTTACTTTTTTACATGTGAACACTAGTGCTAACTGATAGTGCTAACTGATGGTTACTTTTTTACATGTGAACACTAGTGCTAACTGATGCTAACTCATTGGCTCCCACATTATTTCAGCCTGCTTACTGCTGCCACTGCTAGTCATCTCGCTGTACATACCCTCATTTTGGTGTTATAGTGTTATATCATGCTTTGTGATGGCCTTAAGGAATATCAAGGACCCTTCTAGTTTTTCTAAAAATTTATACAGATTTTGATCTTATTCTCTGAAGTCTGGACTATGAATGAGCAAATATTTTTTCTGGCATAGCTGACCAGCACCTTTACCAGACTACATTACACGGGGAAAAAACAAGGCCATTAGAGATCTGACATTATCATTAGAAATTTCAGCGATGCTGTCAGTATCAAGCTTCATAATCTGTACTAGCTTTTTTTACTCAATGAAGCTATAATAATATAAGGTATGAGGCAATTTCTTGAATTCCTTGAATTAGTCAAATCTTTTTGCCAATTCAGGTTAATGCTTAAGGCTGAGAGCACTGAACAAGAGCATATTAATTAGGTGTTTTCGCTGTAAAGGGTCTCTGAATTCATTCTTGTCTGTAGCATGGGAACTCCTGAACTGGGGTGCATTGCTTAATCTAATGAACATTATGTCATACCATTTCTACATGCTTAGCTATTTCTGTCTGTTTATTAAGGCATCAAGTTCGCATATACCTGTTGTTTCACTTGTCAGGAAAAAAAAATGGAGTAGCTTTTGGTCTGATAAATATACCTGTGATGAACAAATTATTGCATGCTTGCAGACATGTTTTTCTGAACTCAGCTTGCAGACATGTTTTTTGAGAAATATAAGAGAGTGGAGGTAAGCTAAGTGTAATGTTTATGAAAAGCTGAAAAACTCGCTGTCTGTGAGGGCATGGCTAATGTTCCTCATCATTTGTAGGAAACAATGCTCCCTGAGGATGTGCCGGACATATGATTTGCCAAAGGTAAATAAACTGGTCCAGAGTTCATGAACTCAAGCACTTTGAATTTGTAATCTGACCGCTCAAACAGCTGACTGTACAGTTCTTTCATTTGCTGCCAATATGTTAGTTCCCCTATTTAAAACTACCAAGGTCATGTTGTTTTATGGCTAGTTGCAACCCTCTTGGTCGCTGGTTCCCATGGTGAAAGCTCTTTATGGCTGCTATTTGTTGTGTTTTTGTCACCATTATTATGGTTCTCATGATCATGAACTTTGTGGAACTTCTTGTGGCATTGCGAGAGTTGGGTGATCTTTGCAACCTTCTCATGATCATGAACTTTGTGGAACTTCTTGTGGCTTGCCAATCCTTCGCTGGATGTGAAGACCTTGCTACGAGCTTGCGGTCGTGGGTTTCACGCCACCTTCACGACATGTGAAAGACCGATGAACTTGAGCTTCACATCGAAATGTGGCTCTCGGCATCATAGCATAGCAAAAGGAGCTGGACTGCAACAAATGTCGATAAGAAAATCAGTTTACTCAATATATTGTGTTATGTCAAGAGCCATGTTTCAAACAATGAGAGATAACAAATACAGCTTTCCATTCAAACCATAGAATAAAATTTGGTGAAATCTGAAGCCAATCTACTATCGTATAAGCAGTGTCAAAGGTCCTGACATGGTTATGCTACCTCTAAATATTTAAAGTTGGACACATGGATTACAAATCAACCTCCTGAATCATAAAGAGACACATGGATTAAGTTTCTGGTATGACAGTGCATGGGAGAAAACAGAGAGCAAACTATAAGGTACTGAAGCAACCAAAAATAAGATCGAGCTTGTCAGTACATAACACAACACTAAACTGCAATGGTAGTAGTTCCCCATTACTAACAGAAAACTAGGTGCTTAATCATTTTACTGGTTCACCCCATGACTCCAGGGACTAGTGACAACTGTATCAGTTAACAAGGATATATACACAATCAAGCAGCATATACTTTTCGATTCAAATATCTCAATCTTAATAATAACAAGTTCTGTTTGCTTAATTATGAGCTTGCATGTGGCTGTGTCAGCCATACAGAAATGGGTCATGATTTTGTAAAATAAATCACTAATAACACACTTCAACCATATGAACAATATGCACGAATTTTAGAAACTATTGTGTGATATTGGGTCACATACCAAAGCTGGAAACTTCATTAGGGAATCAAATACCGTATCTGACCAACCAGACAAGGCTTTGTTTACCGCCGCAACTTTCTTCTTGACACCTACATAGCATGCATAATTAGCCATATACTATAGATATGATATTTAAGAACCAACAAGAGAGAGCATACGTTTGTCTAGCGGATCCTTATCCAACTTCTGAGAATCATTTATTAGAATTCTCAAACTTACGCACATGATACAAAAACAGAGTGAGAAAACTTATGGAGCATTACATCACTGTCATTCCATGATTCGTAGATTCGGGCATTTGCTCGACAGGTGACGTGCATGTGGTTGCTCTCGTACTCCGGCCACATTCTACGCCCTTGGAACATCCGGAGAGTGTCGGCCCCATTCCCCACGCCGCCATGGAGGTGGCCGTCGCCTCATCCGCCGGAGTTGGTCTTGCGCTGAATGCCGCTTGTCGAATGAAGATGGAGGAGCACGCCGTCCGTGTGGAAGTGGGGAGGGGAGGGGATTCTCGCACTCACCGGGTCAAGCACGGGCGCGGGAGGTGCCTCGCCGAGCCGGCGCCGGGCGAGCTCTTGTTCGTGTGGAGACGTGGGGAGCGAAGCGGCCGGCTGGCGGCGTACCCCGTGCTCGCCATCTCGCGTCGTGGTGCCGGTGCGGGTGGCGCCCAAGAAGTGGAGGGAGGCGACGGCCGCGGCACGCTGACGGCGAAGACGACCCGCCGCACAAGCGGCCCGTCCGGCGGCGGCGGCGCTGGCAACATGGCGGCGCCCGGGCGAGGGAAGAAGGCCGGATTTGCCGAAGTCCGGTGCTTTACGACGGCCGGATCCGTCCCTCCGCGACGACGGAAGGACCAGCGGATCAGCTGCGGCGATCCACAAACCACTCGTGGAATTACAAGAACGAATTTATGAACCCTAGAACCACGAACCGTAAAAACGGCCAGGAGTTGTTGATTTTTTAATCCAACTAACTATAGACACGTTTATGAAGTTATGAAGTTACCGTTTTGTCCTTGATCAAAAAAAAAATTACACGAATGCAATTACGTCTAGTGCTAATCCCCACGTTGGTGGGAGGCAATGGAAGGCAATTTTGCTTTTTATGGCCCACTGTCATAGACCACAACAGGAGGCAATTTTTGCCTCCTCGTGTTTTTGCCTCTGTTGCCTCCTACCTTTGTAACCGTCGGATCGGCCGCTCTCGATCGATTTGAACCATTGAATTTTTCCCCAATTATTATAGAAAATTTCAAATACATATCATTTTGTGTGAAATTAAAATTCCAAAAGCAGTCCAGAACCCAGCGACCAAAATACAGTGTAGTCAGAATGATTTCTGGAGGGCTTCTTCCCAGTTTCCTAAACCACGAGACCAAATTTTGGTTGGCAATTGGCATGTGCCAGGGCCAAACCAAACTTAACAGCGAGTCATCAGATAATTAAGCGAGCTATGAGCACGCCGACAAAAAAAGACACGTGGCGAGTTGCTACTCGAACGGGATGACATATTCTAGGGGTTAGTATAAAATTGAATATTCTTTTGAAGCCTAGTAGCTACAAAGTCCATATTGCTGACACGGTGCTTATGCAAACATCATTAAAAATGGTTGTCTTAGCTTATTATATAAGCCAGTGTAGCAATATTCCTGGTCAAACGTACCATGCCCTAGCCCGAGGACAGACAAAAAAAATTAGAGACGATGACGGAGTTTGTGGTACTCTGATGCGTGTGTTCTTTCCTGCATTTGGCACCGTCTCGACGATGCAGCAGCAGGCCAGCAGCAGCATGATGCTTAGTGATTATTGAAAGGCCACAACGATTGTTGATTATACAATACATAGCCGGACAATTGCGAATGGATAGGGCGCGTGGTTTACATGCCGGATTGGCTTATACGCAACAAACTTTTTTCTCGACCGGGCCATTCACCCGTTTTTCATTAAGAGGAGGAAAACCAAATCCAAATACAAATAGAGTTCATGATGCCGAGTCGACATCAAAACAAAAACGAAAAAGAACAACAACCTATCTACCGGAAATAAAATTGGCGATTACATGATGAACAAACTCTGCGACCAGGCCAGTAGGACAAACTACATCCACTCGCGGCCCGGCGCCGCTTCTTCCCAAGAAGGAAGCGCTCCATGCCCTCCCCTGTTGGAAAACGCTTTCTGAATTGAATCTCTGCAAGCTTACGCTAGCAACAGTGTTTTTTTATTTACTTTTTATTATTACAACAAAGGCTAATTGCTTGTCAATACTAAAAGCAATTGGCGGCGCTGGAACTCTGTTCATCGACCAGAGAACAAACATACAGTTTGGAGATGGGATTATTTGGAGTCAGAAGACCTCTAAATTTCCTTTTCGAATCAGATCGTCTCAGTCAGAAACTCAGAATACGCACCCTGAAATCAGATAGAACACAGAGAATTTGTCCCAATGAGAGAGACCATCCCTTCCCCTGGTGTGAGTGTGTGACGTCACGATCACGACATGCCTGCCACTCTAATCTAATCCTGGGACTGTGATACTAACCATTTCAACGTCCACGACATGCATCTGCATTTAAAAGGCCTGGTCACACAATCCACGTAATCGCAGGCTAGCTACGAGAAATCGCCGTTTGTTTATTCCCCGATCGACCGTGCTGGCGGTCGACGAACACGCGACGGGCGAATAGGGAGGAATATGCAAGACCACCCTTCCGTGTTCGCTGGGATGGATCATGGTTGGTGGTGGTCGTGCGTGCGATAGGGAAGGGGAGAGAGGCATGGAAAATGCGTGCGAAAAGCGCATGCGAACGGAACTGGAAGCCCCGTTTCCTTCCCGTCGGGATAACGCCTTGGACTCGGACGCATTTTAGACGAAAACGTGGCCCAGTCGTTCAAGGTACCGACACGATTCGTCGGTACAAGCACGGTCAAAAACCAGTTCATCACTGACCTCCTTCTAGTCGATAGTCGCAGTAGTAGATACAGTATTTTTTTCTGTTCGAAATCGCAAGACTTCAAAAGGCTCTCTCTTGTGAAATTGTGATTCACCGCGTAGTTAAAAGGCACCTCCTTTCCCTTCCTTATACTCGATTCCTGAACGTCAAAAGAAATGTGAACCAGCCTAATACGCCGGCACGGCACGGCCGCGGCGACGCAGTCAGTCATGCAGGCCTCTTTATCAGCGCCGATCGAATTTTATTTATTTCCTCTCGCAGTGATCTATCGCTAGATCACCATCCAATCAAACCAAAACATCAAAAATTTATCAAAACAGTCTGCATCTGCACCTGCACCGATCAAAATGAGTGGAGTTCGCAAAGAGACAGACGGCACGACGAATTTTGTAAAAACCGTGTCTGTGTCGGATTCGAGAGAGACGAGGACAAATTTGCAGACATACTCCATGATGTATCGACTCCTTCAATGGCATAGTAAAAGACGCCGATCCATAATTTAAATCAGTGGCGTGTGGAGGATTCATTGTCAACCAAGAAACGCAAACATTAATTGATTTTAATTTAATTGTCCGATATATTTATCGCTGAATCAAACGCCATAACTTAGATTGGGAAACAGTCACAAAAAAAAAAAGATTAATTAGGAAACGGCTACACCACAAACCAGTCCACGATTCAGCGTCGCTGAGCACGCAGTCGCAATTTTGGACCAGTTCCAAGCATCTCGTCTGCTGCAAAATTTCACTACCAACTCAACCAATGAAGTTGAACAAGCGTTGATCACAAGATAAGAACGAACGAAAGGATTAAACAAATGAAGCAAAATTTCCATCAGAAAATTAATCAATCCTACGAGCTCTGGACTAAAGGCTGAATCCTCATTGACGACGATATGTACAGGTCGGGTTTTTTGTTTTCCCCGGCCAGACGACGGCTAAGGTTAAAGCTGACGACGGATCAGATCAGTGATCGAGCTCGCTGACGCCACCAAGGGACACACACCGGCGGCGACCATTTCCGTTACATGACGGAGCAGTTGTTGGGGTTCTCGTCGCTGAAGGGGTTCTCGTCTCTGAAGAGCTGCGGCGCCGGCGCCATGACGTAGCGGTACGGATCCGGCGGGTACGCCACCTGCGGCTGCTGGCTGCCGTCGGGCTGCTGGTACGGTTGGTGGTAGTAGGCGGGGTTGGCGTGGCCCATGCCGTCGCCATTGCCGTAGTACGGCGGGTAAGGGTAGTAGCTGGCCGCGGGGGTGGTGGAGCCTGCTGGTACGCCACGTACCCGTACGGCGGCGCCACGTGGTACGTGCTCGCTCCCGACGGCGCAGCCATGAACGCCGCCGCGGCCGCCGTGGACGGGCCCGCCGACACGTCGATCCCTTTGCCCTTGTCTTTCTTGTCGTCGCCGCCGCCGCCGCCGCCGGCCACGGCCGCGCTCTTGTTCTTGCTGTCGCTGTCCTTGTTGTCGTCTTTCTTGGCGGGCGGCGCCACGGCCTCCACGTCGCGGTTGAGCTTCTCCTTGAGGTAGGAGAGCATGTCGGGGATGTCCATGGTGCCCGTGACCTTCACCTCGTCCTTGGCATTGCCCTCCAGCACCACATCCTGACGCCTGCACCGACCAAAACCAAAAAGCGTCAGTCGTTGAGGAGCCGTGCAGTGCAGCGAAATTGTAACGGAAAGAGAAACAGGGTGCGGATTCTTGCAGATGTGAGAGAGGGACACACAACAAACCAACAGAATTTCCTCTGCTCACCTTTGATCTTGTAGATGCGTCGCCGGATGCGGTCGGCGCAGCCGTCGCAGTGGAGACGGATCTTGAGCAGCACCGTCGTCGCCTCCTGTGGAGAAGGAGAACCAAAAGCAGAGACGTTTTTTTAGTTGCTGCTTAAGGTCAGAAGAGTAGTTGGGTTGCGTGGGCGGCATTGCCTGCAGCGTACCGACCTGCTGCTTGGGTTTCTTCTCCTCCTCCGCCGGTTGTTGCTTCTTCTCCTTCTCGTTCTCCTTGGGACTCGCGCCCTTGTCCCCCTTCTTCTCGCCGTCGCCGGCGGGCTCTGTGGCGGCAGGCTTCTTGGGGGCGCCGCCACCGCCACCGCCGGCGGAGACGATCTCCACGGGCTTGCTGGTCTTGGCCTCGAGCCGCGCCTTGAGCGCGCCGGCGTCGGCCGTCCCCGCCACGACGACCCTGTTCGCCGCGACGTCCGTCACGATCGTGTCAACACCTGCGCGCGACAAGAACACAACAGGCGAATCAAACCAAGAACAGTTGCAGAACAACGAGCGGACCCAAGGTCGCCGCGGCGAGGCGAGAGCACGCACGTACCAGGAAAGCGCCTAATTGCCTTCTTAACCTTGTGCGCGCAGCCGGCGCAATGCAGGTCCATCTTCAGCACGACAGGCTGCGCGGCCTCAGGCGCCGCCTCGCCGCCGCCGCCACCGTCTCCTCCTTTTCCAGCACCCATGGACCGAGACTGAACTAGACTCGGGATCGTTTGTGAGCTGAATTGGATTGGATTGGGTGGGCTACTTGTTCTCAACGTGGCTGTGCTGTGCGTGTCACTTGGCCTGAACGAAGAGGAGAGGAAGCAGAAGACGAGCGCGGGCGGCGATAAATAGGAGGCGCGGCGAGGGGAGGGAAGGGGAGGGGAGAAGAAAGGAAACGGTGGAGGTGGGGCCCAGGGGTCAGTCGGTGGTGATCCGTATCCGCGTCGGACAAGGTGACCCGCCGTCTGGTCTGCTGCAGTCTTGGAGAAGGCGGTAAGTTTCTGGCAGGCTGGCTGCTGATTTCTGGTGGCGGCTGGTGGAGGTGGACTCGCGCCTGGCCTGTAGGATGTGGATGGATGGATCATGGATGAGTGCCGGTTACGGTCAGCTGTGGCGTCACAGCGCAGATTTCTTGGTGTTCTAGTACACTGTACTGTGTGCTGTAGTACTAATCCTACCCGGCCTCGGCCTTCTGGTACCTTCTGGACTGCAGGCTGCTCGTACTACCACGGCGCAGCTAGCGCTACTACCGGTTTCTTCAAAGTGTTTTAAATTGGGTGCATGGACTCAGTTCAATCTGTAGTGTCTTCGATTGACACGCGTCCCACACAGCGTCACATGCTACAGGGATGACGGTGGAGTGTCTTTTACTCGACTCCGGTACATTTCCATTTCCATTTCCATAGGAGTGTACTCCTACCTCTGTCGATGCAAAGCAGAGAGGCACATCAAACTACGGGTGCCTCAGTTTTTTTTTAAAAAATATGGTACCTCTCTTTAAACAGTGGTAGTACTTCATCTGTCCCATAGTAATCCCTCCATTCAAAAAAAAACTTACAACTATGAGAAGCGTGTCGGTCAAACTTTCTCAACTTTGATTAGTTTTATACAAAATACATGCAACATTTATATTTCCAAATTAATTTATTAAAAAAACTAGACTCTAAAATCTTTCCAATGATACTAATTACTTAGTATAAATGTTTATATATTTTAATATATAATTACCGGGTGTTTAAAAACGTTGACTTCTCGAAAAATGAGAATTGCATGTTTTCTTGAATGGATGGAGAGAGAGTACCTTTAGCACAGGGTCACAATTTAGTATATTAAATTATAGATAAAAGAAATATGATACTCCCTCCATCCCAAATTACAAGTAGTTTGACTTTTTTTTTTCTCCAAGTTTGACCATTCGTCTTATTCAAAAAAATTTATGTAAATATTGTCAAATTCAAGTCATTCTTTAAGAACTTATACTAATAAAGAAGGCCACGGCAAAAAAAAAGTGATATTTTGCACAAATTTTTGAATAAGACGAGTGGTCAAACTTTGTTATCAAAAAAAAAGTCAAACGACTTATAATTTGGGATGGAGGAGTATCAAATAAACATCGTTGAATTATTATAATACATATTTTCAAAATAATTGAGGTCATAAATATTAATATACGGAGTAATTCACTAGAAACTTAGTCAAGTGTCACTTAATTTTTCTAGCAACCCATAGTGCATGTTTTGTTGGACAGTAGTACTATCTTCGGCTATTCCATACTGTATGTTTGATAGGAACTGCACATGTACTGCCCCCACCTACTACTACGTGGTAGGAGTACGAGTAAGTATATCTATTCATGTGCAAAAATCTTTTTAGGTAGTGACATTTGCTTGGTACCGAAGGCACCTTGTATTTCCTCCGCGAAAAAAAGAAACCAAATGTAAGAACTCGATCAGTTAGTAGTGAGTTACACGCTTTGTTATATTTTTCTCTTTTTTTTTTTTTTTCACTCGATGAGTTACTGCCCTTTAGCCAGGCGATCGATTGCTATTCTTTTCTCCCTGTAGTATTTTTTGAACTAAATGTTTTGCTCATCCTAGTTTTATATTTATATTTTCTATATATAAACGCGACAGTTCCATGTTGTGCGATGTGGCCACTAGCTAATATAAACGTACAATGGAAAAATGGAAGCAAAACTGCAAAGGCACCCATGCACAAACTTGGCAATCTTATCGCTACTCTCGATGTGGCCACTAGTATTATTTGTTGGAAAAAAAAGGAATCTCATCGACGCGAAAGTTATAGGGACACAATAGGATACGAGTAGTAGTTTCTTACCGCGTCTACTGCCCTTTCCTCGTGCGCGTGGACATGGCGCTACTGCCGTTGGCGTGATGCGGACGATGACGAACGAAACTTGGCATGCCCAGCCGAGGACGGAGACGTCATCTCGTCGCAGAAGCTGGAGCGCGGAATCGAACAACGGCTTCGCTTGAACTGGGTCGGAACCTGCCCGGCTCGATTCCTCTTGGGCCAAACAACGCGGATCTCAGCGTGGGCTACATCGCTCCCGGATGGC
This sequence comes from Hyparrhenia diplandra, assembly GCA_015847255.1. Taxonomy (NCBI): domain Eukaryota; kingdom Viridiplantae; phylum Streptophyta; class Magnoliopsida; order Poales; family Poaceae; genus Hyparrhenia; species Hyparrhenia diplandra. The sequence goes on along the minus strand of JADLZK010011836.1, from coordinate 88,507 downwards.
GCGTCCACCACACTCAGTACTAGCGCAGCGTGCCAAGTGAGTGGTTGCTGGTTGCTGGTCAAGGTAAAAGGAAAAAGTCTGGATTCCCTCCCCAACTATCACGAAAGTTCACTTTTCCTCCCTCAACTTCAAAACCGGACAAATCACCTCCTCAACTTTTCAAACCACGCAAATTACCTCCCTCGAAATGGGTTTTAAAGACGGATTTGCTACAGTAACCGCGGTTCGGTACAGTAACAGCTGGTCTGCTACAGTAACAGCGGGTTTGCCTTTTCCTTCCTTTCAAAATAAATCCGGTTGAATCTTTGAAAAATCATAGTAAATCACAGAAAAATTATAAAATAGAAAATCAAATTTTGTTAGACTCACATGAGTAGATCTACACATAGAATATATAATATGGTATGCTTTAGTCCAACAAAATAATTATAAAAGTTGCAGCTACAAATTATTTTAATTAATTACACAAAAGCATAGATCTAAAGCTACAACAAAAATTTTGTATTAAAGCATACTATATTATATATTCTCTGTGTAGACATGCGCATGTGGAGTCTAACAAAAATTAGATTTTCTATTTTATGATTTTTCTGTGATTTAGTATAATTTTTTAAAGATTCACCAAATAAATATAAAAGAAAAAAGATAAAACCTTTCGTAGCAAAAACTTTATACTAAAGCATATCATATTATATATTCACTGTGTAGATCTAATCATGTAGAGTCCAACAAAATTAGATTTTTTATTTTATGATTTTTCTATCATTTACTATGATTTTTCAAAGATTCAACCGAATTTAAAAAAAAAAAAAGGCAAAGTCACTGTTACTGTTGCAAACCAACTGTAATGTAGCAAACCGCGGTTCTTGTAGCAAATCCGCCTTCAAAACCGCCGAGGGAGGTAATTTGCATGGTTTGAAAAGTTGAGGGAGGTGATTTGTCCTGGTTTTAAAGTTGAGGGGCGGAAAATTGAACTTTCAAGCTGATAGTTGGGGAGGGAATCCGGACTTTTTTCCGGTAAAAATTCCATCTTGTTTAGATGTGGGCCATGCGTCCAATTGCTGAAGAGACAGTAGGCGGCCACTTTGGTTTTATTATATGGGCTGGGCCAATCTGCCGGGCGTGTTCGCGGCCTGCACGTCCAAATCCCTCGGCCTGCCACGGCGCGGGGGCGGTTGGTTGCGTTGCCCGACTCCACCGACGCCTAGTCGTCAGGATCCATGCGCAACCGCCAAAAAATGCAGCGTCTCTAAAAGGCGAAGGAACGCGAAACAAACGGCGCACGGCAAAAGAAAAATTCAGAAAAGAAAATTCGAGGCCCGGCGATTTCCGTCTCTCCCTCCATTTTGCCCCCCAACCTCTCTTCTCTTCTCTTCTTCCCTCTCTCCGCTTGCTGTCTACTTTGCCTTAGGGTTTTCTCCAGCACCGCGCTCCGCCTCGCTCCCTCCCTCCTCGATTCCGCGGCTCCGATTCGCGCGATCTCCGCGCGGCCATGGTCTCCGGCGCGGCGCACAACCCGGACGTGGGCGGCGGCGCCCAGGCCACCCAGCGCCCGCCGCCGCCACAGGCAGGGGCTCCGACGGCCCTCGCCGCGCCGCCGCCGGTCTCTGGCGGCGCCGCGCACTCCGCGTCTACTAGTGGGGGCAGCGCCGGCTCACCACCATCCAGCCGCAGCGAGCAGCACGCGCCCGACGGTGCTGCCAAGGGCCCCGCCCTCGGCGCCGCGCCCGCGGCGGCGTCCACGCCGGCCAGCGACAGCACGTTCCTTCGCTTGAATAATCTCGACATCAACGGCGACGACGCGCCATCGTCGCAGGCTCCTACGAGGTTGGTTTGTGGAGACTTGTGTCGGATGGGTATATTATTATATATGGGCGCGAATGCTAGTCTGTGCAGCTGTATTTGCCCGTTATTCCAACTATAGGGTGCTTTGGTTGCTGCGCGGTTATGTTGGAGATAGGCATCGATACACACTGACAGTGTGCCATCATGAGAAAGGTTGTCCTGGAGATACACAGGAAACGTACATACTGTGGGATGTTGCTCATTCTGTGTAGTAATCTCTGTCTCACGACGAACTGTTAGCTGCTGTTATTTGGACTGGCATGCTTGGCGTAGGGTCTTCTGTGGCCATTCTCATGATTTTACTGCAAAGCATGTACTAGCTCACGTCTTGTAGGTTTGGCTTCCTAATAATGTCAGCATTGCTAGATAAGATGAACTTTTCAAATGGCGACTCAATGCCATGTGTTGTCTATTTGAAGTATGTGCCCATGTTAAGCTGTTATACTGGACATGACTTGTATTCTTCTACAATCCTATACTGCATAAATTGAACCTAGCAGTTGACAATGTACAATCTATTTTTGCTACCATTCATGTGGTTTGTCTTGTCTTATGATGTTGCTACCACACAGGCTCTTTTTATACACACTTTACTTTTACAGTAAATAGGTTGGAAATTCATAGCAGGAGTTTCTACTTCTTAAGAATCTTCCGTTTCCTTTCTTTTAGTTACTTATTATTATCTAAGCTTTTGGGGCATTGTAAAACTGCAGCAAGAAGAAAAGGAGAGGCACTCGGGCAGTGGGGCCTGATAAAGGTAACCGGGGACTGCGCCAGTTTAGTATGAAAGGTGAGGCTATTTTTTCCGTTCCATGTTATACTTTGATATGCCAGTTATCTTTGGAAAGTTAAGATAGGAGCATAGTGCAAATGTAAACATTTAGGCACTTAAAGTATGCAATCAATGTTTCCATCACATCAGTCATCCATTTCTTGATGCATATGATAGCTACATGATTGTGAATAGTACGGTACAGTAAAGCAGTGAATGCAAAAAACCATAGATGCCTTAATGCTTGTTTCATTTGTTTCTTCACAGTTTGTGAGAAAGTTGAAAGTAAAGGGAGAACAACATATAACGAGGTCAGTGCTTTTCATTCTATTATCCCAATTTATTCTTATAATAGTATAGTCTAGATCAGATTGTTTTGCTTTTGTTCTGATAAAAAAAAGCACTGCAAATTTGCATTGTTTCTTTTATTCCTTTGCTTGCACTACTTCTATGCTCTACCTTCGAAGATTGGATCCACTATTTGAAAGAGGAAGTGAACCAGGAAGATCTGACAATTTGATCCTTCTTTTTAGGGAACAACCATTTGATCCTTAAACTGTCTTGTTCATATATGCTCATGCATACAAATTGTTACACTTGTTTTGTTATGAACCTTAGTTCATAGGGGGATAACTAGGCCTTATGCTTTGCCAAGAGCTTGAGAGATTGAGGGATGAGACTAGAGATAACTTCATTCTTGTTCATTGCTTAATCTCAATAGGTGCGGAATACAAATATATATAGGAGCTGGCCCAGCCGGCTGCCCAGCTCCCTAGTCTCTCTTTCATACTCTTGTCTCTCGTTCCCACAGTGTGAATGCTCCCAGTCATTCAAACTTCAGCCACTATGGTCAAGACCTGACCCTTCGCTGCTTCTGACCCTTTGGGTGCCGGCTGTACTGCCAGCCCCACATGACATCTCCCCCTCCCTTGAGGGCCAGCTCGTCCTCGAGCTGCTGCAATGCTGGATAGCGGACGAGGAAGGTGCCGACATCGTCCTGGATCCCATGGGAAGAGCCCAACAGCTGGCTTCTGAAAATGGGTAGGCCGATCGCCCTGGTGGTCGCCGTGGCCTGAGCCTCTTGAACCAGAGAAGGACGCCGCTGCTGGACGCTCTTGCTGCAGGGCAGCGACTTGCTCTTGCATGTCACTGCTGGAGGCGGTGAGGGATTTGGTGAGCTTGGCCAAATCAGCCATGGTGGTTTCTGCTTCTGCCATTGGTGACAAGATGGAGGCAGCGGAGTGTTGTGGCGAGGATGGAGCAGCGATGGGAGGCATGGTGTTGGCTAGTGACGGCGTATGAGCAGATGAGGAATGCCTCATTGAAGGCGCAGGCTTGATTGCTGCCTGCATCTTTCTTGTGGAGAGCCTCACCATGAATCCTCGCGCCACCGCTTGTAGGCGGACTGCAGCCTCAGCACGGAGAGACCGCACCACGTCGCCGTGCCAGCAGTCCACGCGCTGCTGCCTGTAGGCGTGTTGCCGCCCGGTCTTCACGTGCTGCTTTCTCCTCCAGCAGCACAAGGATGCGCTGCAGCTTTGTGGATGCTTGCTGGAGCCCCTCAGCAAGGGCGCTTAAGGCATCGTCGGCTGGTGGTGATCTGAAGCGCAGGCGTAGCAGCTCGCTGAAGCGACGCCACGCCGGGGTGCCCTCATCATGCTGGAGTTGGCAGAACCACAGCCGGGCGCCACCTTCCAAATGCCGGGAAACCAGCCATACCTTTTCTTCCTCCATGATATATTGCCGGTGGAAGTAGGACTCACATTGGTTGATGAAGGCGAGAGGATCAGATTTTCCGTCAAATTTTGGAAAATCCATCTTCTGGAATTGTGGCAGAGGTCGCGGTGGTTGTAGTTGATGGTGGTGTAGAGACGGCAGTGGCTGAAAGAGTGGGTGTGGTGAAGGTGGCTGATGAGGATCGGAGGTTGAAGAAGATGCAGCGGAGGTGGATGAGGATCGCCGGATCTCTGATACCAGATGTTATGAACCTTAGTTCATAGGGGGATAACTAGGCCTTATGCTTTGCCAAGAGCTTGAGAGATTGAGGGATGAGACTTAGAGGTAGCAGGGGATGAGACTAGAGATAACTTCATTCTTGTTCATTGCTTAATCTCAATAGGTGCGGAATACAAATATATATAGGAGCTGGCCCAGCCGGCTGCCCAGCTCCCTAGTCTCTCTTTCATACTCTTGTCTCTCGTTCCCACAGTGTGAATGCTCCCAGTCATTCAAACTTCAGCCACTATGGTCAAGACCTGACCCTTCGCTGCTTCTGACCCTTTGGGTGCCGGCTGTACTGCCAGCCCCACATGACATGTTTCTCTTGTTTTACATCAATTGTTTATAGGGGGCCCTGTTAGCATCATGCTCATCCACACAGACACACTAAACATGATGGCATTATGTGCTTGAGATAAAAAAAAACTTTATGGCATTATATACAAAGGACAAAAGTAGCCGTTGATCACTGACCAGATTGCTTCATATCCATGCTGGCCCCTGTGGTCCTGTACGTTTTATCTACATGTTTTTTTTGGCTTTGGTAAATAAAAAAAAACCTGTAGGTTCAGTACTGTGTGTAGAGATACTACATTTTTGGAATTTTGACAGGTGGCAGATGAACTCGTAGTCGAGTTTAAAGACCCCAATAATAATATGGAGGCACCAGATCCTGATAACCCTAATGCGGTGAGAAATGTGGCTTCTCTTAGACATGAATTTATTTATTTAATTTGATATGTGCTCAGTGCTCGTTCCTCACTGTATGTTAACATGCAGCAACAATACGATGAGAAAAAAATATACGACGAAGAGTTTATGATGCTTTAAATGTTCTGATGGCTATGGACATTATATCTAAAGATAAAAAGGATATCGAGTGGAAGGGCTTGCCGCTGACTAGTATAAGTGATGTTGAAGAATTGAAGGTTCTTTTCACTCTTTAAGTTTTAGCAATGCATTTTGGCATTTGATTTGCTTATGCTATTTTTATCCACTGGTTTATCCTCTTTTTCAGACGGAGCTTGTGAGACTGAAAAGTAGGGTTGACAAGAAAAGTGCTTACTTACAGGAGCTACAAGACCAAGTAAGGATATGAAATCAGTTTCCTCTTCCCACCTCTTGTTCATATAGTTATAACATGGCACATCTCTTAGAGAAAAAAAGAACTGATGGTATTGTATACTTTGTTTCACTGTGGCTTTACCACAACTAAAGTCTCAGTTAAGAACAAACACATACTCTTGTGTGCATCCTTTATTATCATGTGTAAACTCATTGAACAAATATTTTCTTATTGTTACACAGAAGCATAGTTGTCTCTTATGCTGCATATTTAGTGTGACTCATTGTCTTTATTGACATATGCTGTCTACAACATCATATCAAGGTCCACCACTCTGGCTTCTGTGCTTGTTATTATTTGTAGAACACATAAGTCAACTGTCATATACAGTTGTCACATTCAATAAGCTGTAGCAGGTTGGCTCCTCGACTAGCTAGTTTTTGTGAAACCAATGGCCCTAGCACTCTACCAGAAAAAAGGGTGCAATCCCATACTCTAATTTTACTGAAAACCTGGTGTGCCATTATCATTCTTAACCTTGTTTGTCAGTTGTCACAGTATTAGTTCACAGAAAATGTTTGCAATATTTATTTGTTTATATTTTTTATGATTTTGCTATTTCTTACATTTCACGTACCCAATTTGTGATTTTCATATCTGTGGGCTGTGTTTTTTTCTGGCATATCAAGTATGTAGGTCTGCAAAACCTGACTCAACGAAATAAGCAATTGTATGGTTCAGGAAACATGCCTTCTGGTGGAGTGGCTTTGCCATTTATCCTAGTCCAGGTGAATATGTTCACTTTATGTTCTGTTCCATTTTGTACATACAGAAAGTGAACTCTACTACTGCGCATGGTTTAGAGCTCTACGTCCATATTCATTCTTTTGCTTGCAGACCCGACCTCATGCAACCGTGGAAGTTGAAATATCAGAAGATATGCAGCTGGTGCATTTTGACTTCAATAGGTGAGACTGGGAATAGTACTTTCTTTGTCAAATTTGGCTATTACTTCGATTGATCTTTACTTTGAAAGTTTGCTGGTAGGAACATCTCATGTTTATATCTCATTTATATGCTTGCTATCAAGGGGGTCTGCAAATTGTGCAATGGGGAACCATCATGTTCATTATTGTTCAACGTGAAAAATATTTGCTTTATCTGTTGACTGTATCTTAGAATAATTTTTGTGGCATGCAGAATAGCCTCTAATAAACTAGAAGATTCTGCTAAACTATTTTTTTATGTTTGGCTTTTGCAATGGTGCAACTAGTATCAATGCAAATACCATTTGGTTCTCATGTGGAATTGTTGCTGTTTGCCCTTGTGTGTCTGTTTTGTATGAGAAGAATGGTGTGCAACCGTGCAAGTGTGCAACACTAGCCTAAATTGGATAAAGCACCTGCCACAGGATTCTGAATTCGATATAGAAAAGATAAACTATGAACATTGTTTCAGTGACATCTCTGAGTGAAATATGTCTAAATAGAGTTGTGCATATGCTTTCTAGACCAACTCAAGTTTTTGCTGTATTCTCTAATTTGTATTCTGAAACTGCAGCACCCCATTTGAGCTACACGATGACTCGTTAGTCCTAAAAGAAATGCGGTTCTGTGGAAGAGAAGAACATGATGGTACTCAAGAGTCGATGTCAAATGGAGGTGAGAGCTCAAGCATGTCAAACATGTATTGGCAACAAGTACAGCATCTGGAGCGGCCAAACAATGGCACAGTTAGGTTAACCAGCTCACCGCGCTCACCGCCTATTCAGGGATAATATTGAAAGGACGTGTGAAGCATGAGCACTAGCCGCTAGGGTGTTGGTTCGCTGCCCTTGTCGTCTGAGCAGTTCGTTTTATTACATTTCTCTTTTGTGTAAAGAGCTTGTAAATAAAGCAAGGGGGGAGTAGCTTGATCTGATTTAGCTCTGCACCATATTGGTAGAACGACGGGTGCCCTGAGTAATTGTAATCATCCTTGAATCGGTTCTTTTAGTTTGATTGAGAAAAGTATTGACATAATTTTCTAGGTTTAAATTAGTTGATGTCTATCTGGGTAAATGCTTCGTTCTCAGCATAAGCATCTTTGTTTCCTGCCCCTTTTCCTTAATATCTTGTGAAAATCGAATGTTCTATGTAATGTCTCGTGAAATTCGAGTCACGCGTCCAAAATAGACCCTGGACGGTGGACGGTTAAATCCTCATTTGACGAACATAGGTTCTCGAATTCAATTTGCTTTGTCTTTAAATTTAGAATATATATTAGAGCATCTCTAATAAACATGATTCCAAAAAGAAAAAAAAAAACTCACCAACAATTTACAGATGAACCTCAAACTTCTCTATTAATACATACCTGGCATGCTCTTGTCGCTGGTTCTTCAAAAAAATAAAAAAAATAATAAGTGTCAGGGAAAAAAAAATCAGTGCCCCATGGATCTTTTTTCCTAAACACATCGATGGATTGAGAGCTAAGATAGAAAGGTGTTGGAGAAATGTTTGTTTTCGTGCTGTCAAAAAAATCAAGATTAATTAGAGCTTTACTAAATTGTTGGAGATGCTCTGCTCTACCTTGCTAACGCAGCACTGGAGCAAACGGTCTTTTTTTTTTTAGATTAAACAGGAAGGATTTTAAGGCCCCTACTGGAGATTTAATTAAAAATGAACAACGGTTTGGTACAAGATGATTATTGATTAAGGAACAAAAACGGAAGGAACGTAAATTTCACAGGCTTCTTGGAAGGAGCCAGGAGAGCTTTATAAAGGTAGACTCAGCACTAGAGGAAAGCTCTGAAGAAATATGGAGATGGAGGATCACAACTGTGTTCTATGTGATGAAAGAGACAGTGGAGCATTTTTTTTTGTTTCTGCAATGCACTTTTGCACAGCAATGCTGGAGGACCATCAACCTGAATGTTAATCCCATTTCTAGCCCCTTCTCCAACATACCCGCCCAAGGAGACAGTTAAATCACCCTTTCTTCATGGAGATTATCATTCTCATGAACTGGGTCATCTGGATGACCAGAAACAACAACATCTTCAGGCAGATCAATGCCACAGTTCAAGGTTGCAAAGGTTTGTTTCTTTTGGAGATGGACGCGCTCCAAGAATGGATAATAAGTAGGGGAGTATCTTTATGGAAACCGGGTTAGATGTAAAACTATATAAACTAGAATCGGGGAACGCAGGATTCTAATCGATGGCTATGGGTAAAGGTGGGTTAGTTTAGCACTTAAACCCCCCAACTCCTCCATCTAATCTCACTTTTCGCAAATAACCCCCCGACCTAGCTAGTGCCCAGTTACGGTTTCCCCTCGTCCCTCCCGATCACGCCGGGCGCCGCCGCCCCCTCATCGCGATTGACTACCACACCTCCTCCATCGCCGCGCTGCTCCAACTCGGTCGCCATTCATCAATCAGACGGGGAGGAGCGGCCATCAACGGTGGGCGGAGAGGTACGTAAATATCGTCATTGGAAATCAGATGCGTATGCCATTGGCTATAAATGGCTGGTCATGCATGTCGCACATGATTGCTGTGGTAGGAATTGGATTGCGTGTTTTTTTTTTCCGACGAATAGGATTGCATGTTCAGTCGTATGCCATTGGCTAGCCTATATATGGCTCATCATGCATGTCTCACGTTAGTGCAAGGCGGCGGGTGCTGATCCATCGATTGTTTATTCGAGTATATGCGAACGTGAAGTCATGTTACTGTTGCTGATCCATTGATTATCATGTTGAACGACAGGGGTAGGTCGCTACCATGGAATCGGCCGCCTGGACACGGCGGCGCGCCTCACCATCGTGCGCGAGGGGAAGCCATCGGGGGTGGGGGGGGGGAGGCTTCACGCGTGAAGGAGATGAAGGGTCGGTGCCACCGTGGGCGCGGGCACCAGCGAGGCTCCGCCGCGGATCTGAGCAGGAGGAGGCAAAGGAGAGCGGATCGGTGGAGGAGAGGAACAGGACCGTCGGGAGAGCGGATCGTGGGAGGAGAGGAAGAGAACGGGGGTCTACTCGCAAAAGTAACAGAACGGGGGTTCTGGTTGCGGGCGCTTAAGTGTAAAAAGCGCAACGTGTGTCCCTGGCCATCGATCGAGCATCTGGTGGCCCCGATTCTAGTTTAAATAGTTTACATACTGAACCCTTTTGTAAAGATACGCTTTAATCCGGGGTTCCATTAACGCCAACAGTACATGAGCTATATGCAATTGTTGTATATCCATCATGGCAAATTTCATTACCACAGGCATTGGCTAAAGAATAGAATATTGTACTAGTGATTTGCGCGCGCCCATGCGCTTGCGAGTGATGGGCGCAGTTCTAAAATGGAATAATGTTGACAAAGAATGAATATAACAGGTTCTATCTGGTAAATGGAAAAATGTATTTGTTACCATTACACAATCCACGGTTAGCCCAACAAGAAGGTCACAGAAGCTGAATTGAGGCTTATTTTCTAAAATAGCTGCAACTTGTTCAGACACTACATATATATTCCACGAGACAAGAGTACAAAAGCCGGATTTCTAAACCAGGATGTGAGCAGTATAAATAGTACATATATATCTTACATGAGGTAGTCCTTAGGTTTGTATATTATCAATTTCTATTCATGTGACATGTTTGTATCATCATCGATGTTGAAAGTGTTTTCTTGTTTCACTTGAAGATGCAACCATTTTGCGGCAGTAGTGAAGATGACTTGGATTCCTTTAAAAAAAATTACGTGGATTGACGCTGATCATCGTTGGAACCTGAAGCGGGAGTAAGCAAAGATGATACATGTTTCAAGGAGAAGAGCCAATACTGCAGCTTAAAGGCAATTTAAAGAGTAAATTGGTACGTGGAGCATCTGCTCGGCCGGATCGTCCACGTCGTCGATTTTACCGTGGCCGTGTGATCACGGGGCATCGGCGGCTCGACCTGGATGACCAGCGCCCGTCTACCGGCCCGTCGTCGCGAGCCCAGCCGCGTCTTCCGGCAGCGCGGCCTCGTCGTCGCCAGCTTCCGACTGGGCGTGTAGCGGGGTTCGGTGGGCCCGTCGTGAGCGGGAGGCGGCGGTGTCGCAGCGGTTGGTCGCCCGTGCGGCGTTTGTCGTATGGTGGTTGGGTGGCGGCTGCGGGAGGCGCGGCATTTCTCATGCGCGGGCGCCGCGCGCTTCCCGACCCCCCATCTGCGTGCCAGCGTTGGCGTTGTGACAGGTCGTCGCGCGTCGGGGCTCCTGCGAGGCTCTGCCGGCCGGCTCGGGGTTGGAGGGGTTGGAGCGTGGGCGTTCCGTTGCGATGCCCCGGCTCCACCGGGAGTGTCGGATCGGTGTGAAAGGCTGGCGCATGGGTCCACGCCGGCGGGACCACGCGGGTCGGTCGCGAGCCGGGTTGATGCTAGGTGCCGGTCTGTTGTTTTCCTCCTCACGTCGTATATATCACGGCCTCGCTCTCTCCTCTCTCGACGGGCGGCTAGGCGGCACCGGATGCGCGGCGGCGCCGGTCCCTAGGTGAGCGAGGCCCGAGCTGGCGAGGGCGGCGGGTGCGGCGCGGCTCGGCGGGCATGCACTCCGAGCTCGCCCCCACGGGCGGTTGGCCTCCCAACGGGCGAGCGCACCACCCAAGTCGCGGCGCTTGGCGGCGCGGTGGCGCCCACCGGCGGCCAGCCGGCAGCTTCGAGGGCGGTGGCTGCGGGCGCAAAGCGGCGAAGGCCGCCAGCGAGCAAGTCTGCGCGGCGGCAAGAAGGACCCGGCGCGGTAACCTGCCCGGGCGTCATGGCGCGGTGGCCGCGCGACTTGGTTGCCGTCGTCTTCGAACAACTCGTGTGGTATCGGCGAGATCCATGGGGCTGCGTGGTCGGATCCATCATCTAGGTAAGTGTGTTCCCTCTTTCATAGCTCGTCACCTTCCCGGGACAAAAGATGCACAATAGATTCACAATATGGCATCGACTACGTGGATTCTTAGTTCACTCCCGCTTCTACGGTGTCGATTGCTCCATCCGTGAAAGCCTCGTCGACTCACGGGCATAGGTGATCTCGGCCCGACTCTTGTACATCTTACTCTTCATCCTATTTGCCCTGTACTAATGTTGTGGCTGGATGGATGTCCAACAGGAAGAAGTTGCTTAGTGCGTGGAGGCTTGGACTGTACTGCCCAAATTTAGATGCCTCTCAAAACATATGAAGAAGTCATCAAGATACTTGTAATGCGTGCATTTCTCTCTCTTTTTCTCCCTTTAAACTAACTCCCAATGAATTTTAATTCTCACCACAATTCCTATGCATAGCAAACAATATTCTAAACTGATATGTGATGGTGGTTGTTGTTGTTAATGTTAAAATTTAAGGGATGGAGCATGGAGGCGAAAAGAAAGTTATTGATCTAGCAGATTTTATGGCGTTGATTTGGTTATATGGAGGTAATTCTACACATAAATCGATTATGTAGCGGTACCAGTAAATTAGTTTGCAGTTTTCTATTTTTCTATTTTTCACCTTGAATAATGTAGGATTAGCTTTGTCATGTAGTGAAATAATTGTAGACTCGCTAGAAACATGGTTACCATTTAAGGCTACTTTTCTATTTTTAGCATTTCTCCATCCATACCTAGCCCCGGGGTTGTTGTTCTTGTTCTTGGAATACATTTTGCATTACATCATGATCACCTTGCTTGAATTTAGCACCATGGTGTTGTACTTTCGATACCGGCTTGAATTAAATTGCCATGTGCGGATTACAGTGAATCCACCAGGTAACGAGAGGTTGGTGTTGTTGCAGTTGAACCGGAGGTTTTGAAGGCTTGGGCTACATCTGAAGGAGCCCGGTAAAACTTTTTGAGCCATAACGGTATTGGAGCTATTGCCTTTTAGCAAGTAGATCTTTTGCATATCATATATTGTCCTTTTAATTCTGAAATTCAGCAAGCTTTTATATCCTCCAACTTGCTTGATGACATCTATCCAAGCGCTTCTTTGGAGCTAATGCTACATTATTATTGATTAAATGCTTGTTTGGTTGGTCAGCGCTCTGTAAATGATAGCCGTGTACCTAATATGTTTGGTACTTTTCCCCCGTTCCTATCTGCGGCTTTCACGAGCTTGTGTCTTGGTGGAGCCTTTGATTGGTCATTTGCTTTCGGGAGCGTGGCGGAGCCACAATATGGCAAGGCATGACAGCCGCCATACCTAAAGCATATAAAAAAACCTAAGTATATATATAGTATACTGTATATATATACGTGTATATACATGACACTTAATTTAGAATTCTAAAAAAGTCTGCGCCTTTGAGTATTACTTTTATTTAATAAACATGTTCGGGTGTGTATGCATAGTGGTCCAATTACTCTTTACAAAACCGCCACACCTGAAAATATTTCTGGCTCCGCCACCGCTAGGCTCGGAGGTGCAATCGGAGGTGCGAGAGGTATGCCATTCTCACTCGCCGTGGATTTAGTTCATGGTTTTGAGGTAGAAATATTTGTGATGCTCTAATTGTATGCAACTGCATCGCTAACTCTTTCAACGCTAACCGGGCAAGAAAGTGAAATATCTGTCTTGGTTAGAGGTGTGTCTGCGATGGAGTAGTTGCTGATGGGTATGTTTTATATCTTTTTGTCTTACTTTAGCATCCTACTCTACGAGGTCGGCAAGAGCGGTGTCTCCTTAATACATGTCCTAACAATGTGATGAACCTTCAAACAGCTTTGCTTTGGGACAAGTAGGGTGGAGAGAGGAAGCCTCCTCATACTTATAGAATTCTTCACTCCCTGTCATTGTTAAATATTAAGACTTTGTTGCTATACTTAGGTTCCTGAAGACTTGTGCTTTTGATTTTGAGTGGGGTCATTTGCTGAGAGTAGCCGATGGCAAATTCCGGCTCTTTTGTGCATGCGCCATGCCACTAAGCGTGGTCGTTGTGCTTCTATTGTTGTACATTGTGGTTCTAAAAGGTGGTGGAGGAAGACTACGATCTTTTGAAGAAAGATGATGCCCCTACAGCTCCACATCACGACCCATGCTCAAACACGAAAAACTTCATAAATATTCAGCACTATGTGCTTAGATTTATAATATGATTACATAGGCTGCTTGTTTTGCCTCATATTTTGTGAACCCCCGGTAGCCCTTTGTATCGATGGCTGGCCATGCACTTGACTGGTGGGATCCTGAGACTTGCTTGAAACTCTATGCATTGCATTGTCGACCACAGGTCATGTGTTAATTAAGAAGTTGAACTTTATTACATTTGCTTATGTCTCTTTTCGTTGATCCTATTTCAATCCGGTCGGGCGCTCAAAGGCGCGCCACAAAAGAGGTGGGGGTTTGTGTTGAACTGCCGTTGTCGGGGCTTGTGCGAAGGCTTGACAGCTTACGGCAGCTTGTTCAGAGTTTGCTGCTAGAGCTATGGATTCACGCTAATAGTTTCTCTGTTTTTTCTGCTTGTATTTTTCAGGGGGTTGTCTCATGCTGCTGAACGAGATTGAACAGGGAAACTAGCTCCCGAAAGAGATCGACAACACCTTGTTTTGGTATGCTTCCCTCGATTTCAGAATAGAGCAATTTACACTTTTGGGGTTCTGCTGTTCTTCAGCGTTTGCAATATATGCAGCCACGAATTCTGCACCGGATGGCTAGGCGTGTGCGTTGGGTCGGATGGTGTCTTTGTGTCTTAGCCTGGTTCTGCGTTTGAGCTTTCAATTCGATGAAAAAAAAGACAAAAGTTGCATTTTTATTGTAATGTCGATAGAAAATGCCAATGAACTTTTCAGTTTTGTAGATTAGCATTTCCAACCATATACGGTTAGTTGTTGCCATGTTGGGTTGTGCCGATGAGAACAAACCAACTGTTCTAGAGTTCAGGATATAGCAAGCGGAAATGTATATGTTCATGTCTTTATGAAATCTTTTATTTGTTTCAAAATAGATTTTTATTTGTGCAAAATAGATGCATCGGTATATCACTGCCTATTGCATTCCTTGTATATCTTGTTTTACTCATGCCTGATTTAGGTATAAGGTGTACAATAAGAGATTTGCTTTTAGGTATCTTCAAATATTATGCTTACATATTCTTTGCCTATTTTGCATTTTAAACATTTTTTGATAAATGATATTTTTTTTTTTATTATGTCGGCTTCAGGTTTTCCTTGCATGTTTTTCGCCGATTTACGTGTTTTACTTACTTTTTTTTTTTTTTGGTTGATTACTTCATTGATGTTTCATCTTGGGATAGCAAGAAGCTCATTGGTAAATTGCTCTATTGATAGGATGCTTTTCGAACAGTAATTTTTGAGTACCAGTTAGTTTTTCATGCCTACATGTGCATTAGACATCATTGTAAAAATGTGGTACTGCATCTTTGCTTGGCCTGTGGTATTAGTGGTGATATAAAGAGTATTTCCTTCAACTCTGTTTCATGCTCATATCTGCTTTCTCATTTTACAACTGTTGTGCCTTTTCAAACATTGCTTTATAATGAACTGACTGTTCTCTTATGGTGCATAATATATACCTTATCATTTTCATGCATATTCGTAACATGTGACGTCAATTTCATTGTTCCTTGATTTGCATGCAGATTCGTAACCAGCCTGTTCTAATTATGTGTTTTAATAATCCAAAATTCTTCTTTCTTTACAGATCTAGAAGAAACAATGTCGGATCTCTCCTTTGCTGAGAAAGAAGCGAAGCTCCCAGGTGGCACAGCTGCTCAGCTATGTGTTGCTTTTCGTGACCCACTTAATATGTCTTATCGCTATACATATGCCACTTAGATCTCTCTGGATAGAACCCGTAATCATTTGTGCAGTTTATAGTCTATAGATCTGTCACAGATATAAATAAGACCTACAGATTATGTGGACAGATGTAGGACTGATTCAGATACTATTGACTGACACATCGACGAGATCATGCAGATTCTTCGCTCGACATCCCAAAAGACGAGCAAGATGGCTAGGAGTCCGACTGATCCGGGCACTGTTAGCTAACGAAGATCCAACTGCACCCCAAACATATTATTAGTCTGCTATGTTAGAACCTCAACAGTAGCCGTCTTATGTTGTCTTATGGTACTATAACATTTAACTCGACCAACGACTATTTTATTCTGTTTATGCACTGTTGGACATCGGTTCCCAGCTATCTATATTATCTGTGTTGTTTTACTTTCGTATCTAAACACTGAATTGTATGATATCCGTGGTACAATGCCCAATGCGCGCTCCTCCAGATGTAAACTCATTACACCATGCCTTTTAACATCCGGATGGCTTCTTCAGGCTTCTCCTCTGTACTATCCAAACAGTCTAAATAACCGTAGTAGTGCATGCATTGATCTGTATCCTCTTTAGTTGTAATTACGGGCGTTCACCGGTTAATGCATTTGTGCCTCTGTAAGAAGATGCTATCTAAACACGTCTTTGCTTCCAAGTATCGCCTATTATTTACATTCGACCTATCCTCGCGCGCATGGGCGCGCGTCATTCACTAGTTGATATTATACCTTGGGAAGGTGGTCCTCTTCCTCCATCGCTGGGTGTTTCCTGTGAAGGGGTGGTATCTTGTGTATGGAGTCCTTAAGAAGAGATGTGAGTAGGTAGGCCTGAATCGAGTAAAGCAAACGAATATTCCCAAACATACTTACCATGTATTTTCTTGTTCATCATCAAAAGTACATATTAACAGTTTGTCCATAGCCCAACGGCAAAAAGAACCTAAAATGTAGTCTAAGCTGCAAAAACCCCTTTAAGGAAGCAATGACATTGGCTAGCTATATCTTCATTTCTCTCTAAATCACACTTTGCTTAATAGCATCAACAATATTTGCTACGTCAGTAGCTCTGGTTGCTAGAGAAACAGACGCACAAGCTACCATTTTGTACAAAACTAATCCCTTGAAATTGTAGTCCACGACAACAACATGGATATTGTTTATACATGGGCATGATCTGATTCTTGAGGAACCAAAACAAAAATACTCGTAGAATTGAATGAAACGGCGCTGGGCAACTCAATGCCCATGTATAAACAATATCGCAGAGGTTGAGCTCTTCATTCCATTTCAGACTAATAGTCTTCTTTACCACTCATGCTTTCAGCCTCCGTGAATAACATTGGCAAGCTGAAACAAAAGAATTTTAAACGCGGTGCTTACTTGTGTCATAACAAACAAACCTCTTGTGACAAAAAAAAAAACAATTCCCAAGTGCTTCCCGTCTGCATACGGTATGTTTTTCCATATGCAGCATACCAAACGTTTGAATTCAATTGATCCTCCATGTATCTCGCAAAACCGAAGATGCATGGTCATTCCCAAATGCTGTCGAACACAAACAAAGAGGTTCACATCTAGTTCGGTCCTAAGAACCCCAATTGCACTACCTATTCTCCTGGCAGTGAAGAACATGTGCTTTCTTTTTGTATCCTCCATCCAATCTAGAACCCCAAATTTATTATGCTTATTGGTCCTAAGAACCCCAATTGCACTACCTGTTCTCCTGGCAGTGAAGAACATGTGCTTTCTTTTTGTATCCTCCATCCAATCTAGAACCCCAAATTTATTATGCTTATTGATTCAAATTCGTGGAGCGAGAGAAATCCACAATAAGAAAATCAGCAAACAGAAATCATCTGGTATGCTTTTATTGATTCAAATTAATTGGTTAAAACTACTTATGATACTTGCTGAATTATGTACACAAAAACGAGAATTAAGAAACCACTTATGATGCACCTACTTGGTTAACCGAGTTCTCCATTTCTCTTGGGAATAGAAAATTGTCCTTACAAGGAAGGATTCGCATGCCACTTCATGTAATCCGGCCACGTCTGTAAGATTGATGCCCTCAACAGTCGGGACAAGCGAAGATTTGGCCCGCCAAAGACCACCACCTTCTTGGCCTACCCGCCTCCCAGAACCGGCTTGCGGACCTCACAGGGGACAGAGTAGCACGACACACAAAAACAAAAGGAGAAACGAAAAAAAGAGGGAGAAACAAAATCTCGGTTCACCTGAGGGAGCGAGGGAAAATCAGAGAACAAGAGGAAACGAAAACACCTGTAGCACCGCTGGCGACGACCAGCACCGAGGGCATCCACCATAGTAAGGCACGTCGGGAGATAAGGAGAGAGGAAGAGAGAGCGCGGGGGAGCGTGGCTGCCAGTAGCACCAGCGGGCCTGTCCGCCGCTATGACGGAGCTGAAGGCATCATGCCCATGAGCCCATCCCCTCAAGCACCCGTGCGGCTCCCGCCCACGCTGCAACGGCGCCAACGCCATGGATCGGTGCCCGGTCGAGAGAAAGAGAAAGGAGAGGGTAGGTGAGACAGCCTTGCTCCGATCGCACGCACCGCCACCGTGCCGCTCGTCCGCGCCAGGCCGCCACGCCCGGACCGCCCCGCCTGCACCGGCTTAAGGGACCACATTAATATAAAGAGGGAATATACGGCCATAAATATCACCAAATAACTTAAATATTGTTGTGAAAAAAAGTTACTTAAATACAAGCTATAATGCAAACACCACATAGTTCAAGCTTCACAAAAACATGGACGAAAGTAAATGGTGACGTGTACATGGAGCCTGCCTATGAGTTTGCATATCAAGTCTTCTTTTGCAGATAGAATAAAAGGGAAAATAAAAGCAATAAACAAACACAATATAGGGAAACTATCACCGGCACGCGGCAACAATTTTTTGAGGTATGGAATAGTTAACTAAGGCATATCTAATCATGATATGAGGCAACCTTGTATCTATATTTAAACTGAACAACTTTTCATATGTTCAGAACTGCAAAGGAAAAAAAATACCTTTTGGATGCATTCAGATGTAGGAACTGGAGCCTCAGGTATATCCATGGGAGCATTTTCTTCCGATTCTGATATCCTAGGAATATACTGGAAATGAATAAGTTCAAAGGATAAAAACAGTATTGCATTTTGGTATGGAAATGAAAGGCAGAGAACAATTGTAAATTACAGTGTACAATAGAAAATATCTATTTGGAAGATATAGCGATCAGTTCATTCAGATGTATTGTCACTGCAAGTTCAGTTGTTTTTTTATGTTTAATCAAGAAGCCTACACTTCGATTTACACCCTGAACAACAATGCGAATTGTATAAAATATCAGAAGCCACCTCATGCTACGGTCGAGGGGTCAAACTCAGAAAAATGTGAAGACATTTAATTGTTGCAGTTTCTCATTACTGGTTTCAACTATCAGCAAGAAATGTGCCAATCGATGTTCTTAATATGCTAAATGGTTATGTGGGATACCTATATCAGGGGTACCCCAAAACATACGACTAATCACGGCAAAAACCCAAGCGGCACTCGGCCTAGATCAGCATCAACGCGAGCTCGGCCCACGGTGGTACTTCCGCCTCGCGCGAGCACGAGCTCCTCCTCGTAGAGCTCATAAGCCGGAGACCGAGCTCCGTGCCGCATCCGACTCCGACTCACACGATCCCTAAGCTCCGAGCTCGGGGCGGGTCTCGAGCTCGAGCCGGAGCCCAGCGTCTCGCCCGGGGCGACACGCATGACCTCACGGGTCTCCGAGCTCCGAGCTCGAGCCCACGCTCTCACCGGGGCGTCACGCACAACTTACCCAGGTTCCGACTAGGGAGCTCACGGCCCCACAGATCGACTCGCGGTTCCCGGAACGCCCGCGACCTCGAGTTCGAGCTCGAGCTCGGCTACTGCGTGATCCCCGACAAAGGCGACCTCCGTCAAGCTCCGACTTCGATCCGACTTCGCGGTTCCCGAAACCGCGACCTACGAGTTCCGAGCTCCGGCTTTCGGCTACTCGCGATCCCGGCAAGACGACCTCCGTCAAGCTCTCCGACTCGACCCGACTCGCGGTTCCCGAACGCCGCGACCTACGAGTTCCGAGCTCGAGCTCGGCTACTCGCGATCCGACAAGGCGACCTCCGTCAAGCTCCGACTTCGTCACGACCTCTTGGCGTACAATCTCGCATCAGCGGCGACCGTGAAGATGCTGCGACACACCTCCGACTAGCACGACCTCTCGAGCTCGGAACGGCATCCCACCACGTCGCATCCGCCAACCGCTACTGCGACAAAAAGACATCGCGAGGGCCGTCTCGGCGAGGCGTGTTCCTACTACGATCGCGGCGGGCGTGGGGGACGCGACCGCCCATCCCCGAGAATCCCGCAGATACGGCGGCGACCAGCGCGGCGGGACCGCGGAACAAGCCCACGGCGACTCGCGTGGCGTGCGACCTATGGGTCCCTCGTCATTTTGCACTTTACCCCTTCTATTTTGTGTTCTTCTCCCCTTTAGTCCCTCCCTTGTGACTATAAAAGGGAGGCTTCAGCCACAGAAGAAAAAGAGGTTCTGACCTCTCAACTCTCTCACACGAAACATTACGATCTCTACTCCACACACACGGAGACTTGGGAGCCGGCCTCCCTCTCGACATGCTTGTATCCTCCCCTATCACGAGCTTTTGAGCTCGGACATAGTGACTCCCGGACCGAGACGGGATGACACCGATTTGCGAACCAAGATAAACCTTGCGTCTTTGTGTCCCTTGAGCTAGGCCATCAAAGCTCCACACGAGCCATTCGACCGATTTTCGGTAATGCGTCTGTGGCATACCCCCGATATTAGACCATGACAGGTTAGCTACATGATCAATCAGTTGTGGCAGAACCAAAAATTGACAAATCATAACTACACTCAGCTATCTTTTCGAAGAATTGTGTCACATAATACTATCATAACTCATCACATGTACACCTGTCTCCGCGCTACAAGAAAGAGCTTCATGATCATGTAACCAAGGTTTGATCATGTTGAATGAAAACACCTGAATGAGGAAAACCTTTTGTAAGAAATCCAGCATGAGAAAGAAGTAAAGTGCAGTTTGCTGAATGCATGGTCAAACACAGACGATGCAGCCTGCTTTATTCTCACTTGCATTTGCATACTTGATCAAAAATAAGAACTGAGATAAACATAAAGGGATTGTTGTATTAGTGAGTCACCTGAATAGCACATCCAGGGTTGAAACTGCTGGTACTTGATAATGTCAATCAACTAATACTGTAGTGTATAACAAGAATTGGCTACATGTATTGATCTACTGTGAGTCTAGTTAGCATCTTGGTTGCTCCTGTCATTTTTGAAAGAAGCGATTTCCCTGCAAAATGGATTGAACTAATAAATAAGCTTGGAAACAAAACAACTGCCTGTATTCCCAATAGTATAGGATTAAAAACCATAGTGCTCACCTTAAAGGAAAAAAGTGATATCTGAACTGTCAATCTGAAGCGTTACTCTCCTAAGCTTGTCTTCCTTGGATTGCCCTAGCTTCATGAACCCCTAAAATGCAAACACCAACACTAAACACTTTCTTTTCTTTTCTTTTCTTTTCATTTCAGTGCACTTAAAACTAAAGTAACATATTTGCATACCTGATCACCAGGGCCGTCCCCGACGAAATCCTAGGCCTCGTCGAAAACTAAAAAATGAGGCCTACTAGCTTTTTTGAACGATTAGGGCGATTAGAAGAAAACATGACTTCAATATTTGAACAATATTGCAGTAGGCACCTAGATGAAAGATCAGAACAACAAATCGTAGAAATCGACCAATTGCTTGCTATAGTTTGCTGTGAATGTGAATGAAAGTTGAACTGAAAAAAATATGAATCATTAGTATACCTTTAGGCCTCAGATTCGGTGTGTGTTGATTGGAATGATCGCCTAGCGAAGGCATTCAGTTCGCCCGGTCGCCGGCCGCCCGTTAGGTCAGGCGATGTTGCCTGTTGGCCGCCAGGCACCAGGACTAGGCCGATGGACGGGAGTCGGGAGGGAGACGGATCACAGTTCGCACGTACACGTACATCTATAGGAGACGAACCCATGCCGGCGGCCAGGGATTATTTTTATTGGGTCAACTAGAGACTATATACGTATATGGGTTTACTAATGAGGTGTATTTTGGAGGCCTGTGTGATTTGGAGGCCGGGAGCCATCGCTCACCTCGCACTCCCATGGGGACGGCCCTGCTGATCACTCAAAACCATACACATGTTAGAAAATTCAAGCATTCCAACTGCTGGAACTTGGGTTGATCTACAAATCTCAATGTATGATTTGTTGAGCTGAAAACAGGACATGCATTTGATGAGTTTAGAATTACACAAGGTGAGGTTATCTGATCAAATGCTTACCTCGCCTAGAGTAGTGGCCTTTTTCTTGCAATGCTGAAAAGTTTTTGCCAATGCACACAGCGCCATCTGCCAACAATTCATATATACGAATGAGAATGGAAGAAATGTAGCGGACATAATAAATATTCGGTTGCAATAAGTTTTTCCTTTGGAATGTGATACACATTTGTAGTGTGATCAAATTAGATATGTTATCCCAAGATTAATGAGGCATATAATACAAAGGAACCCAGCACAAATTGGAACTATGCCTATGTTAGCATTGATGCAACAATCATATCAACATTCAGAGATAAAAGTCTAGGGATGATGAAATTGGCATGACATAACCGTAGTAGTTATTTCAGGCTGCAAAATAGACACCCAAAAAATGCAATGATGTGCGATGAACCTTACAGAAAGTGAACATGCATAATAGGCTATATGTATGTACGTAAAAAAAATAAAAAACCAGTACAAAAGTATAAGATTCATTGAGGCAATATTTTCCATGCACAATATGAGGAAGCTAAAAATGATTTCAAAGGAATCTAACTTAGAATGTGTATTTAACATATGACACCTGTACTCAGTAACAAAAACGAAAATCAATTGATACAAATGAGAGGTACCCTGCTCCATTAGTGTGGAGAATTATGCACCTACTTGACTATCTGTTTTCCGAGAGCAAGAAACAACACTATTAAGCATTCATACATGCGCAACAAGAAATTAACACTATGAAAGGCATTTACCTCTCGAGATGAAAATTTCGTGATGCCAAAGAACTTTTCGGATAGCTTCTTTTGAGTCTCTGAGAAAAAATCGAACCAACCTTATCTTAGCATTGCCAAAAGAATCATACCAAATCTTGCTAATTTGAGGTACATAAGTTAGAAAGACACCGACATTACAGAATCTAGGAATTCTATTAGCACTTGTAAAATAGACACCAAGGCATCACAAAGTGAAGAAAGAGGAGTCTAGGGTTTCACTGTACCTAGGGTTTCACGAACGAGGAGGATTGCACGCGCTCGCTCGTGCGATGAGGAACCGAGGAGGTCGCATGAGTCTCGGAGGGAGGGAGGAGGTCGCCGGGGGCCCACTGGCCCGGTAGCGCCACCCGCGGCCGGTGCCACCACCTCACGCCCGGTGCCGCCTCGCGAGGGAAGAGTGGGAAGGAGAGGATGAGGATCGGGGAGGGGAGGAGGAGGGAGGAGGGCCGCCGCCAAGGTAGGGAGAGGCGGAGGTGGATGCGGAGGCGGGGCGGAATCAAGCTGCGGCACGTCGATCGGGAGAGAGAGAGACGGGAAAGGGAGAGAAGGTTCCGTTCTTTTTTTTACGGAGAGGAAGGGGAGGGCTATATATATCTAGGGCTACAAAGTAAAAGAAAGCAGATCCGAACGCCCAAGTAAAGATCGACGGTCAAAAAATTTTTTCTTGCCGTGGACACCTTGACCACGCGTTTGCTCCACACACAATATTACTTTTAAATGTGAACATAACATAGTGTGATTCTACTATTTTGTTAAACAAATGGATGAAGTTGCATTTCCGTTCGTCTTATGAAAGCTCAGTGGTTTAAGATTAACACGTATATGACAACCCCTCCTATAAACCACAAATAAGGTTGGGTTCCATTACGAGGACGAAGAGCTCCAAAGTTTAATTCAATGGAGAAAAAAAAATTAGTGAGACTAGTCAATCTAACCGTGTTTTATCGAGGTATGCCAAGTGAGCCAATTCAAGTAGGCCTCTCACTGAGACGGTATAAACATACACACTTTTATTCATGTCTAAATTCAATTATATATTATTCAATCCCTATCCTCCCTATTTCACCCATATCCAATGAATAATTAATTTTGTATTAGATACTATGTATATCTATTGGATAAATAATTAAATTCCCACACCCTACCCTCCTCATTTTTAATGGATAATTAATTTTTTACTCATATCCTCCCCATTAACATGGGTGTGGAATTGATATGAATTATGAATATCCACCAACAGCCATAAACTCAAGCCGACAATGCTGCATGTAATGAAGGGGAAAAATACATTTGTTTGGCTTAGAGAGGTGCGTTTTGCAAAAGTTTAGCTTCTCTTGGCCCACGCCTATCCGTTTGCTTAGTTTTACTATAGCTTTTCACATGAGAAATATTGGGGTCATTTTTTAAGTGTTTGGTTGCTTATACATGAGCCGGCCCTAACCAACCAGAGTCATCCATAACCTCGAACGAGATATAAGAATTAAGGCTAGCCAGCTCATGTATAAGTAACCAAACACTTAAAAAATAGCCTCGAACGACCAGCTTGGTCGTTTTTTGGGGGCCAAGCTAGAACCATCTTGCATGCTACTTCCTATGCCTGACCTCGTCTTCGCCACTAAGGCTTTGTCTTTCGCTCCTCTCCCTCGGTGCTTGTTGCCATGGGCGCCATGGCGGTTGACCGTGAGTCACATCAGCTTTGCATCCTCGGCCTTATCGTCAACCTCGAGCTCGCCGTGCAGCAGCGCCGCCTCAGAGTGCTCTCCATCTCCACCGCTCCCTCTGAGAATGGCGAGGCCAACACGAGGGATCTTGTGGTCGGTGCAAGACTGTTAGGGTCGTCGGTGCTATTGCACGCTCTCGGAGGTATCGCGAGCATTCTATTCATCTTACTTGTGGTAGTAGGTTCCTTCAACGCCAACTGCACGTGGAATTGTCAATAATGGAATTATCTCATAATCTGGTATTCTGGTTGGCAAGGCCATTCAGAGAGTATGTTAGTAATTTGAATATGAAATTCTTTATTGTCGCTGATATTATTTGTCTCTTTTTATTCATTGTTATGTGTGAAAAAACTTACCATTAAAATTGCAGTGCGCCGCAAAGAGATGATTGTATCACAGAAGGGTTAATCTTACCGAATCAGAGAAGAGGTGGTTGTATAAGAAAAGCCAGTCGACCAAACACAACATGAGCGTAACGAGACTAACCTAACACAAACAACCAAATGGGACAATTTTAAGCTAGCCTAGCCTAGCTTAGTTTACGAAAGCGAAACAATCAGGAAAGACAAGGGAGACAACACAGACCCTGGAGTCACGGGTGGATTTTCACCGGTCACCAGTCGCCACGTCACAAAAGAAGACGACAGACAGGCCAAAACCATCCCGCATCCACAATCCTCCGTTCCCATTCCCCGTCCTGACCCAGATGGCGGCGCCGCCCAACTCCACCACCTTCTCCGGCGACATGTGGGCGGAGCTCCGCCTGGCCGACGCCCGCGACGTGCCGCACATCCACCGCCTCATACACCAGATGGCCGAGTTCGAGCTCCTCACGGACCTCTTCGCCGCCACCGAAGAGCTCCTCACCACCACGCTCTTCCCCTCGCCGACGCCGCCTCCCTTCACCTCCTTCACGGCCCTAATCCTGGACCTATCCCCTTCCCCATCGTCCCAGACTCCTCCTCCACCATCGCCTCCCGCCGCCTCGACCTCTCCGCGTCCCCGCTCGCGGACCCGGAGGCCGCCGCCTTCGCCTCCCCCGCGCGGCGGCGGGCGCGTCACGGCCGGGTTCGTGATCTGTTTCCCCAACTACTCCACGTTCCTCTCAAGCCCGGGCTCTACGTGGAGGACATCTTCGTGCGCGCACCCTGGCGCCGCCGTGGTCTCGGCCGGATGATGCTGTCTGCCGTCGCCGGAAGGGCCGCCGAGCTCGGGATGGGGCGGGTGGAGTGGTGCGTGCTCGACTGGAACAAGAACGCCATCGACTTCTACGAGGAGATGGGCGCCGATGTGCTCCCGCAGTGGCGCATCTGCCGCCTCGCCGGCGCAGCGCTGGACAAGTACAAGGGCATCCAGGAGGAGCCCGCCGGTGGGAAGGCTGCAGAGTAGGAGGACCTGGAAATTTGCTTCTTGAGTGAGTGCCTGCCAATAATAAAGGTGGTGGATTTGCTTCCGCTGCTTAGCTCCCATCTGGCATGGTTTAGCTACGATTAGTGAGTGATTCATTGCATTTGCATTTGATGAGCTTGCTAGGGCAATGAGGAATTGGGACTTGATCTTGTGGTAAACTTTGGTGCATTATGCTAAATTATCTTCTAATCAGATGCAAAAGTAGTATGTCTTTATGATTAACCATTTTATCTGAACATGCCTCGTTGTTGATCAGAGTCTCAGAGCCGCTTAAATTCCTGCTTGACCAGGGGGTCATGTTCTGTTTGAGTATCTCAATTTGGATAAAAGAACTTTGAATTTTATGTTCTGCTCACTCTTTTTTTCAAAGAGCAATGCAAGTCTTTCTTTTCAGTCATCCACTAGTTCATAAGTAACTTTGCATATGCAAATCCGTTGGGGCTATCCAGAAAAAGGAAATCATGGAGAGCACAAGGAAGATGGTGTTTAATCTGCTTATTGATATAATTTGTAAAAAATATTTACTTGAATTTCATTTGCTGGATACTTAGTTAAGCTCCACTGCTGATCTCTCTGACCAGCATCTAAAAGCTGAAAAATATTCCCTCAACAGTCAACACTATTAAAGAAAGTCGTTTTGGACAAGGTTTAGGTTAAACATTGAGAATATAAATCATCAATAACTTTTAAGTTGTTGATGCAAACGTGAAAGTTATATAAATAAATTTATCTTGAAAAATACTTTCCTAAAAGTATACATATATCACTTTATCCACAAAATATTTTTGTAATAACAAGATCCAAAGTTGTGTTTGCCGACTGTGTCATTATCCTAACGACTTTATTTATGAGTACGGATGAAGTAGAGGTGTTTGTTTTCGAGGAACGGTTGTGGATTGTTTTGTATGCTGGCTTGTTCATCTCTGCTGAGCTAGCACTTGAAACAAAGTTTTCTTGCACGCAATTATAGCTTAAAGAATGGTGACTTCTGCAAATAGATATGAAATTCCATGATTAGCAAGATCTAAACATCTGCTTTAGTGGTGAATTAGCTGTATGAACATGATCCATTAAAAGTACAAACACGTACATGAACACATTCTGCATGAAAGCCATGGGTGATTTTTATAAAATGGAATGGCACAGAACTCAATCAAACACAGTTCATCATTTTGTGGAAAAAAAGGCCTGTTTTTTTATATTATTAGCTATTTAGCTAGAGAATGTGATATTTTCTCTTAAAAAGTATTCTTAATTTGGTTGCGGTTTGTGTCATGTGGGGCTCAATTTCTTTTGGTTGCGGTTTGTGTCATGTGGGCTCAATTTCTTTATTGTTTTGGCCCATTTGTATGTCACGTGGAGATTGGTTTCAGTTCGTCTTCTATTCTCTTCCGTGATCGGAGGAACTGCCTAGGTTGCGTGAGACAGAACAGAAACTTTGGATTAGAATTGGCGTCCGCTTCGGGTACGGCTAGGGTTCCGAGCATATATATATGTCGCTAGCTGTTCTCCCTCAGATCTCAGGTACACGAACAGAAACAGCGATGGAGAGAGCGGGAGAGGGAGAAAGCGAGGAGGATATGGCGATGGAGGCCTCCTCGCTGTCGAAGGCGGCGGAGCCAATGCGCATCAGCGGCGGCGTGGAGGAGCCGGTGCGCTTCGCCTTCGTCGAGATGAGCGAGGTGGAGCAGATAATGGTCTCGCTGACGAAGGCGTCTGCGGAGCCGGTGCGCGTCGGCGAGATCGGCGTCGGGCGCGAGAAGGCTGTGGCGGCGGTGCAGCCCGTGACGAAGGCGAAGTGGGTCAAGGAGATCCTGACGAAGGAGGAGGTCGATGCCGTGCTATCTACTGTCGCTTGCAATAGGCCCTACCCCACCTTGTCCGAGGAGCAGCTCTCCTGTGTGGAAGACAGGCTGTGTTTAGATGCTGAAAATCCAAACTCACTATTATCTATCAAAAATCGCTGTATGCGCTAAATGTAGGTAAATAAAAAAACTAATTACATAGTTTTGATGTACCCGACAAAGACGATTCTTTTTTCCGGAGGATAATGTTTACCACAAACAAACGAAACGCGTCTTCCTTCGAACAGATTTTTTCACCTTTTCCCACCAACTAAACACAGCCCTTGGAAGTCCGTGAAAGCATCAGGCAGACCATGATCAGTGGGGCAGAACTCTACCGCAGGTCGTGCCAGTCTGGGCTCCGTACGATGGAGGACATGCGCAAGCAGGTCCATGAAAAGGGGTATGCTGAGCGTTATGTGCTGGTCGATGCTACCGACGATGACCATGTCCCTGTCGGTAAGGTGGCGCTACCTTCGCACTGGATGCAGGATACCCACAGTGCGAAGGCCAACATCTGATCACCACCTTAGCATGTTCGATGTGTACTCTTACTATGAAGTTTATGTAGTACCTCACCATGTTCTGATGTTACTATTATGAAGTTTATGTACTCCCTCCTTATCGCTAAATAAAGTCGTTCTAGAGGGCTTCACGGCTTGCACAAAGCAACAAGTCGCTTTAGGTATTTTAACCACAATTTTGAACACTTTTGCCCCGTCAATTTGGTTGCGTCGCGGCTTCACTCCTTGGAATGCTAAATTCACTCCTTGGTAACGCTAAATGTTGTCCTAAACTTTATTTTTTACTAGTATCGAGGAAGTAGTATCTTAGCATGTGTTCTGATGTGTATTTACCGTTACTATTATGCACGTCTAGTTTATGTGAAACACAGTTTTCACAATTGTAGAATAAGGGTACGATTTCTGCAAATAGCTATCAAATCGCGCACGATTACAAAGACCTAACCCATCTACTTTAGTGGCAAAGTGTAGCTGCATGAACATGATCCATTGAAGTTAGAAACATGTGGAACATTCTGCATAAATCTCCTACATGCATTTAACTAGCCATGAACTGATTTTCAGGAAATCGAATTCCATATATAGGTTCAATCATATAGTTCACTCATTTTCTATTATTAGTGAGAGAATATGATATTTTTTCTTTAAAAATTTATTGTTGGAGCTGTTATCTTTGCCAGCACCACAAAAATTACAGTATTAAGCTATTAATGCAGGGCAGATATCCAGCTACCAAGATTTGTTCGACATCTAAATATTCTGACTAAGTACCATATTAATTACATCTAGAAGCAATTTCCAAAATAAAAGGTTGAGCTAAACGTAACCAAAGTGTGGTTGACATGTGTTCCAAATTGACTAATTTTACTATTAGGAGATAAACAGCACAATCAGAACAGTATTTAAAGCGAAGAAGAGCACCTTTAGGCAGCAAGTGAGCTTGAAGAGTAGCAATCATTCTATCACTATATGATGTATTGTCTAGAATCATGAAAACAATTTTGCTATCAACTTTCCATTACAAAAGAACATGTGTGCTTCACCAGCAATAGAAACCATATTACCTTTCTTTTATTTTCTTTTATTTTTGCACGGAAATAGATTCCATTACTCAGCTGCTGCACAATCGGCAGCCACCGGTTCCATAATACAATCAGAAGGGGATCCAAAATTGGATTACAACCCTCCTCACACACATCCAGCAGCAGCTAAAGCATGAAATACCTTATTACAGGTTCCAGGCACAACAATGCATCGAAAGGAAGAAAAAAAATCAGACAAACCACACCATATATCTCCCTAATACATGCCCAGACGCACCATGTATCTCCGTAATACATGCCCAGCCAGAGTAAACAGCCGATCGGGAGACTCAACAGCCTGCTTCACAAGTAATGCATCGGTTTCAATTACCACCTTTGAGATCCCCAGATCAACAGCAGCTTGTACCCTTTTCTTTTATTGGTATTGATAACATTCAGTCAGTTGGCTAGCATTGTCCAATACGCAGCAAAGACTCCACATATGGCACCATGTAATGCGAAAAAAGGCGTGAACCAAGGACACAATTTACCCCTTCCCCGTGGTCATACAACAATCCATATGGCATACTGACTACTGTTTCAAGAGATCCATCATGGAGGTTGCACTTCAAAAGGTATCGGAAATCCACGGACAGGAATACCGTGCCCTCAGCTGAAGAACAAGCATGAACACGAAGAATCCTTGGTATGGGCAGATTGACACGACAACATAGTCTCCATGTTATTGTGTTTTCTCCATCTTGTGCTAACCAAATGGAGACATCGCACGGGGAGGGGGAGTGGACATAGCACAGCTTGCCACTTAGCTCACACAGAAGGTCATTGACACTTAGGCAGCTACTGCATGGAGGATTGGGGTGCACAGTGAACGTCTCATCACACATGCTGAATCGAAGGATAACATCTGTGGCGAGCTTACCGTGGTCAGCGTCTGCCACGGACTGGACCGCACTCCAATAGACGAATCCTGGCAAGCAAATAGGAGTCCTGGCCTTGATAGGGTAAGGTGGATCAATGGTGGCTTTCCATTCCAACGTCTCTATGCCATCGCCGAATGTCAAGACCTCATGTCCAACATCGTATTCTGTACGTATTTGTCCTTCACGGTATGAGCGCAAGAAGTGCCTAGCCACCTTATATGTGCCACTTGAGGGATCGAAGCCAAAGGCGACCCTTTGTTCCAACGACACATTCCGTGTGCCCGGTGGCAACTGGACAAACTCTTTAGTGGCTGGGTTGCACACGAATATGTGCCCTGTAATGCTGGGGATCAGAACCAGTCCGTCGCAGTGTAGGGGGATGGTGAATCGTGGGATGCCATTGGGGCGAGGCATGCTCTTCATAATGAGCTTGGCAACCTTGCTCTGCGCTGCTGGCTGGAAGCTATAGATGTGCACGAACTTAGAGGTCATCTTTGTCGGTTCTGCCAAGTACTTCCGGGGACTACAACCATGGATGATGAGTTAGTAGCTCTTGCAAGCTCCAAGTGTAGGCGGACAAAATGAGTGCTGGCTATGGTGGCGCACCACGCCTTGCAGACAGATTTAAAACGCACAAGGGACTTCACAGGAAGGCGCACCAGGATCTGGAATAGCAGCACCTCATCTGGAATCATGCTGTCACTGCCGACCTCCTGCGCTACTAGACGGCGTCGTTTGGAGGTCTACTGGTTCATATATCCTTCGTCCTTATTAATCCTGACTGCCTTCAATCTGCTCTATCCTGCGGACCTCCTGCACTACTAGACGGCGTCGGTCCGCTCGTTCATATATCCTCCTTCCTTATTAATTCTGACTGCCTTCAATCTGCTCTATCCTGCCCTGTGGGAATGGGAATGGGCTGACCCAAAAACTTCATGAACAGATGCAACACAGGCACCAAGATGTCTCAACTCTTCTAAAGACTCCCTTCTTCATCATGGTCTCCCTTCAGTGAGATTATATTCCAAGTCATCATCTGCATAAATCAACAGATACTTTTAGTAGAAGACAACAACATGCAGCTAACAAATTGATTCTCATTCTATGTTGCCAATATGGAATTCTCATTCTGCTCATTTCAGTAATATGACAGTATCCTTTGCTAGATTAAACCATACTGTACTAATTTTGAGTGCAGGGAGTATACATGATTATCTTTGGGACAGATAATATCGACTAAAAGCGACAAGAAGTTCACTTCAATAATAGTATATTATTGGACAAGTTCGCAGATCATACCTATTGACCACTTGAGGCTAAATCAAACAGAAGGCTTCAGAATATATATATGTTAGTATCTATTCAGATTTCTACCTCACTTGTGCTATTATATCAAGGATCATGCTTACTGAAATTGTTTGCTCGTTCATTTGGCAACAATTCATATATACAGGTTAGCGTATGTGTCCAACTTTAGTAGGATATTGGATAACTGAGAATAACTATCAGCTATTCATGTTAGGAAATGAGAAAAAGTCATAGTTACTAGCCAGAGCCCCCGCTTCGCGCACGTAGATACAGTTGTTAATAAGAGTTTATATTTGTGGTGGTTTATACATGTATTACACTTTAGTGAGATTGGACAGAGTGTGCGAACATATAAAGTTGCAGCTTGTTGTGAATTTGTTTCTACAATCTCACATCAGGACATCAAGCATAGTAACAGGAGCAATGCATCAAGGGAAAATGCAGGTGAGTTAGAGAAAGTTTGTTCAGTTTCTTCAGCTGCAGATATGCGCATAAAACACTAAATTGAATTTGTCTACAATCCTAAAAGGAATAGGTAAACTATAGTACTTAAAGTAGAGAAGAAAACCTTGCTGCTTTTAACACTCAGACCAATTATAGTGCAGCGGCTGTACTGAAAATTGCTAAGGTCTAAATGAAATGCCTTTTGCAAATAATTTTGTGGCACATTTACTCAATTTGACATTTTATTGAACATGAATTGAATATTGCAAAATACTAAATGGAAAATGCCTTTATGAAAAAAAAAAAATTGCAACATTTACTCAATTACTTTGTAGTATCATAATTGGTTAGGCATTTTGTATCTATAGTATTATAGTAGCTCCTCTATCAGATTGGTTGTGCTTGACTCGAGAGTCATACGAAATCATATTTGTGGTAATCAGACTTGGAAGGCATGATTGAAGAACGCAAGGCAAAGCCATCGTATCCATATTTTAATTTTTGCTTTGATAGACCTTTGTATTATTGCCCAGTCATCTATAGGAAGCTAGATAAAACAGTTTACATGTGTTAGCAACCCTCAATCTGGGCTACTAATCTTACTGCAGAAGTATCTAGAAGGGTCTAGAATCTGGGTACAAGGGGAGGAGAGGAAGAGCTTGGGAAAGAAGATGAACAGTAGCTACCGCTAGTACAAGTAAAGGTAAATGCAGAGATAAATTGATATTCTGGTTGATGTCGAATTTGTTGTGTAGCTTCCCCTTTTGTAGCCAGAGGAGTCCCGCTTGCCAGGCTGTGCCGGACTGGGCATTGGCCACCTGTGCTGGGCTTGGTCCCACGTGGCAGTGTGCTGACAACATGGGAACATATGACTTTGGCATTGTATCGAACATGAAGCAGGCATGAATTAGGAAGTGAACTAAATCAAGGAAAATGATGATGATACCTGGGTGGAGCTGTGCGACGGCCGGCGGGGGTGTGAGTGCGGTGGTGATGGAGAGGATCAGGCGGTGTGGAGTGGAACTGCGCGACGGCCTGAGCCGGCTGCGCCGTCGGTGTCGGACTGGGCAGCGAGGGGGTCGTCGTCCACGGCGTTGAGGGGTGCGCGGCGCTTGGTGGAGCCACAGTCGTGAAGCCTGGTGTGGCGACGACGGCGCGGGAACCGGGAGGGAGGAGAGACGCGGGAGCGGACCTGTGACGGCGCGGCCGGCGACGACGCGGTGCTGGCGCGGGAGCGCGGCTTAGGGTGGAGTAGCGAAGGCCACAGCGGTGGCGGCGACCTGGGCACGGGCGGGCGAAGGCACAGCCCCGGCAGCGTGAAGTTGGGGAGGCGGAGGTGAGGCCGCGAGGAGGTCGGGCTTGCGGAGCAGCGGAGGCCGCTGGTAGGATCGAGAAGGCAGAGTTTCGGGTGTCTTCGAGGTGGCCCCTTGGGGAATTTGGCTGGACCGTAGGATTTGAAGTTGTCAGATCTAATGGTTGTCATTGGAGAACTGCAGTTTACTTTGTCACCAGGATTAAAGGATCTTCATAGATTTGGCCCTTTGTGATGATCCCAAAAATAACACCAAAGTCTGGCAAAAGCCAGTATATAAATACAGATGATTAACACTAGCTGGCAGGAATATTGAGATATCTATTTGTATTAATGCCAAATCTTGTTTGAGTTATTAATGAATCATTATTTGCAGTCTACTAATATCTAATGATTCTTATTATTATGGTTCCTCTTTTTCTGTAGCATACTATCTTGCAACCCTTCCTTTCCTGTTGTTTCTTAGATTGGATTTTTTTAATAGATACTGATCATTTGTCATCATTTGAGACAATCAGATATGGAGAGATCCTTATCAATGTCTAGAAAGGGCAAGATGGATGGAAGTTTCACCGGTCGCCCTTATGGGTTCAGCCATCAGACTAGGTACAGAGCGCAATCTTTGAGATAATGTAAGAACAATTTGTCAGAAGTCAGAATTGCAAGAGCCTCGACCTAATCCTTTAGCTAGATCTCGTGAAAATCTACTGTAAACATAAGCATTACTTTGATAATGAAACTTGCAAAGGTTGGGCGTATATTATTGGTATGAATTCTTCTGTATGGGAGGCTGCCACCTGATTTTTGAAGCTGTTAGCAAAGTGCCAAGTCTGCCCTAATGTTTAAGTGGATTATTTATTTAAATTCATGTTCCTAGGGCAAATAAATAAATAAATAAATCAGAACTCCATAGCTCTCTAGTCAACTTGTATCTTACTCCTATATTCAATTTGACCACTCTAGGGTAGTAATAAATATACATAATGTAGGGATCCTTTGGTGAGTTTTGTTTATTGTTGTCTAGCATTCCTCATTTCTTGTTTAAATAATACTCCCTCCGTTCCAAATTGTAGTTCACTTTGGCTTTTCAAGATTCATTTCTTTTTTACTATGTATCTAGACATAGTGTATAACTAGGTGCATAACAAAATCAATGTATCTAAAAAAGTCAAAATGAACTACAATTTGGAACGGAGGGAGTAGGTCTGTAGCCACGCGAGATTTACATCTCTGCTAAGATCGTTCTCATACTGTAAACAAATCACGTGTACTAAGTAAGTCCTAATTATTCAAACAGATATCTATCTTGGTCCTAAAGAGTAGTCGGTGTTCTATGGTCCAATTCTCACATGCAAGCTTTTGAATTCCATGATAGAGTTGCGTTTGCGGTTTTCCTCCACCTCTGTAGTGACCTTAATGAAACCGATAGAGGATTTATTATTTTATTTGAGAAACCATAGAGGATTTAGATGAGGGAGAGAAGGGTGGCTAACACACGAAGAACTCTCAAAGGCCCTGTGCTCTTTGTGACTATTAATTTCACAAACTTTGCTTTTTAATTAAATGACATTTTAATGTTAGTATTTAATTTTACAATATTGTTATCTTATTATACGATCCACGTGTTTTTATCTATACCTACTAATAAAGAGAGAAAATTTCCGTCGTCCATCCAAAAATTTCGTCCAACCTGCCCGTCCATAACACCTCCTTTTTTCCTGTCCTCCTGTTTACCTTCCATACGACTCCTCCCGCGGCCCGATCTTGAAGCAAAGTCCACATCGGTGACGAACTCAAATTGTCTCTGCCCCCATGTAGTTAACCAGCCAACCATAATCAAATACGACAAGACTGGACTACTAAACAGCCTAATCACATAGAGAAGAGAAGCAGCAAATCGAAAAAGACTCGCCGAGCCAAACTGCCCCTGGCCTGCTCTCGTTCGCCTGTTTTTCCATGTCTCCAAAAAGAAATCCGGATCCGTTGCATGCCCACATGCAAATCTGGTGGCTGGTGCCACCCCCACACGCCCAATGTAATGTGATCGGTTTGCATGCCCAGCTCTCAGGTACGCCACCAACAAAAAAAAAATCAATATTATAATAACTATAATCTGTTCGAACACCAACAAAAAAATTAGATTCAAAATTTATATAATTTTCATTTAATTATATTATTCTATGTTTAATTACACAATCATTGATACCAAAAAACGTTGCATAACTATATGTCCTATTTTTAAAGTCACAATCTCGATGGGACAAACCAAAATAACAATGGTAAATACTCAGCATATGACAGATAGATTTTGTTAATGCCTCCTTCTATCTTCTTAGGTGACCAAAGTGAATCCAATTCAATTACACAGTCATTGATCCCAAAAAACGTAATATGATGTTTTTTATAAGAAAATTTAGGAAACTCTTGGAGATGCTCGAATATGATGTTTGTTTTGTGGGTGATGGCATGATCGGAGACAATATGGTGCCCTTAGACATACCGCAAGGTGATGGCATCGCCATCTTCCGGAGGCTCCCATCTTCCGTTTGCTATTTAGCATGGAGCAGCCTTATCTGTCGAGGCGCACATGGTGAAGAGATTGCGACTTCACAGCGAAGAAGTGCCAATTTGCCATCAGAGTTGCAGGCCGTCGCGAGTCCCAAAACCAGCGTTGTCGAAGAAAAAATAAAATAAAAATGATTGTATTATTGTTATGTCAACAACTATGACAAACTATTTTAATCAACTGCTTTTTTTTGAAATGACGATTTTAACTTAAGTGAAGCTGCTTCCTACGGAGTCGAACCCGTGACCCGTTGCAACGCCGCGGGCACTTTTGCTAGTTTCATATAAAAGCTTAGTTATCTCGTAGCAACGTCTGGGTACAATATACTAGTATAATAAGTAGTCAAGGCGTTGCCTCAAAAATAATAATAATAATAATAATAAATAGTCAGGGCAAGCACAATATTCCGACTCGGAATTGAGACCCGATACCTAATGGTATCATACTAGCAACAACCCAAACTTCGTATGTGGATCAGATTCAAAAAGGAAAACGGTCAAAATCAAAAAAAAAATCGACAAAGAACTCTAAATCTAAATAAATAAATAAATCGAATAAAAAAGCAACGAACCATGGCGATTTTTTTTTACTTTTAAACCTTTTTAAAGAAAAACTATTTTTTTAATCCGGATGAAAAATAAAATCCAAGAATAACCCTTTTGAACGCGCCCTTGGTGAGTCGCGGCATTTGTATCCCGTCGTCGCCTTGTATGTGCGTGCGGCGGGGCTGCACACGTGGCCCGGCCGCATGCGGTCCACGCCCGGCGTGGCAAGATTTCGCCGTCGCGCCCGGATCATGGCGCGGCGGTTGTCGCGTGCTCATCTGTGGCGCAGCTCACCGCGCCATGATCGGCGGCGCGGCGACAGGGCCTTTTTACAGGCGAACGGTTTTCTCTCATTTTGTTTCTCTTCCTCTTTGTGTTTCCTCGTAGGGACAACACCACCGCCCGGCGCCCGCCCTTCTTCCCCTCGTCATATCTGTCTCCGCCGGCGCATGACCGCTGCCGTCCCGCTCCGCACCGGTCCCTTCCATCCCAAACGACCAAAGGATGTCGAGGCGTGCTAAAAAGAAGCTCAGGTAATCTCATGTAGAGTGTCGTTTTAAATTTGTGGGCAAGCAATAGATAACACTAGGCAAATTTGTGGACATGTACACTATGACAACCATGGCACCTACATTTTGTTGGCATTGATTGATTTAGTTTTTTATTTATTTCTTATATGTAATTGTATGATGCATTGGCGTTACAAAGGAAAGTAGACCTAGTTTTGATCTTTTATGCAACAAATATGAAACCGTAATTACAATACTGCATTGTATCAATTTTAAATTTTTTGGAGGTAGCTCGTTTGCCGGAAGATCTCTATATCCATAAGCCTCTCCCAAAGGGTGTTCCAGTGCCCATGTGCTTTGTGGTGATCCTTGCAAAGTAAAATGGGATGGCGAAGAGAAAACCTTTAGGCGGAGGTATTGGATGTGTGCCAATTTTCAATGGGAGCATACAGAGCAACGACACCCCACTCGGATGTTTGTGAGTATATTTCATTTTTATTTTTTATTTTTTGATTATATATTTGCTTTGTAACAATTGTTTTTGTTGCAGACCACTCCACCGCTCTGTGATTTTGTGCAATGGGTCGACACTAAGATTAGTGTGCTTCACAAGGCTGTCCTGCAAGGCCAGAAGGAGTTCGCTGCAGAGTGTGAACGGAGGCATGAGGTGTTGAAGAAGACAGCGGCCGATGAGGAGCGCAGGAAGGAAGAGCAAAGAGGATAGCTGCTGCTCAGAGGGAGGAGAGTGAGAGGAAGCTGGAGCGTGTGCGCCATGCCAAGGCCGAGTTGGATAAAAAAGAACTAAAAGCAGTATACTCTCCAATCAAATGTACACACTGCAGCGAAGAAGTCCAAGAATTTGGTACGTGCAGAAATTGAAAAGGCTTCCAACGATTGGGCTTTGCTGAAATCTGGTTGGATCAGAACCCGGCCTTAATAGTGGCCTTACCAAACACGATTGGGGCGATCAGACAGTTTCAGCCTTTTCTGTTTTCTTTCTTCTTCCACAGGTCTGGTCTTGTCCCAAAGAAAGAAAGAAAGAAAGTGTGTTGAATAACGCGCGGTTGTAGCATTATCTCCTCCTTTCCGTTGCCCCTGCTCCAAGCCTTTGCCTAGCTGTCTTCCTCTTCTTCCCCGGCACGACCGGAGCTCGCCTTTCTTCTCAAGAAAAGGCTAGCGCGATATAAATTCACACGAGGCCACCCCCTTCGTCGCCATCATCGCAGCGACATACATCTTCTCTTAACTCTAGTTTCTTAGCTCCCTGATCTACGTACAAAGATCAAGCAACAACCCCACCCCACCCTTCCATCACTAATGGAGAAGGACGGCGCGCCGCTGAAGCCGGCGGCGGCAGAGGCCACTGCACCGGAGCCGGAGACGTTGCCGGGGACCCATCAACCGACGTGGGCACAAGCGCACTGGGCCAGCATCAAGAGCAAGGCCAGCGGCGCCAGAGAATACGCCACGCTCAGGACTCGCCAGGGCATCTCCATGTTCGGGGAGCCCAAGCTCGGGTCTTTGGTCAAGCCCAAGGAAGCACCATCAGCTATGGATGAGTCGTCCCAGTCCCAGTGGGCTAGCATCAAGAGCAAGGCAAGCGGCGCCAGCGATTACGTCATGCTCAGGACCCGCGAGGGCATCTCCATGTTCGGGGAGCCCAAGCTCGGGTCCTTGGTCAAGGCCAAGGGAGCATCAGCTATGGATGAGTCGTCCCACACCCAGTCCCAGTAGATCCATGCACATCAGCACATGTGTTCTTGATTGATGATGCCACGGGCGGCAGCGGCAGCAAGCAAGTGTGACCTCTGTTCTTACTATTTGTCAGTTATTAGTGTCTGTCTGCATCGCTTTGGTAGCTGTAGTCTTGGGCTTTTGGCTCTAGCGTGTTCAGTTCTGCTGGGTCGATGAGCTAGCTAGTCATATTAAATCATGCGGTTTTAATGTTTTATAATGGCTTTTTACTGTCACTTATAGTAGAAGTGTTTTTTCCAATCTGTATCTGATGCTGAGATCCTTACAACGTCAGTTCATATTACCCTTGTCGATCGGATTGGAAGTTCCATTGGAGCCCATCTCGGTGAAGTAAGAAAAACACGGCTCACAAGTTCCGTTAAATTTCGTGTAGACCTAAGCATATCAGTAATCTGCTTTAACAGTATGATTTCGTGTAGACCTAGGCTTACCAGTAATCTGATGTAACAGTATGACAGATTATCAGTAATCTGCTGTAACAGTAAGACAATATAATAAGAACCCCAGACAATGCATCAAAGACAGGAACATGCACACGACCAATCCGAGACCATTTCGAAATCGAGCATATGATTTCAGTGTTCATTAAGTTCGTCAGGGATTAAATACATCACTGAGCTGAGAAACAAATAATGAATGGCGATGTGTCAGTGGGGTGATCAGCTTAAGCAAAATCTACACCATGAGGCGGGGGTCTTCACCCCCAACAATTTCTAACTCCTAAACTAAATTATTAGCACATTGTTAACGGAGAACATTCACTAGGCCTATCAGCTGTCAGGTTGTTAAATATGTGAGCTACTACAACAAACAGGGCCCACCAACACAAGCAGCTGGAGATTTGCCTCGAGCTGCGGCCAGGAACTCGAAAACTAGAACCTGTCAATAATGGTTAAATTTCTTTCTGTGGCGGCTGTAATCCGAGACGTATCTGAATGTCTGCCCACAGTCAGGAGCTGAGCACTTATATGGCCGCTCTCCAGTGTGCACCCTGATATGTTCAGTTTGAGCCCATAGCCACTTGAAAGTCATTTTACATCCTTCCCAGGGGCATTTAAATGGCCTCAACTCGCTGTGGACACACTGATGACGCTTCAAGTATTTGTGTGAGCTGAAACGCTTGCCACATGACTCGTCAGTGCAAATATTGCGCTTGTGGGCATTAAGTTCAGCCCTAGTCTCAAATGTCATATCACAGAGATCAATATCACACTGAAATGATCCCACTGTTTTTGTCCTCTTACCCCTTTTAGCAAAAGAAGTTTCAGCAGTCCTCCATTCTGACTCCTCCACTACCGCAGGTTTAGTCCTTGGCCTCAAGCTCTCACAGGGAGAGCGGATGAAACTTGAAT
This sequence comes from Hyparrhenia diplandra, assembly GCA_015847255.1. NCBI lineage: Eukaryota > Viridiplantae > Streptophyta > Magnoliopsida > Poales > Poaceae > Hyparrhenia > Hyparrhenia diplandra. The sequence goes on along the minus strand of JADLZK010011836.1, from coordinate 48,621 downwards.
TACTTTGTGAACTATCAGTTTTTGACTGAGAACCCCTCTTCCTTTTGTGTTTGCGTCTGACATAGCATATGATATCTGTTCTATTTGAGCTCCCAATGCATCTAGACACAACATCTAACAAATCAGCCTGTTTATCATCTTTTGCTGATCCCAAAATTGTGTCTATTTCCATCACCTCTACAGCTCTGACATCTGTAACATCATCTGCAGAGGGCTCATTGTTAGCCAGTGTCATTAATGTCAAGGAAGCTTTGCCAACCTCATCTTTACCCGGAGCATCTGTTGCCTTGGACTCTTCAGCCAGAGCTCCAAGTAAAATATCAAAAGTATTTGATTCAGTGTCGACAGATTTTCCCTCTTGTCCACGGACTGCAGCCATGGAAGCAGCTTGCACGTCCTCTAAGATGTGGAAATCTTCATGGTTCAAGTTAGCAGGATTATTGCTCTGGTGCTCAATGGCCTTGACAGCAGAATGGCTACCATCAACCTGCGGCTCGTCACTCATCAAATCAGGTGCAACTGACAGAGGCTGAGTTGGAGCAGGAATATCACCTGAGCCAAGGCCACCCAAGATTAAACTGCATTGTCTATCAGCACTAGGCATCTCATTAAAGCTTGAATTTAGTTTCACTGGACTAGTACCCAGATCATGAGCCTCCAATTGATTATCTATTGCAGATTTAGTAGATTTTGTTTCAGTATTAGAACAGTAGGATGTCTTAGCACGCTCCTCGTTTTCAAAGGATGCTGACACAGTGTCCCCACACTTCCCTTCTGATACAGCCAAACCTTCTATCAGGTGTGAATCAACTGATGTCATGATGGGATTATTGCAAAGCCCCATCTTCTCTTGATCTTGTTGTACTAGCAAACATTCATCTCTGCTCCCTAAAGTAACATCCTGAGATTCTAAGCAGCCATTGCTTACACAGTTTATGCTTCCTTCCACAGAGGTACTTTCATCATTAAGGAAGCGTTGAACAGAAAAGGATGGTGAACTGCTCAACTCAGTTGACTGTATACATCCTTGATATCTAGTTACTTCAACTGGTGAGGCAAGCGGAGGCGAATCCAGGGAACCTGATGAACAAATGGAGTCATTGCACGTGCTAACACTAACTGGACCCTCACGGACTTGATGCATCATAGGATATTCAGCAACAGCAATAGGTATATTAACAAGACAATGTCTTCCATGGTCATTGTCCTCAGAGCATGAAGGCTTATCACAATCTTGCAGTCCACCTGGTTGATCAAGGCCACTTTGTCGAGAAGTATGCTGCCTACTGTCATCCTCACAGACATTTCCATCAGTGACTATCTCTGTCTTCACTACAGACTTCAGCTCATCAGGAGCTGTTGCACTAGAACTCCTATTATTAATACCAATAACTGTGTATGGAGTTCGTGCTCTTTTGCAAAGCCACTTAAGATTAGGAACAACCGAAACAGAGGAAGGGCAGGAGAACAGTCCCCAAATGACAAAGGAGATTGTTCTTGATTTTCTGATTTCTCTTTCCTGAGTTTGGCAGAATATTTCAGGTTTAGACCCATCTGTGACGTCCCAGTCTCTTCCATCTTCCTCATGCCCCTCATCATCAATTGAAATGTTGATTAGATGTAAATCAGACTTGGGCGCATTTGCAAGTGGAATGTCTGTACAATCAAACTGAAACTCAATTTCCTCGGCTATTGATATTGCAAGCGCCTTTAGTTTGACAAAGTCTGCAGAAATCAAATAGAAATACCTTAAGATCAGTGGAAACCTCAGGGTACATGGAAAGTAAAACAAAAGATAAGCATATATATGATTTAAATCATGATTTAATCTTAGAACAATGAATTTAATTGCTATTTTCAGAAGTAGGCCCAACTAGGGATTATAACTGAGGTCCTGATACAATTCTAAATTACAATAGTATTCCCTTCATCCGAACTGTATCATTTTAGCTTTTTGAGTAACATATTTCACTTAAACATGAATATAACAGTGCAAACCCAGTGATTGATTGTAAGCTAACAGATCAATATTTTTTTGAGGCAAAGCAACAGAAATAAGATGGAGCAATAGTTATTAGATACAATGAAAATATGTAATCAATCATAATACAGTGAATAGAGTTCAGCTGCCTAACATCAGTAACACTGAGCCAAATTCAGAGTTCAATCAAGGTGTCTGAACAATTCCATGTTGTTTCATCTTTCCTGTATTTCCTTTGTTGGTTTTCACTGATTCGCACTAGAGAAAAGTAAGTTGGTCTCATCCGCAAAGCCCAAAGAGCACATCAGTTTCCACAATCCAGTTTCATGCATAAAGTATAGTTTTTCGTTAAAAACATAATCTATCATTGATACCTAAAGGTATGTTCCAAAGATAGAATGTGTTGGTTAGAGTAGCCTGCATATATTAAAAAAATGTTTGCATATAAACATGACCAACATGTCCAGTGAAAAGGCTAGCAGCTAATTACTTATTTTGTATCAAGTATGCAGGATCACAAGAACATCCACCAGCAGTCAAATAGAGTATGAAGACAATAGAAGTACCATTATAACCTACCTGAGTGGCAAATAATGAGAGCATGGACACCCCCTTTGTCCTTGAGTAACTTTTCAATCTCAAGGGCATGCTGCAGGCAAAAGATCCGGGGCCTAGCAAATTTACAACTTGTATTCCAGTTACTGCCATCAGAACTTTCTGCAATTTGCGCATCACCATCATATTTGCCTGTTTGTTCACTTACTTCTGGGCCAACACTGCCCTCAGGAATCTTATTCTCAGATTTTTCCCTGTCACTACATGAATGAAGAGTATTTTCACTTCTGCAAGAATGTGAAATATCGCTATGTTGTAGAACAGACCCATTAGGTTCATTCTCCCTTAAACAAACTTCTTTATGTGAATTTACATTCTGATGACTGATGTTAGCCTGCCCCAAAGGAGTATCCAGACATTGCTGTTCAAGAGACCAGGAGGGTCTATTGGGAACAAATGAACATCCTGATACATATGCAAAAGCATGTGTCAAGGTCCCATAAGAATCTTCATATACAAGAAATACTACAGATCAATAAATGGAGATTAGTAAGGCCACAGGGTTCCACCATTACATCAGAAAAGGCATGGTTGTTATCAAGTAGCAAGGTTAAGACAGTCAACTTGTGTGTATAAAATCCGGTTAAAAATTTACAATGTACAGTATATGGTAAGAGCCATTGTTAATGAGCTTATGATAAACTATTTCTGAATATAGCCTATTCTGATTGTTCAAAAAAAACACGCCTACAGGTCACATCACTCTTCAGCATACATTTATTGCAGACAGAAACTCTCGTCCACAAACACTTCATAATGGCCAATCAACCAGCCACCACGACCGTACATTTTCAATAAAAAAAAAGTTAGATTTGTGTTGTCTAGAAGCAAAAGGTTCTCTCCCAACCATAATCTTTTCTCTAAATTAGACAAAAGGAGTGCAAATTTGCCTTAATATGAAGGGCTATAGTGAAACTGACATTATAAACGGAACAACTGCAAATTTGCTATCAAAAATCTGTTGGACCCAACATAGATTGGACTAACACCGATCGGCTGGAGGTTTCACGTGAAGTACAATAGGAGCACCCATGGCCAATCTACATCTAGTTTTAGTAATTTTAGTAAACTTGTAGTCCAGCATGACACTGTTCCTTCCTAAACCATCGAGTTTCCTAACATGATAATAACAGTATAAATTGATGGTTCCTGACGTCAAAAATCAATGAAAACACCTGTCTTCACCCTCCACCTATCACTTCTACTTAACGGCGATGTGCAAGTTCAAAATAGACCGAGTCACCCATCCCTACCCATTCATCTGTCCCGAGTGCTCCACCCATCCCTGCTCAAGATGCCACAATGGAGTGTCGCCTCTACAAATGGACCCAAGCCACAACTGCACCTCCTTGCTGCACCCCTTCTCTATTTCGATGGAGGATGAAGGGATTCGAGGATATAGCCATCAAGGGTTCTTGGGTTGCGAATAGTGCAACAAGTTCAATAAAGGAAAGAGTCAGCCATACAGGCTATGGTCAAAAACCAAATTAGCCTTTCCATATAGCATTCATTTTTTCTTTTAATTCCTTAATTACATTTTGCCCCTTGGTTTCCAAAAGGAAGTGGCAAACAGAAAAAACTGTAATTTTTGGTTTAAAAAGCAAATTCAAGGTTGGGACTTAAAGCAGTCACACATTTGTTATTTGCAAAACAAACAAAAAAACAAGAAAAATTGCATGCATCAATGAAATTTGTTGGAAATAATCCTGTGTGTCTAGGTTCATAGCCTTTACTTTAGCTAAATTTCAACATCGAGTAATAGGAGTAATAGGCTATTTATTTGGGTAACAATCTGCATTAAGTAGGAGGCTATCACAACCACAAATGTAGCTCTCAGCACTGTATAAAGCTAGGCGGAAAACCAGAAAAGGCTAAGTCATTCCAGCTAGTCAGCCACAAAACACACTATGTTTGTTTGTGTGTGAGTTCCTCGTGATCTGTTTAGGGGCTATTTGCCGTTCAAAACCTCCATCACAATATATGAAAACTGACATGCGTCAATGAAATTTCTAACTTAGCTCCAATATATATAAATATAAATATATAAACGAAAAACAAAACATCGGAAGCTAAGAAAGGCATACCAAAATTACTGTCAGCAGGACAGCATGGAATTGCATTTGAACAATTATCCTTTTAGAACTCATCCTGTGTCTACTCGTATGAGCAAGGGAAATCCTTCCGATGCTTCTCTGGTAGGCTGCAGAATTGTCATGAATGGATAGCCAAGAATTCCACAAGCAACACAGGTCAATGAACCAGAATCAATGCTCAAATCAAAAGGTAGGTCACCCTCATCATCTGTATCAGCATTGGCATTGCCCACGGAAGCAGATGTAGCGTCAGATGATTTGCTATTATTACCATAAATAAATTTAGTTTGTGCGCCAATCATATGAGCACTGCCATCAGAGCTACTATCTTTGGGGCCCACGATTACTAGATTCAATTCTGCAACCATTCTCAGACTTCTTCTCAGGAGCTTTTGAGCCAGAAGAACAGGAATGTAGAGCAATCGAAGATGGTAACAAGTCAGGCTCCCAGAGCACAACATGACCAATTGATTTCTTTTTCCAGAAAAGAACACAAGAGCTTGTTTTCGCTAATCATGTCCTGCAAGAATTCCTGCTTCACCAGCAGTTCTCTTTCTTCTTTTCTTCGATCTCTCAAGCGAGAAGTTCGAATTCCAGACAATACATTCGGGGTTCTGAAATCAAAATGAACTACCAGATTCAAAGTGCAGAAAACAATAAGCATTGATGCTCAGATGGTTGTAACATGATCACTAAAAAGCTAGGTAAGCAAAAAGTTAGGTAAGCATGAATCAAGAGATCAAAGATCAAGTTAGTCAAGTTAAATTTGTAGAAGATGAATAATAGGTGTTTCTAAATAATTTATTAATAATTCTGATAAAAAACAATCACCAATGCTGGACAAAAAAGTAAGTCATACATGCAAAGAGAGCAAAGCAGTATCACTAAATTACTAGTCATGTTCCAACCCTAACATTTGTTCAACATGGCTGCGCTAGAACTTCATGGGTTCGAACCAGCCCGGCAGCCCTTCGCAAATTTTGCAAGGGCAAACCTGTCTGGAAATTCCCTCCCAAGGCTCCACAGCTTGTGTGGGTGTGCGGTACACCCTTAGGGAAGATCTATACAAACAGTAATGTAAAAGAGTAATAATATTAAAACAACTGGAAACTACAAGCAAATGTCAATTTTTGAATCCAGTGAGATGCTATATCACTAGCTTCAAGACATTTTCTCTTGAAACTGCATCAATACAGAACTGTTGGGCTCCACTTCCCAGAAATTTGTTTCTATTGCATCATGAATTACTTTTTCATTTAATTTTTAGCATTAGCATGAGAAATGTAAGCTAATTACACTGATCTGATGACCCAGCAACATATAAGTCGCAGATACATGAATCAAATCTAGCTAGCTAGCGCCCGAGTGGGTTTGCTGGAGCTCATTGATACTACAGGGACTAGCAGCTCATACTGTGATTCACTAAAGGCTGGTGTGATTTTAAGCTACAATGCTACATTCAAGCACCCCATGCCTTCAATATGTACAAAACAAAACACATGAACCAGACATAACAAATAATCTAATCCTATAGCAACTAGCTGCACCAGTCACCATGTCAATAACTTGATATTTTGTTAGCAAGTACTATTGCCTGAAAGCTTACCTGGTTATAAAAAGAAACTGCTAGCAAGTACAGAAGCTGCTGATGAGAGAGCATCGGAAGATAATTCATCACGCCCTTCGTACAGCAGCCTCTTTAGCAAATTTTAACCATTGCGGAGTTGCAAAGTTGGCAGCTTCACCACAATTAAATCCTACATTGTATGGGTCCAGACAATAAGAATGTTAGTCAAATGGACAGGCCAAAAATAAATAAAATAACTCATGTTCTCAACACTAGACGATGCTTGTGCAAATATGTAGATAGTCAAATCTAGTCTAGTTGAACAAAATAAATTATAAATTATTTGTCTGTATGCTTGTTTAGTCTTGTATATAAATGAAGCCCTAGAGTGGAAAGGATATAGACTATTAGGAAAAACTATGAATGTAATAGCAGGCAACAAGGGTACAGACAGCCATTAATAATTATTGAAACATCGAAGCAGCATTTCAGACTATCCCTACTTGCACATGGGAAATATTCTGTCAACAGGCAAAACAAGCAATCTAGCTTCAAATTGATCGTTAGTATCATATATGTTATCTCAAGTACCCTCAGTTTGTAATATATGACATATGAGGGGACAGGGGAGCACAGATCCGTTAAGGATTGTCCATGAAGCCATTATTATTGTGTTTTCCAAATAGTTTGATTATACTGCCCATACCATAAAAGTGAAAATCTAGCAAAGCTGGAACAAATATAGCTAACAAATAGCGTAACATAATCAATTCAATAAAGTCATGCCAAAAAGGCAACATGAGTTCAATGGCATAACTAACCATGACTAAACCCAATGTGGTATGCCCTTGGGAATGTCACCACAAACTCTCCAGGATATTGCACTAATCTGAAACAGCACACATCAGCAAAGAATTTCATAAGAATCTGATGTCTTAATAATATCATAAACATCTGACCGAATGGAAACACTGGCCATTTCAGAGCTTGTACCTACAGCAGGGCACACCACGGGCTACAAGAACATCTGGGGACATCAATGTTGTCTTCTCCCCAAGCACTGCCAGCGATGCTGCATGGATTAACAGTTGGAATTTATTGAACCTGCTAAACCGTAGAATCAAACATGCAGATGACAAACATGAGAAAACGACAAATACCAAGGCGGTCAGGGTTTCCTCCATATCCATGCACACGGATAACTTCCTCTAGCTCTGAGGCTCTGTCCCCAGGGACTGCATACCATGTCTTGGGTGCACCGGTGTGAAGGAAGTTGAGACTGTGCAACTCATGATCTTCTACATGCCATGCAAACCAACTAAAGAGCATCCCGATGTACACCATTGGCGAGGTAACCCCAGGAACATCGTCTGGCATGAATCGCGTGAGCGAACCAGGAGCCCGCGCAATCGCCTGGAGATTCCATGGGCTTCCTGACAGCCGCCACCCAGAACCTTTCTCCCCCTCCTCCACATGATCATTCTCTCGTCTCCGCTTCTTGTGCCGCCCGGACTGTTTTGGGGCGGCAAAGCCAGAGCCTGGAACGTCATTGGCATACTCGATATAGATAGGCTGGTCTGCCGAGGCCTTCCAGAAGAGGGATTCCACCTCTAGTGGAGTCGGGTCGCGTAGCCCAGCGAGGTGGATCTTGGAGAAGGCGCGGGACTTGGCCTCAAACTGGTCGAGCGTGTACTGCTCGCCGCTCTGCCACACCTGCTTGAGCACCTGCGGAGGCGGGCGCCCACGCCGCGGCGTGCCAAGCTCCTGGTGACGGGTGGTGAACACAGCGGCGGATTCCGGCAGCGAGGGAGCAGTGGTGGAGGAGCCGGAGGCAGCGGTGGTGGGGTTGGCGGCGGCGGCTTCAGAGGAGGAGACGAGGGAGCGGTTGAGGTGCGCGAAGACGAAGCGGCGGGAGGGGCGCGGGTAGGGCGGGATGACCTTGCAGATGCCGTAGGCGGCGGCCTCGCGCTCGACGCGGGAGAGGAAGGCGATGGGGTCGGCGAACTCCGACTCCGTGGGGCGGTACTCCGGGGCGCGAGGGAGGCCGCGGAGCCACGCCGGCACCGTGGGTTCCCCGGAACCGACCGTCGCCACCGCCGGCGGAGGCGACATCGGCGCGCTAGGGTTTTGGGAGCCGGCGACGGGAAGCGGTGGTGTGGAGGAGCATTTGGGGGGTTTGTGGAGAGGACGGAACTGCTGGATTGCCTGCGGAGACGGTGGGATGTGTGTGGGCGTGGGAATCGCCGTGGGGGCCGATGCGCGCCCCCGCTGTGGACTGTGGACTGGGAGTAGTACTAGTTTGTGTAGGCTGTGTAGGCGGTTACCTTACTCGGCACGGAGGCGTGGTCGGCGGCGGCACGGAACGCGTCTGGTTGCGGCAAACCGCATAGGACGGAGTTGTTTGACGTGTCAAAGACAACCGTCTTCCTTTCGAAACGACCGGGCGTCCGCGCCGGTTCGTTTCAGACGACGCTACGAAGTTCCGTCGTGACCCTATTCTACCGTGTGACGACGACAGTACAGTGTCACTGGTAAAGCCAAGAGCAAGTACGGAGTAGTGTACGCCCCAAAATCGGAATGAAAAATTGCTCGGGCGTCAACGTGCCTCTCATCCCCTGGCGGCAACGCCGCAGATCGCGCGGTACCGTGGGCCTCCGCCTGGGCCATCTTGCGCTCCGTGGGCTGCCATCGCGTGAAAGGTAGCCCTCTTCCCCTTAGCACAGGTGTATAGGCGCCGCCGGCCAGTACCAGCCAGTTCCCCAGTCCATTTGCTCAAAAAAAAAAAAAAAAAAAAGCCAGTTCCCCAGTCCAGCTTCCCTTCTTGAAAAAAAGTGTGATTATTTTTTTTGGCTTTTGCTTGCACGAATTTAAAGTAGTGTTTGCGAAATATAATCACAAATGATGTAGTTAGTGTGACAAATTTCTAATAAATCATCTTGACAATTTTTTTAATTTAAAATTTGTTATTTTTATATCTCACAATCGAAGTCGAGTTTGGACAAGATATTTTATTCGTCATATCATCTATGTGTGATTTTTGGTGAATTTATATGACTTTTTTTATATCCGTGGTTTGCATGGGTTTTCACGAAGGTTGTGGTTTCCATGAGATATTTTCCCTAGCTGAGGAAAATGTCTTAACAACAGTTCAAAAGGAGTCATTAAAATTTCTTGTTTATATATGTTTTATAAAGTAGTATTTTCTAAAATGATACAAGTTATAGATTTGTCCACATCCATTTAAAATGGAGTTTAATTATCGACATCAAGGTGTATTCACAGAGAAGCAAAATATTGTGGTACTTCAATGTATTTAAGAATAAATTATCGACATGAAGATGTATTTCACGAAAAAAGCAAAAATAATATTTTGGATTTGTGGTACGTCATGGCATTTAAGGAAAAAAAAATAGCATAAAATGTTTTCAAATTTAGAAAGTGCGACATATAGCTTATAAGTTACTGATCTCATTAAGTTCCATATTCTTTTTCAAATGAACTCAATGGTTTGTAGTTCAAATGAAAATTTACACGCTATGAAGTTATATCTTCATAGATTACACGGTTAAATTCCATCAATATCATTGTAGTCACAACTTTAGGCATAAAAAGTCTTCAAATGAAATAGTGAGCTACAAAATTTAGTCATGCAACTTTCATATTCATACCGTGTCATATGAAAAATAAATTCTTTAGAAGGTAAATGAATCACTAGCCATCCATATATCCGCTATCTAGCACAACAAATATCCAAAAAAAAAAAAATATTTTCTATATGAGCCTGGATGGAGACAAAATAAAATAAAATTATGTAACGTTTGTAGAACTTTTTTCACATGAGAAAAACTTAAAAGATATAATGGAGAAACAATTTAATAAAATTTGTAAACTTTTTTCTAGACGAATCTTAAAACTAAACTATAAAGCAAGATATTCATCAATCAATAATTTTCCATGTTTTAAATAGCGGGCTATGAAAAATAGCGTCGGGCCTTTCTCGACGCTATTAATTTTCATATAAATCTTATGATTTGTAAGGTAAAAAGAAAATTTTCACCATTTGAACAAGCGGCAAGGGAAATTTTGCCATTTGAACTGGCGAAAATCTAAATATCACCAATTCACTGTAAGTGACGATAGAAGTATGTCGATTTTTGCAATTATAGTTGCAATAAGTTGAATTATTATTTTACAAAATTAGGACATTGACACACCAATAAGTCGATTTCTACCGGTGCCTATAAAGTTCCATCTCAGCAGGGCTCAAAACATTGGTGACCATGTGGAGCACACAAAACAAAACAGAACACAACCATACCAATTCGAATCCAGCTAGCACTGCCATCATCATCATCATCAGTAAACTCAAATGTACTCAGCGTACGTATACCCACTTTTTTCTAATCTAAAAAATGGCCCACATATCAGTACTCCTCCGTCCCCATAGAGTTCGCCGTTTTTGACTTTTTGAACTTCATGTTTGACCATCCGTCTTATTCAAAATATTTATATAAATCATAAAATAAATTAATCAATATTCAAGTATCTTCATTGATAAAATAAATCGTAACAAAAATAAATTATATTTATGCAAAAATTTGAATAAGACAAAAAGATCGAATAAGATTTACACGAAAATCCGGGGTGACAAACTCGGTGGGGACGGAGTGAGTACACAGCAGGTATTGTCTACACCCATTCTCGTTTTGCCTCTACAATTTCTGCAGACAGCAACAATTATTGAGAGAAATTTTTTAATTACTTACTCTATCTAATCTCCTTTCTCTCTCCTCCTCCGTCCCATCGCTTGATCCCCCGAGCTTCGCCCAGCCCACACCGGTCACCTCCGCCTCCCCTCCCGCTTCGCGCGCGAACGCATCTCTCCTTCTCGCTCCGGCCTCCAGCACACATCCCCCCATGCCCTCGCGATTCTGATCCGGCCACAGCCATGCAGCACCGCTCGCCGGAGGCGGCGTCGGCCTCCGCCTCCCCGACGGCCTCGGCGTCGGCATCGGCTGGCGTCGGCGGGGTGGAGCCTGCCGTGACGCTCGACCAGGTCCCGTGCTGGAGCGACCCGGACCAGCGCATCTCCCCGCTGTCCCCCACCGCCACCGGATCCGAGACCCCGCCCTCGTCCTTCCTCTCCTTCTCCGACCCGCTTACCGGCGACGACGCGGCCGCAGGGGCCGGGGGCCGTGGCGCGTCGAGGTTCCCCGTCGATCACGAGATCAACTCGAAGATCTACCTCTGGCGAGGCCACCCGTGGAACCTCGAGGTCGACGCCGTCGTCAACTCCACCAACGAGGTCGGGATTCTGGATTCTCTCCGCGGCTGCTCAATCTAGCTCTGAAATGCTTCAATTGAGATGCTGATGGCCAGTACTTCTGTGGTTGTGTAGAACTTGGACGAAGCTCATAGCAGTCCTGGGCTTCACGCTGCTGCTGGGCCAGGGCTCGCCGAGGAGTGCGCCACCTTGGTACTGTTTAATGCTGGCTTTGCTTCATAATTCGGCTGCTAAGATGGGGATTCTAAGGTGGCTTTTCGTTTATGAATGGTCTTGCAGGGTGGCTGCCGCACTGGGATGGCTAAGATGACAAATGCTTATGATCTGCCTGCCAGGTATTTGATTTTATTTGATTGGTGACTGATAGCTTAAGAGGTTGCAGCATAGTGCATACTATTGTTGGCTTTGTAATGTTCACCAACAACATTGTTTTCTGGAAATTGTAATGCCGAATAAGCCCCTTTAGGTGATACAGGAGCCCCCACCCTCACAGACAAAAGGTCCTGGTATTGCTCATTTCAAATAGTATGGATTTTGGACGCTTTTTAATGAGTCACAATTACAACTTGACAGTGAGCGCCTTAATTGTCACGGTTAGCTGGATTAATTCGTGTCTACCAAAATTTTGACATGAGATCTAGTCTTGTCTGCAAACACACAAGGCACACTTATCGCAGACAGAGTGAGGGAAATCCGTGATTCATTTTCCCCTACTTTGGTCAGTAGCTTGGTTGTAAAAGAATCATTCATATGCATTGCACGTATTATATTATAGGTGCATCGGTGGTGACTATATAGGGCGGAATAAGTAATTTTAGTGTTATTAACTCATAACTTAGGTGAGGTGATAGTCATTTTAGGGGCATTTTTTTCTTTATTAATTGTTTGAGAAAGATAGGAACCATTATATGCTCTGACCTTCATACAATACAGATATTATTTACTTCATGCCATATGCTTAAGTATAAGTAGTTACGTTTATTCCTGTAAGGCCTATTGTGTGTTACTATGGCTGACTATTTTAAACTCATCAAATTCATTTGTTTGAAACATATCACATCAGAACTTTAGTGCTTTTGTTAAGACTCAAACATTAATTATCTTGTTATGTAGGAAGGTCATCCATACCGTGGGCCCAAAATATGCTGTAAAGTATCACACAGCTGCAGAGAATGCGCTAAGCCACTGCTACAGGTCTTGTCTAGAACTGCTCATTGAGAATGGCCTTGAAAGGTACTTATTAAAAAGGGTATTAGAAAGTTTAACATTAAGTGCTTAAAGACTTTTGTTTAGATTCCATTTCTAATGCTAATGTTTTACATTGAATGTTCTTCAATCTTTGCAAGTAATTTATTCTGCCTTTGATGTGGTTAGCATTGCTACTGGCTGCATTTACACAGAAGCCAAGAATTATCCTCGTGAACCAGCTGCTCATGTGGCAATAAGTGAGTTCACTGATTTGCCTTTGCTCTTGTATAGTTTTACTATGAATGGGATTGGAAACATGATTTATTTTATACAATGATTTACCTACTCTATGCTTAGTTTTTCATGTACTATCTTCTTCTGTTGAGATTGAGCAGGAACTGTGAGGCGTTTCTTGGAGAAACAAAAGGACAAAATAACAGCTATTGTCTTCTGTACAATATCATCATCTGACACAGAGATATATAAGAGGTTCTTCAATCAAAGTCCACTATTAGTTTATCACGACAATTTTCCAATATAGGTTGATAATGTTTCATTCCTCAGGTTGCTTCCACTATATTTCCCTCGGGACAAGCAAGAAGAAGAGATAGCCGCATTGAAACTTCCAGCTGATGTTGGAGATGAGAATGGTGAGACAGTAATAGATGAAAGGAAAATAAGAATAAAGCCCTTGCCTGCTGGGGCAACAAATAGCAATACACCAATTCCTACACTTGCAGATATCCCTCTTCCTGATTCGAGATTGACACGTAGAAGGTGAAATTGAAAAGCACATGCATTTTTTTCTTGGTTCTGGTGACTGGCAGAGATTACCTTTGATATTCTGTGTGTTTTCACTTGTTTAGTGGTTGTTCATTAAGAATATATCTGACTATGTCTGGTTTATATTACCAGGAATTCTTTCAAGTTGGACTCGTATTTGGATCCTGCTTTTATGTCTATCATTAAGGATCCTGATCTCCGACGCAAGGAGCAATGGGAGAAATCTGCTCAGGCAAACAAGGGACTTAACTTAGCTAACATGCTTGGGTTTGGCGATCTTGGCAGTCCACCATTATCTGCTGCTGAAGAATATTCACTTCATTCACGATACCTTGCTAAAGCGAATTCTATGAATCTGTCAGATGTTGCTGAGATGAAAATAATGTAGGCAAACTTATGCAGTTGTTATTCCCTTTGTAGGTTCTGTTTTTGTTTGCATTGCTTTACATTTGTGACGCTAAAAGGATATTTATTCATTATTTTTCCATATTATCATGGTATTATTGCCTTTATTTTTTATGCTCTATATCAATTACAGTTACCGTGGAGGAGTTGATAGCGAAGGGCGTCCCAGTTATGGTCGTTGTTGGTGCTCACTTTCTTCTTAAACTGCTTGGATCTTGAAAGATTTGTTCTATATGTAGTAAAGGTGATTGAATCTAACTCTAATTCGACATAATTAGACATTTGCTATAAGAAGAGTATCAATTGCTATCTACTGTCTTGATTCCTCGTTGAATAGTATTTCTTCATACCTTTTGGCTCATTTGAGCAACAAATTATGAAAGTAAAAGTATCATCATATGCCATTCTTTCAGGAGTTTGAACCTCTGATTCAGAAGCCTTACACAATTGTCTATTTCCACTCTGCGGCATCATTACAACCGTAAGTGTTGGATAAATATTCAGGATGGAAATCACATCATTCTTTGGCTCATTTGTCTTAACCCTGTTATGTGGAATTTTTTTTTTTATTCTCATTTGAATTTACAGGCAGCCTGATTTAGGATTCATGAAACGGTTGCAACAGATACTAGGTCGGAAGCATCAAAAAAATCTTCACGTGAGTATCTTATTTGACCTCATTACCTGGTTCTAGTTTTCTATTTGGAATATTGAAAGCACAAATCTTTACAGACCATATATATACTCCACCCGACACTGGGATTGAGAACAGCTGTTATGGCGATGCAGCTTTTTGTTGACGGGGAGGTACTCCGGTGCAGCTAAACCAAAAACATTATTTGAGCTGCTCCTTGCTTGAAATTTCTGTAATTTTTTTTTCTTGTTTTGATTAGGTCTGGAAGAAAGTTGTATATGTTGACAGACTTGTGCAGCTATTCAGATATGTACCACGTGAACAGCTAACCATTCCTGATTTTGTGTTCCAGTAAGCAATCTATTACTTGCTAGCTTTTTCTTAGAGGTCTACTGGTTACTAAACTCCAGTCTGAAATAATTATTCCTGCAGGCATGATCTTGAAGTGAATGGTGGAAAGGGCATAATCGTGGACCCAAGAACAAAGCATGTCTACCAGAGACCATCGGGTTGATCTGTCGTGAACCTGCAAATGTGCGCTTCACGGTACTATCACTCTGTAGTCTGTACAGACTCTCTGTCCAGCCCTCTGTTGAAGGTCCTGCCCTCTGTAGAAGAGTTCCTTTTTAGAGCTGTGCATTTCGTATCTAGTTGACATTGTTGCTCTGTGCTATTCCTTCTCCTTTTAGGGAGGCATATTTCTGTATAAACAAATAAATGCCGCATCTAAATGTCTCTCAAGTTGCCTAGAGCTGGGCGTGCTCATTAGGTACTGTAAAAAATTTTGACAGGTCGATAGATATTGAGAAAAAAGATTGCAGTTTGTTCCGTCAGAGTAATTGATCGGCACATGGAATGTCTTAATAGGCTGAAGACAAATCTGTTTGCTGTTGCAAACAATAGTTGCAAGTCCACAAGACAAGGAAACATAAAATGTGGTCTATTTTGCTTTTTGCTAACTGCCTGAGGTAGTCTGACAAATTTTTTTATTCTAATTCCGATCCTGATGTTCGCATTTGTATTTGGCAACGGTTTGTCTTCAAGTTCAACTTTATTTTGCCACCTTGAATTATCTCTTCTGATGGCAAAAAATGAAAGCACTAACTTAAAGGAAAAGCTGCTGCCGCATCACCTTAAAACCACCTAAAAAGGTCGATGAGTCAAAATCAAACGGCTATGATAGTTGGGTGCTAAATTTGGATAGAACTAGAGCCGAGGGTCAAAGTTAGACAAATAGAAGATGTGATGCACCCCGTATCAAATACACTTAATTCCTAATGCATACGTATGCTAAACTAAAATGTCAAACTCGTTTTGAAATTAATACGGTTGGCAACTAATCCATAAAATCCAGCTATATTGCGATGTGAACCCTGTCAAGCATGATGCTTAATGGACCGACGAAAGTGCAGCTCTTGCGTTGTTTCATGCCGTGGACAGTTGCTTTCGATCTTGAGCAGCATGTTACAGTGACTGTTCTTAAATAGGCAATAATGCACCATGGGTGGACATCTTAAACCGTTAATACGGTACGGGCTGGTCGTCTTCTCAGGTTCTGTTCGAGTTTCCAAAGGAAGCAATTATGAAATAAATAGACAGCTGACATGAATCAAGACGCCATCATTCGTCTCAGACTCGCAAACGATAAGGACCAAGTACGGATCAAATTGTGAGTTGTGACCCAGCAGCTGTTAAATAATACGCAGTAGTAGCTGGGAACCGACAAACCCCATGGACATACGTATTTAACTACACAAATCACTGGCAAGACTCGCATATTCGGATCTTTGCACATTATTCTCGCGTTGACAACCATCTTGGCAAAATATGAAAAAGGGGCCAATTACTTTAGTTGGATGATTATCCGCTCCTGTAATGATCTCAGGCGTACCACCAACGCCGGAAATCAGTTTTGAATTGTGAGTCGCCAGACGGATTGCATACTAGCCGGCTGGCGGCTACTACAGGCTTTCTGCGTCGTTTTTTTATTCTGAAGGTACATGGATTTTTTCTGCAAAATGAAATGCACTATCAGACATGAGAAAATTTTGAATATTTTATGTACACACGCCACGTTCGAAAGCACCATTTGTCAAATTGTTTGTTACTCATGATATATATGCTCCCACAAAGCTCTTCCATTTGTTTTTTTTTTTTCAAATAATAACAAGCACTGCGACTTTACAAGCATGAAACATTCTACAATTTTTTTTTTAAATAAAAATAAATGCAGCAACGCTGCGTTCACAATGCGGTTGCTTGCTACCACTACGTTGCGACAGTGGCAACCCAATCCACTGTATCGGACCTATCGATCGGTTGCTGCGCCACCAGTTCCGTAGTTAAACTTTTGTTTTGGAAGGAAGCCAAACCCTAACATTTCAAAATTAAACTAGGAACTGTTCTAGCTGTACGGCTGTACCTCTCCAAGCAAAGCATTTGACTTTCGGACATATACCATTCCTTTTTTTAATACCAACATGTCACTATGTCAGCCTATAGGACCATTTTGGTAATGTACGGAACCATGCCATGCATAAGAGGTTGCCGTACTAATTCGTCGTTGTCCAACTTGCCGGTCTAATTGGCTATATATATGAAACAATGATCAGGAAACTGACCAAAGCAAGCTAGCCAACAATCTTTTCTGTCAGTCTTCCTCTTCCTCTATACCGGAGAGGTGACTTGTTGCAGCAGCGGAGGAGAAGAGAAAGCTCGAGTGACACAATGGCGGGAGGTCAGCTAAACGTGCTGACCACACTCGACCAGGCCAAGACGCAATGGTACCATTTCATGGCGATCGTCATCGCCGGCATGGGGTTCTTCACCGACGCATACGACTTGTTCTGCATCGCGCTCGTGACCAAGCTCCTCGGCCGCATCTACTACTCCGACCCCACCTCCAAGGACCCCGGCAGCCTCCCGCCTAACGTGTCGGCCGCCGTGACGGGCGTCGCGCTCTGCGGCACGCTCGCCGGACAGCTCTTCTTCGGCTGGCTCGGTGACAAGCTCGGGCGCAAGAGCGTCTACGGCTTCACCCTCATCCTCATGGTGCTCTGCTCCGCCGCGTCGGGCCTGTCGTTCGGGAGCACGCCCAAGGGCGTCATCGCGACGCTCTGCTTCTTCCGCTTCTGGCTCGGCTTCGGCATCGGCGGCGACTACCCTCTGAGCGCCACCATCATGTCCGAGTACGCCAACAAGAAGACCCGCGGCGCATTCATCGCCGCCGTGTTCGCCATGCAGGGCTTCGGCATCCTCTTCGGCACCATCGTCGCGATCGTCGTCTCGGCGGCGTTCCGGCACGCGTTCCCGGCCCCGCCGTACTTCGTCGATGCCCAGGCTTCGCTGGTCCCGGAGGCCGACTGCGTCTGGCGCGTCATCCTCATGTTCGGCACCGTCCCGGCCGCGCTCACCTACTACTGGCGCATGAAGATGCCCGAGACGGCGCGGTACACGGCGCTCATCGCCCGGAACACCAAGCAGGCCACGGCCGACATGGCCAAGGTGCTCAACAAGGAGATCGAGGAGGAGGAGGAGCAGGTGGAGCGGCAGGTGGTCGGCGCCGACACCTGGGGCCTCTTCTCGGCGCAGTTCCTCCGGCGCCATGGCCTCCACCTGTTGGCCACCACCAGCACGTGGTTCCTGCTGGACATTGCCTTCTACAGCCAGAACCTGTTCCAGAAGGACATCTTCACCAAGGTCGGGTGGATCCCGCCGGCGAGGACCATGAACGCCATCGAGGAGGTGTACCGCATCTCGCGCGCCCAGGCGCTGATCGCGCTCTGCGGCACCATCCCGGGCTACTGGTTCACCGTCGCCCTCATCGACGTCGTGGGCAGGTTCTGGATCCAGATCATGGGCTTCTTCATGATGACCGTGTTCATGCTCGCGCTCGGGGTGCCGTACGAGCACTGGACCAAGGCGTCCAACCACACCGGCTTCGTCGTGCTCTACGGGCTCACCTTCTTCTTCGCCAACTTCGGGCCCAACAGCACCACCTTCATCGTGCCGGCCGAGATCTTCCCGGCGAGGCTCCGGTCCACGTGCCACGGCATATCGGCGGCGGCCGGCAAGGCCGGCGCCATCATCGGCGCGTTCGGGTTCCTGTACGCGGCGCAGGACCCAAAGAAGCCCGACAAGGGGTACTCGCCGGGCATCGGCATCCGCAACGCGCTCTTTGTGCTCGCCGGAACCAACTTTCTGGGCATGCTCATGTCGCTGTTCGTGCCAGAGTCCAAGGGCAAGTCGCTTGAGGAGATCTCCAAGGAGAACGTGGACGGGGAAGCTGAGGCCTAAGTCTAGAGAGATTGTCTCTGCAACTCTGCACGTACACTTTCAGCGTGCATGCACATGTCACGCACGGATGGATGGTTTGTTTGTGTGCTCTTGCTTGTGTCATTGTGTGACTTTTCTTTACTACCTATAAAGGATGGAAAGCGGACATTTTTTCGTGCGGTAAAAATTTCTGTCCGTCCCTCTGCCACCGGCGTGCGGAACCCTCCCGCCCCGTCCGCTCTCCCTCCCCGTGCGATTCCAAAAATATTGCTTCCTAAAAATAGCCACGCAAACCACGCAAAGCAAAGGGAAAACCATCGCGCGGGCTTTGGTCGCGGGCAGTCATCATGGGCGGTGATCGCGGCCTCCCTCATCCTGCTCGTCCTCTCTTATCGCCATCTCGTCGCAGCCTCCATCGTGCAGCTGTCATCCGTGATCCATCACCGCGGTCGTCATCTGGGAGGATGAGGATGAGGACGCGCGAGATCAGACCATGCGAGACCTCGCTGCCACCAACGCCCTCCTCTCCGGACGCTGAGCCCGCCCGTGCCGATCAGGTAACCCAACCCCTAAACCCTAATTCCCTGCATTCCTTCTCTCCCCGTGCATCAATATCATTGTGGAGCCGGGATCGCGACTGTACGCGTGGCTTGATCCTATAATTAATAGATGTGTGTCGTGGATGAATAATAGTAAAGCACATACAAAGAATTTAGGGATCGGACTGTACGCACAGCTTGATCCTATAATTATGTGTGTTTTTTGGAACTTGCTTGAACCTACCCGGTGGCTGCCTCCTTCTCTGAAATTTTAGGATCGGACTGTACAAATTGGAGATTTTAGTTCCTGTAAAACTACCTTTTTATCGCTGATGAAAAAGAATTATCTTCCTTTTTCTTGCCAGTCGTTGTCGTTTTGACCTTTAATCTCCAATGCCCCTTCATCACTAGGAGCAGGTGACAATCACGGAATAGACTGAGAAAATTGCTTGTGTTCAGGTTTGCGCATATTGATTTTTAGACCACCTTTTTTTTTCTAATAAATAGCAAGGTGCGACATGACTTCTCTGCTTGCTGCATGTCTGCTTTGTTCCTGGCTATGATGGGCGCCTGCTACTACTACCGGGGTGCATGGTGTTGGCCGATTTCTGCTCATGCTTTTGCTCTGCGTGTTACGTGTTGTGACTGCTCTGCGCATTGCGTGCTGTGACCTGGAGGTGGCCCTGGCGGCATGGAGGAGGGCGAGGAGAGCTGGAAGGAGCAACTGCTTTTTAATTAGAAACCATGTCTTCCACATATGTAGAACTGTTTAGAGTACTCAAGCATGACAGATGTTACTCTGGTTTCCAATATGTGTTATACAGGCTTTACCCTTTAAGTAACCAATTTAATCATGTAATTGCAGATTAAGCAGTATACTGCCCGGGGCTTAGGACGCCGTTCCTTTTCATCCATCTCAACTGGAAAGGTATTTTTTTATTTAAACACACCGTTGATTTCCATGTGTTGATTTGTCAACCTCTTTTAACTTATTAGTGCAATTCAATAAGAATGAGATAGCTTTTATAGTAATATCCAATGATAAGAAACACCGATAATTAATTGAATAATGGATGTGTAGTCATACGAAAGATCCCATACAAATTAGTGCTAATATAGTAATATCCAGTGAACACATCATTGGTGTTTGCACTAAGAAAATGTCCTATTATTTGTGAGAGATAAACAAGCTATACAAAAAGAAAAGAAATAGGTGAAATTGTTGCTTAGTGTTAATCTTATCTCTACAACATAAAGAACGAAAAGAGAGACATTTTTCAGACATGAACTGACTCTATAATGGAGAAGTGCCAACACCCTAATGTCATTCAGTTTGCCGGAGCTATCTTTTGACCAAAAGTAATACAGCACCATGTCTATTTCCATGATTTTTTTGAGTGTACCCCTGTTATTTACATATGAAATCCTAGGATGGGTTGAATTCATTATTTTTCTGAGGAGCTCAGAAAGACTTATCAGTCTGTATCCACATATGGCTTTGATATTGCCAGGTACTCCTAGGCTGAAGAAACCATTATACACCATATATGAAGTATTTATATATGATGAGAAACTGTCTATGTTTCTGGCTATGCATTTTTCATTGTCTCATATATTGTATTAGTTCGAATGTGAATCTCAAAAGCTTGCAATTCACAAAGGTGATATCTCCAATGCAATCTAATTAAACAACTTAGGTGATATCTTCTGCTATGATGGTACTGTGCTTTCGTATCAGCATGATTTTTTTTTTCTTTGGTCAGAATAACCTTTAGTGCACTCATGAAAAAAAATGTTATCGATTTCCACTGTTGTTGCCATTCTATGCCTTTCTGTATTTCTTTATCAGTTGTCACTTAATGCTTCTGCCATGTTTGTTTCCCTAGCGAAGTCCACCTTCACCTTTAGATTCTACACAGTGCACCACCTTAGAATTCTGGAAGATACTTAAGGAGATGGTGTTTGGTTAGTTCTAGAGCTAATGAGATCTCTCACTTCTTCCTGAAGATTTAAGAAAAATAACTGCATGCTAGAGCATATAGGTTTTACTTTTTGAAAGTTACAAACACCCAAAAATAAGATATAAGAAAATGTTGCTCGTCAATAGTATGAGAAAAGGTTGTGAGTCTTTGAAGACCAAATTTTCTGCCCATATAAGTAGTTCTGTGTTCAAGAGCATATTTAAAAATATTCATTCCAAATGAAGTACTACTTAACTCTAAATCCTTTAGCACCAAAGAAGTCGTTTCCCAATTCAGCACTGATGGGGAGATGATCGGATATAATAGCTAATTCTTTGATTGGTTAATGTGCACCTGCTCTCTCTCGTCCCTATTTTATTTTCTGATCGGAGATGATCGGAGTGCCTGGTTCGATGGTGTCGGCTCTCCATCGCTGAGGTCATCTTCGTGGGCCTCCCTTAGCCGACTAGATTCGAACCGCCAACAGGCCGGGATCGCCGTCGAGGAGCCATACGCCTTCTCTCCCTCGTCACACACGGTGTAGGACGTGGCGGTGAAGACCACTCCAACGCGCTCCAGCAGATGGTTCGGTGCTGCCTTCCCTCCCTCCCTGCCTCCTTGGCTTACTTTTTCTGGCTCCGATCTGATTCGCAACCCTGTGTTAAGTTTGGGTGATGGGCTGGTACTCAATCTAACGACATGGATCTAATTTTCTTGTCATCTGCTTGTGTAGCTCGATGGCTTGACGACGACGTTGCAGGACGTCCTCCCCAATGACCCCTCTGTGCAGCTTGAGGGAACCACGCACTTCATGAAGCTGCTCTCCGTAGTTGTACCTCTCTTTGTCAAGCTCCTCAGCTCGCATAGCGAGGATGTTCATAAACAAGCATGCACTGAATTACAGGAGTTACTCTCTTCTCTATGGGACTTATGTAGAGTAATGCTTAGGTTCTTTTTTTTTTTTCAGGTTGTATGGCTTTAGGTAATATTGGGGGTGACTCCCCAAACTGCCGTGAACTGGTATATATGAGTCCATTCTTCATTTTGTGTTTGAGTCTGGACATTTGATGCTGAACTTCAGTGAGTGGATTTAATCAGCAGAACATGGGCTGAAAGAGAGCTTGTTCATGATTTTGGTTTCTTTGATTCAGTGGAAGCACTTATTTTGACGTAATCCTTGCTTGGAAAAAAAAACTATGTTCTTGATTTGGATACATGCTTTCTTGTTTTGTGGGCCCAGCCTTTCTGGACAATGAATCTGTTACTGAATCTGTTGTTCCATACTGCTAACATAAATGAATCTGCTCTTCAGGTATTCTCTCTGACAGTGGAGTAGATTCTCAAGTGACTCAGCACGTTTGGAGAATTCAAGGTTTGCAAGATCCTTCATTACTCTGTGTTTAGATTTCGTGCATATGTTTTCTTCGAGTGTCCTTGAGTTATCGAGTCAATTAACTTGCTTGAACTTGTATAACAAAATCAAAAAGTAAAGGCTACACACACTATTAAGAGATAAAGGTTGTATACTTGTATGCACTGATTGGGTGTTACTTAAAGACCCAAGCTTGTGCTTTCCTTTACGGTGAGTGTTTGTGTTTGTTAAGATATTCTAGAATTTAAATCCATCACTTTGAAAACCTACCTGTTGTCGGTCTAGAGGAACCTACATGCTACATGCTACCACTACTGGTTTTCACCATATAAATGAAAATGGGCTCCTCAGAAATAGAAGCACCGAACTAGAATTACCATAATATTTTTCCCTCTACAGGCACAAATCTAGAGGAACACTCTGACGTACTTGATAAGCAACTTTGTACTGATTGCCGTAGGAAAATACTTTCCCTTACCCTATGTTCAGATGACCTGCCTGCTTTTTTGTACTGATTTTTTGAAAAATAATTGATTCATTGCACGCATAGGCTTATACCAGTTAAGGTGTTATATAATTAGAACTGAAATAGACACCATAGGTTTGACAAAGATAAGCTCCACCCGTAGTCAGATCTAACTCAGATGGGAATGAACCCAAGCATGAAAGTCCAACATTCTTTTAGATTGAGCTCTGATCCTCTTCTTCTCTAAAACAGTTTAGATGTAATCTATGCTTCATTCAGTTCATCTTGCTTGCTCTCAGTTCAGCAATGGTTGTTGTCAGATACTGTGTTGTTCCAGACCACTGCATAAAAAGACTTGTGATGACTGGATTAAATTTTCCAAGTTTAACCTATGCCAAAACTGACCTCTAAACTGAATAATTTTTGCAAACTGAATCAGAGTTGCATTCGTCGATCAGTCGATGACTTATCTACAGCTGTAGCTTGCTTCCATTTCACTCAGGGTAATTCAAATCATCAACAGTAGATATTGCACTTACAATCTGTAGCATATCAATAATTAGTAAGCAGTAGCATAAAAAAAAATTGATAACATTTGCACTGTGCATGTTTTACTTATTTAATGATGAATTTAATCAGCAGAACATGGGCTGAAAGAGAGCTTTCAATTTGTAATTATCAAATTATTTAGATATGGACCAACACCCTTCATATAACAATTTGACAGCAAATCTTATTGTTATATTAATGGACTATACGGGCAGCACAATATTCATGAGTTTGCTACTGCCAGCCATATGATATTATCTACAATGGCCATCAATACTCCCATTGACACGCTTCGTCACTGCATCTTTGGCACATCTTAGGTTAAAGCAAAAGCATTCCTTCGCTTTTGGAAGCAAGTCCTATCCATCTGAACTTTTTAGCAGATATTCTTGGAAATTTTAAATAAAGACACTTCTCTTTTGCATGTCAAGGATTTTGATTCTAACAATTTATGGGCTCAAGCAGATGGTGCTATACTTCTGTTGCCTGCTGCTTTATCATGCTGGAAGTTTCACAGCGATGACAATAGGCAGTGTGCTGAAGTCCTTGAACCAGTTCCAATCTTTTATTCTGAATTGCTATTATGTGATAAAGGTTTTTCAAGTTGGAAAAGCTTTGTTACCCGAGCATTTTTAGGAAGATTTTAGGGACAACTAATTTAGTGTATGGTGTCTTGTTATTAGGTATCACTTTAACTGTCAATCAAATTATTATGGCTCAATAACATATATAAATCACGTTTAAAGATGCAGATGGGAATACGACAAATGAAACAAACCAAAATAGTGAGCGTCTCCATATGCAATCAACCTACACTAATGGCGCCAAACAAGTGTCTGGTAACTTATTTAAAACAACCATTTAGTGGTGTAATGACTAAAATTGTCATGATGATATATTGTGCTTATTGTATGGAACAATTAGTATGAGAGTGGATTATTCACAATTTCTTGTTTTTAACTTGCAGATGAGGATATAACAAATGAGAGACATGAAAATAGTGATTGGCTCCATAGGCACTCAACCTACATAAATAGCTTGGAAGAAGTATCAGGTTACTAAGTCTACTGAGTAATTTAATGTCTAACCATCGCCTGAGATTCTGTATTTGTTAAAGTGTTGATTAAACCATGTGTTGATTATAGTGTCGTTCAATGATATATAGGCTCTGGAGATGCACAAGAAGCACTTAGGCGTGAACGTGACAGAGCACGAAAAAGCTGCAATGAGCACTGAACAAAGGGCACTATTAAATAGAAGACAACGTGTATATCTTGAACGCTTGATGTCAAATAATCAACCTCTGTGATACACTTGGTATTGTTTATAGTGTCCGGAAATATTATGGTGATTATTGGTGAGCGATCCAGTATGTCACTTTAACATCGTTGTTTAATTTTATAGTATTGTTACCTTATCATGCGATCTATGTTTTTTATACAAAATTTTGTTATCCCGTAGCAACGCACGGGCGTTTAACTAGTTGTGTATATTTTCAAAGGAGGATGGTTTGTTTGTGTGCTCTTGGTCGTGTCATTGTGTGGTTTATATTATAATAAATTACCTTCCGAATATGTTGCGGTTTGTGTATATTTTCAAAGTATTTCCAGGAATTTCATTTGGCTTGGTCTTTGTGTGTTTGGTTGATTAACATTCTCATCAGAATAAAAGATAACCATACAATGGTGGATTCCTCTCACACCATTCGAATTATCCTAACTAGTTACTAAAGCAAGCCACTACAAAAGAAGTGGTATTTTGCACAAATTTTAAACAAAACGAGTGATTAAACTTGGTATTAAAAAAAAGTCAAGCGTTTTATAAATTGAATGGTGCATTTGGTTGAAGTGGAACAATTCTGATAGCTGTTTGGGGATGTATCTCAATTCTCAAGTGATGGCCAAGATCACCATTCATACAAGTAGATCCAACCACATCACATACCACCATACCCGCAATCATACACGTCACATAAGCAAGTTCAAGCTTAATTACATTCTGTTCCAATGCTCTTGTTATATTGATTGATGAGAAAACGAAGAGCGGACAACCAATCATTACTAGACGATTCTACTGAACTCTCGAAGTCTAAACTAGTCACATCTGCCTTGTATACTAAGCGAACCATGCATAAACCCTCACCAATCCACTTATGCTTCCTTCATGTAAAAGGATTAATATAGGTTGATGGTATATAGATCCAAATCTATTCCTACATCTAATAGCATGTTTACAGAACTTTCAATGTCATCGTTAAAAAGAGAAAAATACCCTGTCACTGACACGTGTAGTTGCGTTCTGAAGGATCATACCATCTCAACTCCGGAAGGCTGGACAGCATTGGCGCCGTTGCCGGAGGCTTGTTGCTCACCGCCAGCCTCGCCAGACATCTCCTCGAGCGACTTCCCTTTGGATTCCGGCACCAGGAAGGTGAAGAGGAACCCCAACAAGTTGCACGCGGCGAGCACGAACAGCGCGTTCCGCACGCCGATCCCAGGATTATACCCGGCGTCCACGTGCGCCTTGTCCTGAGGCTGCGCCGCGTAGAGGAAGCCGAAGGCTCCGATGGCGCCAGCCTTGCCGGCGGCAGCGGAGATGCCGTGGCAGGTGGAGCGGAGCCGCGCCGGGAAGATCTCGGCCGGCACGATGAACGTGGTCGCGTTCGGCCCGAAGTTTGCGAAGAAGAAGGTGAAGCCGTACATGACCGCGAAGCCGATGTGGTTGCCCGGCGTGGTCCAGTGGTGGTACGGGAGGGCGAGGCCGAGCATGAAGGCGGTCATCATGGCGAATCCCAGGAGCTGGATGGCGAAGCGGCCGAGGACGTCGATGAGGAAGACGGTGAACCAGTAGCCCGGCACGGTGCCGCAGAGCGCGATGAGCGTCTGCGCGCGGGAGATGCGGAACACCTCGTCGAGCGCGCTCATGGTGCGCGCCTTGGGGATCCAGTGGATGCTGGCGAAGATGTCCTTCTGGAACAGGTTCTGGCTGTAGTAGGCGATGTCCACCAGGAACCACGTGACGGCGGTGCCGAGGAGGTGCCGGCCGTGGCGCCGCGCGAACCGCGACGAGAAGAGGCCGTAGTCGCGGCCCCTGGTGATCTCGTCCAGCTTCTCCGCCTCCGCCTCGATCTCCACCTGCAGCACCCTGGACATGTCGGAGGCGGCCTGCTTGGCGTTCCCGGCGACCAGCGCGGTGTAGCGCGCCGTCTCGGGCATCTTGGTCCGCCAGTAGTAGGTCAGCAACGCGGGCGCCGCGCCGAGCATGAGGATGGCGCGCCACACGTAGTCGGCCTGCGGCACGGTGGACGCCGCGGCGTCGACCAGGTACGCCGGCGCCGGGAACGCCCTCCGGAACGCCGCGGAGAGCGCGAGCGTGACGATCCCGCCGGCGAGGATGCCGAATCCCTGCATGGCGAAGACGGCGGCGATGAACCCGCCGCGGGTCTTCTTGTTGGCGTACTCGGACATGATGGTGGCGCTGAGCGGGTAGTCGCCGCCGATGCCGAAGCCGAGCCAGAAGCGGAAGAAGCAGAGCGTGGCCATGACGCCGGCGGGCGTGCTCCCGAACGAGAGCCCCGAGGCGAGGGAGCAGACCACCATGAGCAGCAGCGTCATGCCGTAGACGCTCTTGCGGCCGAGCCTGTCGCCGAGCCAGCCGAAGAAGAGCTGCCCCGCGAGCGTCCGGCACAGCGCGACGCCGTTCACGGCGGCCGCGACGTTGGGCGGCAGCGTGCCCGGGTCCGGCTTGGTGGGGTCGGTGTAGTAGACGCGGCCCAGCAGCTTGGTGACGAGCGAGATGCAGAAGAGATCGTAGGCGTCGGTGAAGAAGCCCATGCCCGCCACGACGATCGCCGTGAAGTGGTACCACTGCGTCTTGGCGGCGTCGAGCGTGGCCAGCACCTGCAGCTGCTGCTCCTGCCTCGCCATGGCGCCGCGCGATGCCGACGTGCTGCGCCGCTCCATCTCGTTGCCGGGGTGGGTTTGTTACGCGAGATCGCAGAAGCAGAACCTGGGGTTGTTACGCGCACGGATACATACAGCTGTCAAAGAACGGCGCAGGTTGTGTGCCCCTCGTGATAAGGTGAAGCTGAATTCCTGATACAGAGGGATGTCGGACGGCATGATCTGCGGCCCATCTGCTCGGCCCATCCACGCTTTCCATGTTGTGTCACGGCCCAATTCCTCCTCGCGGCTGGGACCGGGACCGTCTGCCTGCCACGTGGGACCCGCCTGTAAGTTTCACGACACGCCGTCTCCGTTAACATCTCGCCGTCATCTCGGCTCTCTTTCAACTTCGTTCGCAAGAAGCTCTGAGCTATCAAAAAGCAATCAAAGGCGAGGCTGCAAAAGGGGAAGCGAGGAGAGAGAGAGAGGAGGTGACGCGAGGCGCCGACGCCGAGTTCTTGCTCCATCCCGAATCCGCCACCGTCGCCGACAGGATGTTTCTTACGAGGTACCCGGTCCCCGTGTTCTGATTTCTCGTTTCTGTCTCTAAACCCTACCGATTCGATCGGCCGGCGGCGCATCTGGTGACTGATGCTGATGAGATTTATCTGGGGACGGGTTCTTGCAGGACGGAGTACGACCGCGGGGTGAACACCTTCTCGCCGGAGGGGCGGCTGTTCCAGGTCGAGTACGCCATCGAGGCCATCAAGGTGAGTGAGATTTCTCTTGCGTCTCTGTTTGGATTGTTGGCCTAAACGCTAAACAATAGCTCACCCATTGGTTAGCGAGTGTCAATAATAAAGATGTAGAATTAAGTATTCTAGCAACTAGAGAATTATAGATAGTTCCTGCATGACAAATGACAGAAAGTTCTCACATGACAAATGATGGACATAGTCGATAGTACCTCTTCTGTCCCTAAAAACTTTACATTCTTACAGAACATGTCACTGTAGTACTTAGCCAGTGAGGCCCATGTACATTAAATTAGCCCTCTTGGTTTTTTTGGAGGAGGACATGGCTAGATTTGGGGTTGGCAGTTGTGTGAGTGTAGATCTGAAAGGGTTTACGGTGGTTTCTTAGGACTAACAGAATTGCTGTGATGTATGAATTGAGGGTGTTATATATGATGATGAAGCCTGAAGTGTCTCACCCGTTCTTACTAATTGAGGTTTCCTATTGTGTAAGGTTTTGTGGTTCCATGTCTTGTTAGATTACTACTGTTCAGCTGAGATGTGATGCCATGTTTTTTTTACTCTTTACCCCTTGACAGGCAGGTTGTGTGTGATTGGCATTAAGTAGAGAATAGCTCAAGAACAAACACCTGGACTATAATGACAAGATTTTTAGTTGCAGGGTTTGTGTGGGTTTCTGTGACGAAGTGATGCTTATGTTGCCGTTTCTTTGCTATTACAGTTGGGATCCACTGCGATTGGGTTGAAGACAAACAATGGTGTTGTCCTCGCTGTTGAGAAACGTGTGACCTCGCCACTGCTGGTACTTACCTCACCTTTTCTCCTTAACTGGTCACAGTGCTTAATCATATGGCTACAAACATCTGGAGATTAAATTGAGAATGTTGCTTGCTGGCCAAACTTATGTTTCTATGATTATCGTCTTATTTGGTCTATCATTGAATTCTCATGACTTCTTATACAAGGTTTATCTTTAGGTAGCTCCTCTTTCACACAGTTGTTACCTTGTTGGTTCATCCCTGCATTCTTAGCAGTTTTTTTTCCCCATCCAGCTGATGGAATCTTAGTGCTTGAAACTCCTGTCTTTATGGAATTTTTGTGTCTTGATAACAGGAGTAGTTTTATCAGAGGATATAGCAGCTCCACTTAGCTTCTGTTTCCATGTTATATTCTGTTTCATGTTTAAATTGTTAATCATTGAATTTAATGTTTCTTTGCTCTTTGATGTCATAGGAACCAAGCAGTGTAGAAAAAATCATGGAAATTGATGAGCACATAGGCTGTGCCATGAGTGGACTTATTGCCGATGCTAGAACACTAGTCGAGCATGCTCGTGTTGAAACTCAGGTACTTGGGTTATATACATATTTACATCTTAGGAAGCTTGTTCTGTTAATCTGACTTGCTGTGTTTACAATCAGAATCATAGGTTCTCCTATGGGGAGCCAATGACCGTAGAATCTTCAACACAAGCTATCTGTGACTTAGCTCTGCGCTTTGGTGAAGGTGATGAAGAGTCAATGGTGAGCCTCATTTATGTTATGATACTACCTCCAGTACGAAAGAAACAAGGCTAATAGATTGCAGACTACCACATTTCCGCCTCTTCAAGGGGTTTACACATATATCTCAGTTTTTCTGCATTCTAAATGTGGTTTGATGGTTACCTGCTTATTTTATTTCATTTTTCTTTACTGAGGGAGGAAACAGAACCTGGCAGGTCATTTAGGGGTTATAGTTAGCGCTAGTACTCCCATAATGAGTACTTTGAGAAGAGATGACAGATACTACCAAACTTTATAGATGATGATGAATAGTTAGTCGAGACCTGTACTGCTTGCATTGGCTCTTCCATCTGAGAGCACTATATTACCACATGGGCCTAATGGTGATGATGGACTCAAGGTTACCTTGATAAGATTCAGTAAAAAAGGTTGAAAAATATTCCCATTTACCAACTATATTTTGATGTTGCCAACCCACTAGTATCTTTGCAGCATTTATATGCCCAGTTTCCTGCATCACCGACTTTTATGTTTCCTTATGTACTTATTTGTTTGTGCAGTCACGGCCATTTGGAGTCTCCCTCCTTATTGCTGGACATGATGAGAATGGACCTAGCCTGTAAGTATTGATCCACTGAACTGGGTTTTCTTTAACTGCTGGTTTAGAATCCATGTTTTTTTTTTTTCTTATTAAAGTGTGTTGTTTTATTTCTTTTTTTCTTACGTATAAAATCATTGTACTATCATGTGACAATTGCTTCTATCATGTTGCCCTCTTTTTATACTGTCATGGTAAAGTGGGCTGTACTCATGTACAATCATCGTGTACTCATGCATTTTTATTGCCTTTTGCTGGCTCTTTCTGGATTCGCATGGTTACACTAATACACTATTTTGTATGAAGTGGTCAATGTCTCTGCTGTAGAGTCTACTGTAAGAGTGTTAACTTACGGTTTGTTCAGCTCCCATGAGAAGTAGAATTTCAGTAAAAAAAATATGATCAAACAGAAAGCTATTTTGTGTATTTGACAGGGAAAATATATAAGAAAAGTAGAATTCCAATAAAATGAACCCACGACCAAGATTTTCCAATCATGCCTATCTTTCCATTCTGCGAGGTCTGTATATAGAAAGGTCAACTTTGATCTTCAGTAATAATTTTCTGTAGGGTTTTTGTGCTCTTGCTCCATATTTCATGATTTGGTACATATTTGTTCAAGTAGAAAAGTATTTTCTTTCCCTGCTCCCAATAAATTTGGGGAAAGTTTCTTTGTTTACCACTGGAAGTTTAGCTAAGTCTCAGACATACATGTTAGCAGTGGCTTATAGTTTACTTAATGGAATATTGCGTGGAGACCCGACAGTTGGAACAGGGCCCTCTGTATGTTTTGGCCCATTCTGCAATCATGGCATCTTTATGACTTTACTCACCATGTTGGAATGTTAAGATCAAATTACACAGCCACTGTACTTCTAAGAGTTTATGTTTTATGCGTTTTGTGTGCTGCAGGTACTACACTGACCCATCTGGTACTTTTTGGCAATGCAACGCAAAGGCAATTGGATCAGGCTCTGAAGGAGCTGATAGCTCCTTGCAGGAACAGTACAACAAGGTACGATATAAGATAAATGCTAAGCTAATCAACTAGTACTTGTACAATTCCAAAGAGATATACCTGCGAACCATAGTTACGACAAAAGCTCAGATAAGTCGATATGAACTAGAGCTTTATGTTAGTTGCAGTGCTGCTTAGAATCTTTAAATAGGGTAAGACATTGGAAGATTTTTGCTTCACTATTCCACAAGGATGTAAAATGGGATGATAACAGCCCCTTTATGGCCTATCAAAAATATGTGCAAGTGTGCATTACTGCAATGTTCAGAGCACATCTGGGAAAAAAAAAATGGAGTTGGCTCCTACCTGTGTGAAAAGAAAATCGAAGAGTAATGCCTTGTTGACTTAATGCAGGAACTGACCCTCGAGGAGGCAGAGACCATAGCCCTTTCTATCCTGAAGCAGGTTATGGAAGAGAAGGTAGGGCATGGCAGACCCTTCTCCAGATCTATCGAACCATTCATCGATATATGATCTTATGCTCCCTTTCTAAACAGGTGACCCCAAACAACGTCGATATTGCCAAGGTTGCCCCCAAGTACCACCTCTACACCCCTGCTGAGGTGGAAGCCGTTATCGCGAGGCTGTGAAATGCTTGCCATCAATCGGTAATAGACGATCATCTGTACGAAGCGTGGACATTTTGGTTCTTGATTATGGCTGTCATCGTACTTTGTTGTTAACTCCACGAGGACAGTCGATGGTAGTTTGATCCACACCTTTAGCCGGCTCAGTTGTCTGTTACAACTTTTAAGTAGCGTTGAGAACTTTGTACTGCCAGAAAGAACATACACTTTTTTACCGTTTCGGCTTCCGTTTTGTGGGCAATTAGCTGATGCTTGTGATGTGATTGCAGCCTGGAATTCCCAGTCCTGCGTGAAATGGCAGCGGTAGCATCCTGTGTTTTTCATGCGTTAGTTCTTAAATTTTCATAAATGAAAAATGAAAAATACACTGGGTGTATATCCTATCCTATGTAGAAGTCGGCCAGAGAGCCTTGAGGGGTGTGGCGTGTGCCGCCGCTGCGTGGGCGTGACGGTGTGCCCAGGTTTGGCATACAACGCGGAATCGGGAGGGAGGCTGCTTACGTGGGCGCTCTCTTTCGGGGGTGTTCAGTTACAGCTACAGGAACCCAAAAAACGCTTATAGTTTTTTCGTCACATTAAATCTCTTTTATTTTAGAAGCGTTAAATGTATGTAAAATAAAAAACTGATTGCAGGTCTCTTTTCCTAGTTACTTCTACATGCAAAATATTTTCACTAACTAAACACCCCTTGGGAAGGTCGCGCAGGGGTTTCCGCAGTGGAGAATCAGCATTGGTCCCATCAACCTTGACTACGGATTGCTAGTGGAGATGCCGAGTGAAAAGGCAGATAGCTAGGGGATCTTTTGTGGGGCAATGCATTTGTCGGTGGACGGGGACTGAGGGGCTGGGTCCATCTCCGGCCAAAAAAATCCCATCCCAAAACTTGAGCTCATATCGGTTCTTCTCCGGTGCTCCTTCCGTTTCAAACTGCTGTAGTTTATTTTAACTTTTCTAAATTCATTGATTTTTGCTTATGCACCTAGTTATACATTATGTCATACATAGTAAAAAAAATTAATCTAGAAAAGCCAAAGTGAATTATAATTTGAAACGGAGGGACTAAGTGTCACTCCCTTTATTCCAAACTATAAATCATTCTAAGAATCTGAGAGAGTCAAAACATAATAAGTTAGATGAAAATTATAGAGAGAATTACAAAGACATGTGATATCAAATGGGTATATATTAAGAAAAATATAATTAACAAAAATCCAATGATATTTAGTTGACTTCCTAAATGTTATTATCTTATAAATTTGGTCAAACTTAAAATGCTTTGACTCTCCAATATTTTTAAAATGACTTACAATTTTTGGATGGAGAGAGTAAATCTCTAACTTGTTCCACCTTGCCTTGTGGAATTCCTATCTTCAAAATAACATGCCTAGAAATAATAATGCAATGACTCCACAATCCACATTTGTCGGCGCTTCGAGGAACGGTGGGTGCCTCGGGTGCCGGCAATAAAGAATTTATAAGCCGTGTGCCCCTCCCCCGATGGCGTAGCGCAAAGATGGACACGGGACGCAACGGTTTATCCCGTTCAGCCAACGGGCCCTACGCCCAGCGGGGTGTGTCCGCCAGTGTTACCTCAGCAAAGGTGAGCTGCGAAGTAGGGGTTACAGCGTCCGGAGAGACGCTGGTCTCAAGCCCCACGATCGTGGTTATGGTGGTGGTGGTGTGCGCTTTCCTCGGGAGCTGAACCCCGGAGTTGAGCGGGCTCGAATCGAGATCAATGAGGCATTACTCCCCTTTTATAGGAGAGAAGGAGAGAGAGATAATGTTTACACGTGGACGCCTAGGTGGCTAATTCCCCCGAGGCTACACCGGTTGCATGTCTTTCCGAGGGGTGGGCTGGCTTGGATGTTGCTTGACGAAGACACGGCGGCCCCGATCCGATGGTGGGCGTGCCGCCGCCCCGCGCTCCCCCCGGGTCCGTGTGAGGCGTCCCTCACGATGCATGGCGAGGGCGGTCCTGCAGGTTGCCGGGGTATGCGTGTCAAGTGCCCGGTGGTCCGCCCAGCGTGGCGCTTTGATTTGCTTTGGGAAATGAACGATGTCATTACGGTTTCCCCGTGCCGGGTGGTGTAACACGCCACCGGGTTCGCCTTTGCGTCCCCATCGATGCGGATTGGGGAGACGATTGGCGGTTTGATTTGATCGGGCGTAATCGATGGCACCGCGCCTCGCCGTCGGCGATCGGCGATTGAATGCGGCGGTTTCCTTCCTCCGGACGGAACCTCCCACGCCCGAGGGTCGGCGACCCTAAACGACGGTTAGGCGCCTCACCCGAGGATGGAGAGCTGGTCTCCCTCGGGCGAGGGAGTGGCTTGCGCCCGGGTGGTGAGCTAGGCCACCCTCGGACGGACGGAGATTTCTCGGGTCGGTGAGCTAGGCCAGCCTCGGACGAAAACGGAGAGATGCGTGGTCGAGTCCGAGCCATGGTTTGGCCGCCGTCGGCGGGAACGCCATGGTTCGTTGTCCGCGGCGGAGGTCCTGACCTTGTCCTTCGTGAGGCGTGATGAGCTCTTTACGCCGTGGTGACTCCATTTGGGCCGCTTTGTGGGCCGTCCAGGTGGGCGATTTCGTCGTTATGTGAGCGCCGTGGCCAATGGCACAGTCCATCGTCCGTCGGGCCGCCCCTCCGTGCGGGATGATAGCGGGCTAGGTTTCTTGGGCCTTGGCAGGCCGGGCATTCTCATAGTTTGGAGAATGTCTCGGGCCCAATATTTAGGTCCCCGTCAAGTAGCCCCCCGAAAGAGTGAGGACTCGCCCGGGTTCCGCCGCCTCCGCCTTGTTGTTTTCTCGGGTGGTTCGTCTACAAGGGGTGCGCTACGAAGCTTTCTGTTAGGTGTAGTTTCCCGAGGCCCTCGAATGGAATGGCGGATTCTTCGAGGTCTTTTATGTCTCGCGACGCCGGCAAGACCGAAAACAGCTCTTAAATTGCGCTTGTTTGTGCGAGCGCGTTTGTTTTGCGTAAGGCAGCCCGAGGCCCGCTTATGTGCGCCTAGGCCCACCTCCTCCTCGACTTTGATCATACGCTCCTCTGCCGCCCCTCCCTCGAAAGGGAGGGAGGAGGGGAGACACGTCACAATGCCCCATAAGCCGAATGTGTCGTGCTCAGTGAGCGTTGTAG
This sequence comes from Hyparrhenia diplandra, assembly GCA_015847255.1. Classification (NCBI taxonomy): domain Eukaryota; kingdom Viridiplantae; phylum Streptophyta; class Magnoliopsida; order Poales; family Poaceae; genus Hyparrhenia; species Hyparrhenia diplandra. The sequence continues at coordinate 13,426 of JADLZK010011836.1, read as the reverse complement.
CGGGTCCGCTTAAGCGGGGTGCCCGTGTGCCTTGCCGGAGCAAGGGTCGGGCATGTGATCCGTGATTCACCCCATGAGAACCTCGGACCGCGCTTAAGCGCATCCCGGGTTTGGGCGGACCAACTCCCCGAGGGCTGCATGGGCCTCCCACGGATGGGACATCTCTATAAGCAAAGACCGCGGGCCTTAAACACGTTCGGGAAATCCAGAGGCCCGTGGGGCCCGGTATAGCTAGTTGTGCATTTCCCCTCCCGCCCCCGGCTCGGGTTATCCCGAGGCGATCAGAAAACCCTGTGGCCCACCGCAACCTCGAAGGCGTAGGGTGTGTCGGCCGAGGCTGCTTTTGGTTTCCGGGGGGCGGGAACCGCCAACGGATCGACTTTTTGCCCTCGGTCGGGCGCTGCCTGGATATGGGTGGCCGGACGGTTTTTACCCTGACCGGAAGATGAGGCGTCTAGTCGCCACGCCAGGTGGCGCGACCGCTGGCGTACTGATGGGACGCGGCCTTACGTCTTCTTGTCGGGGGAGGTCGAGGGCTCCGATCAAGGTGCATTAATGCGCTGACGGTTCCACCGCGGCTTGGCCGTTGGATGAGCGGTTCTCGCCCATCATGGGCCGTCCCATTCCGAGTCGGTTCGATTGCCCGTGCCGGGCGGTTTGCCTTCCCTTCCCTATAAATATGGGGGTCGCGGATATAGTTGCTCCCTTGCTCTTTGCCATCGCCTTCTTGCCTTCTTTGCCGCAAAGAATCGAGATAGAGAGAGTGTGGGAGAGATTAAGGGAGAGATTCACTTGCCTTGCGCTCGTGTGATCGGGGTTGCTAGCGGTTGCCACCCTTCGCCTCCCTTTCATCCATGGCGCCAGCTGTAGCGGTGACGGGCTGAGGGAGGTGCTCGATGCTGAAGCCGTGGGTCGGTGACGATTGGGCGACGGGAGGAGAAGCTCCAGCTGTCGCCGATGAAGGGCTTTTCGCCCCCGCTAACCGATGAAGCGCCGAGGGATTGCCCTCGATTGGACCGAGGAGGAGCCTAACCTCCCGATGGCTACGTGGTGAGCTTGATGGATCTTCACCTGCTGCCAAGCTGTATGTAAGGGCAGCCGGTTCATTCTTCGAAGCATCCTCCACTACTATGAAATCGAGCTTCATCATTCGGCGGAACTCGATCTCCCAAAGCCGCCATCTTCACCCTTTGTGAGGATTCCCCGGATCCAGCCGCATTGGGACCTCTGTTGTGGTTCTTCAAGGCGGACTATACCAATCCTCTTCAAGAGAGGGCCAACCACGGAGGGCGCCGCTGTGAGGTCAAGGCCCAAGTCCGCTCGAGCGCACGGCTTCAACCGAGCCGATGGGTACATCGCCTCCAAGCTCACCTCCTCCAACAAGGGGTGGCAAGATCGGTGGTTCTACCTCCTGCAACGACGAAGAACGCTTTCCGTGTACACGGGCGTGTCCTCAAACACGCGCAGTGGAACTAACCGTCCCCGGAGGATCATCATCGGGTTGAGGGCTTAAGGCGGGAGCGGTCCCGCGCCCGAGGGAAGGACAAATGCTGCCCGCGTGGTCGCCGCCCATCGGCGCCGGTGTTGCCGTTGATGGCTCAGCCCTTTGCTCATGTGCCGGATGACCCCGAGGCCCCGGCCTTGGTGCGCGCCGGATGTCGCCTTCGCTTCCACCGATGGCTCCGGCCAAGAGGGTGAGGGATGCGTTGGGGTCCAACACCCCGACACGCATCCCCGAGATCCCCTATGCGCCTCGACCGAGGGTATATCTCCCCGTAAGTGCTTCTGACTTCGGTGTCCTTGCATTGCTTGATTACATTGTCGCCATGGCGCTTCACTCTTTCTTCCTCTGCGGGGGTCGTCTGGATTCTGCACGACTCCCCCTACTTTGTCGGCATTGATGCCGACGTCGGGCGGGGCGAACCGTGTTTGAACGAACGAAGTGGCGCTGGCGTTGAAGAAGGAGGAGAAGAAGAAGAGAAACGCGGCTCGCGAGAAGCGCCGGGGCCGAGCAGAGGGCGGGCGAAATCACCCGACACCCTCGACCAATCGGCGAGGACGGATCCGGAGGACCGGGCCAAGGAACTCGCCGATGACGACGTGGCGGCCCGATAGACCGAGCCATGGGGCCCCGACCGAGTCGGGCTTCGTTACAGCCCGAGCATGAGCCCCGAGGCGTCGGGGATCGCCGACACCCGTGCGCCCGAGGGCTCTTCCCGCCGAGTCCTCGGGACCATTGGCGTTAGCCATGTAGGCACCTCGGCGTCACGAGGAGGTGAGGCCCGAAGGGAGGAGTCGACGCCACCTGGTACGGTACCCCCGCGCCGCTGAGGCACGGGCCGGGACGAGCCGGGCGACTCCCGTCCCCGATCCGACCGTGCGGCGCACGGTATGTCGTGGGGCGAGCACGGCCATACACAAGTGCGCGACGCCTAGGTCGCAGCCTCCGGGAAGCCCGCCGCCGAGGGCGATCCTCCGGGCCGTGAGTTTCCTTTCGCCTTTGCAACCTTGATTTTCTTCTCGCATATGATTGCTTTGTCCCCGACACGTTCTGACTTCGTGAAACTGGGGCCGCCGTTGGCTCGACACCCAAGAAGGCCTTGAAGGCTACGTTTCAGCCCCGGCCGGGGCCCAGGCGGGGTCGCCCGCCAAGATATCGTGGCCGCCTTCGTCGAATCCTCCCCGTGGCGCCAGCCCCCGAGCCCCGTGGGGTCCCGACCCGAGCGAGCTACCGGCGCCACCCCCTCGGGTGGTGCGTGCCCCTCGTGGCGATGGGGGTCGCCCACTCGCCCGATGGTGGTCGACACGGAGAGCTCGGTCGGGCCCATGACGCCAGCCCTGCCCGAGCAGAGCGCATGGCGCCATTCGAAGGGGGTCGCGGACGCCGCCGCCCATCCCGAGGAGTCGGGCCCCTTTGTCCGGGAGTTCTCGCAAGAGGAGCTCTTCATGGCGCGAGACGCCGCAAGTCCGCGCCGCCCGGCCGACCCCGCCGATCCGGGGTTCACGAGGCGATAACCCCGACTTCCCGCTACTCCACGTGTCCGGTTCGGAAAGCAGCCCTAGGCGGCGCCGCCTTCGCCATGACGAGGACGTGCCCGTGGTCGGGCCCGAGGGCCCCCCGACTTCTATTGGTCCGGGTTCCCGAGCCGCGGAGTTGCCGATGGAGGAGATGTATCCCTCCGAGCCGACCCGGCCGGGCGGTCCACCTTGACCTTTGGGTGGCACGCCCGGGCCCGCCGCCGCCGTGGTCGACGCACGCCCCCCCGAGGTCCTCGAGTGGAGAACCCACGAGCGCATCCGCCAATGGGCCGCCGAGGCCTAGCGAGGATCGGAGACCATAACCGCCGCCTCGCAAGTCGACGCCGTGTGTAAGTATCTTGACGGCCATCCCCTGCCGCATGTCCTTTGTGCTTGGCGCCTTGATGAGTAGTATTGTCGCTGCATCTGCCGCCGCCTCGAGAAGTCCGAGCCCTTCACCTAACGCCCCGAATCGAATGCCCTTGGTCAAACTCGGTGAAGTTGATCGAGGCCCGTAGCGAGACCTCCCGGCTTGCTGCCCTCACCGAGGAAAGGGAGTCCCAACGGCACCCCCTAGAGGCCGAGCTTGTCAAGGCCAGGTCCGAGGCCGCCAAGTGGTACCGACATGGCTCGTGATGAGCCATGATTTTGAAGAGGCTCGATCCGGGCCCCTCCAAGTCCCGGCGAGGCCCATGACGAAAGGGACCGTCCCGAGGAGGCGACGGCAGGCGGAGATGTGCGACGCTTGAACACTCGCGACGGCTGAAGTTGGTGTCCGAGGGCGAGACCTCGTGAAGGAGAAGGAGGAGCCCGCAAGTCGCCAGAGGATGAGCATGGCGTGATGCCGGGCCGGGTAAACGGCGCCAAGGTACTGCCTCTTTCCTTAGTGAGCTTTGCCTTCAATCGCCTTGTTCTGCCAACTCGGCTTGAGCACCAATCACCGCAGGCGGAGAAGGTCCTGAATCGGTGCCGAACACCGCTGCCACGCCGGGCGCCAGGGCCGGAGTTAGAGCGTAAGTCGTACTCAGAGTCGAAGAGGCCTGTCGGATCTCGTCCGCGGCTGGGCGACAACCCGGGAGGTTGGCCCTCGACGCGCAGCAGCCCGAGCCCGTGGGTGGCTACCTCAGTCCGAGAGCCCCGAACGCCTTCCGGCCCGGCTGCGGCGGACATGTATGGCTGTTTTTCTCGCTCACTTCCCGATGGGAGTCTAATGTGCCGGACGGGCGTTGTGAGCGCTCTTCCCTGCCCGACGATTTACGAGGAAGCTGATCCCGCCGAGAGGGATGCCGCTGACGCCGCCAAGACTCGACGTTGTATCTCCTCCTCGTGACTCGGCCGCCGGCGACCCTGCTTGGCCTCCCGCTTCGAGGATGAAGTGTGTCCCCCGTGACCCCCCATAGAGTCAACCCATGAGGCGGACACGAGATGGTGGACGCCCGCTCCGAGGGATGCGCCGGGCGGGTCCGACGCCCCCTCGGGGAAGCAGTTGTCGAGGGTGTTGCTCGCGCCGAAGCTTCCTCGTCGGCCGGCCGTGAGGGCAAGTGGATGAAGCCCACCCCCGCCCGACGACCTCCTTGTATGAAAAAATTGAGCTTGTGAGATGGATGTATATAAACAATGGCGCCCCGAGGTCTATGGCCTTGGCGGGTGCATTTATGTTTATGTTGTGTTTCTCTGATTTGTTCGTTTATTGTGTGGCCGGTCGCTTGCTTTCTCCGCCGCGAGATGGTAACCGTGGGACGCCATCGGACGATCCATACCGATGCCACTAGGGGTGGTCCGTTTGCCTCTGTTACCTTGCTTTGGATTTGTGCGTGAGCGACCTTCGCAACTTAAACGATTGTTTCGAGAATGCTAGAAGAAAACTTTTTTCTTTCAAAAAAAGTTTTGAAAAGGGAAGGGAGGGGGCCCGAGAGGGGTCCCCATGTAGCCCCCGAGGGAGTTTTAGTCTTGTGCCGACGAGGCTAAGACTCCTTAAGGTTTACACGAGAAGCACTTTTTTCGTAAAAGATGTAGATCTTTATTGAGTGAAAAAAAGACCGATGTTTGACTTCTAGTGCGAATTTAAGGGTAGAAGCGACGTAGCTGCTCTATGTTCCAGCGTTGGAGTAGACTTCGCCCTTCTCGTTCTTCAATTTTTGTAGGTTCCGGCCTTAATATTTCGGCGATGAAATAAGGCCCTTCCCAGGTGGCGTGAGTTTGTGACGCCCTTTGTTGTCCGGCCTTCACCGAGCACCCGGTCATTGACTTGAACTCCCGAGGCTTCGCCCGCTTGCGCGTGATACTTGCGCAGCTTGTTGGTATCTCGCCGAGCGCAGAGCGCAACGCCTCGGCCATCAACTTGGTCAATGGAGTCTTGCCTCGCCTCGCTGGTTGCCCTGCTCGGTGTAGGCTCGCAGCCTTGGGGACCCATATTCAATGTTCAGGGCAAGATCGCCGCCCCATAGACTAGAAAGAATGGGGTGAATCCCGTGGCTCGGCCCCCAGACTGTTCGAAGGCTCCATAGAACCGACTCGCAGCTCTGGTACCATCTTTTCCGTATTGGTTCAGCTGGAAGATCCCGCTTGAGCCCTTGCGCAGATCATGCCGCTGGCACGCTCCACTTGACCGCTGGTCTTCGGGTGAGCTACGGCCGAGGTATCCACTGATGCCATAGTCGCCGCAAAAAGTCGAGGAACTTCTTCCCCACGAAGTTGGTTCCGTTGTCCGTGATGATGGAGTTCGGACTCCAAACGGAAATGATATTCGTGAAAGAATTTCACCGCTTCCCCCTGTGAGGGTTCACCACGGCCGGGCCGATCCATTTGGAGAACTTGTCAATGGCGACTAGGACGTGAGTGTGTCCTCCGGCGGGCGCCCCTTTTCGGGGGCCCAATCATGTCGAGTCCCCACACCGCAAATGGCCACGTAAGAGGTATGGTTTGCGCTGCTTGAGCCGGAGGTGCGTCCCGCGCTGCCAGAATTGGCATTCCCCCGCGTGCACGCACGACTTGTTCGTTCGCTCGCACCGCCGAGGCCGCAAAAAAGCCTTGCCTCAAGACTTTACCGACTAGAGTCCTCTGGGCGGCGTGGATGACCGCATTCTCCCGCGGTGTTAACGAAGCAATTTGGCCTTCACCGAGAGGGTATGCATCGCATGTATACCCCGAGGCTCCTCTCTTGTAGAGTTCCCTTTCTCTCCAATCACAGGAAGAACTTCGCCTTCCTTCTCGCAAACCGGGCGAGCTCCCCTCTTGTCCCTGCAGCTCTCCTAGGTGAGGTACCCATCACCGTTTTCTCCGCCGTGACCGGGTCGACCGCCATAGCTTCGGTGTGGCTTGTTGTGCCGCCCCCCGTGAGCCCCCGAGGGTACTTCCGAGGTGTACTTGACCGAGGGTTTATTGAGGTCTCGGTGAGGACGCTTCGGGAACGGTACCTGGGTTCGCCGCGACCTGGCCGCCCATCCGCGGCCTCGCTGTAGCTGCCTTCCTACAGACGATGCTTGTGCTCAAGCCCATGGAACTTTTCCTCCAATTTGCGCACTTCCCGACAATACGCCCCATCTTTCGGTCGCGGGCACGCCGAGGCCTTCATGACTTGGTCGATGACCAACCGCGAATCCCCCGGTTTCCAACCGCCGGATTCCGAGGTCCGCCGCGATCCGAGGCCGACCGACCAGCCGTATTCCGCGCGACGCTGTTGGAGGCAGAAAATGCAGCCGGATGGCATACCTTGTGAACCCCGAGGGGTGAGATGAAGAGCAAACCAGCCTCTTCCCGCGCCGCCTTCATCATGGATCCATCGAATACATGGTCCAAAGACTCGCCCGGGATGGGTGCGGGGGCCGGGCATCGTCCATTCGCCACAAAGCCGCCAGACCCTGATTTGATCACTTTGCGGGCAGAATGATATAGTTTCGCCCATGAGCTCCACCGCCCACTTCGCCACTCTTCCCGGCCTTCCCGGTTTTGGAGGATCTCCCCGAGGGGAACGAGATACCACGCAACCGGGTCGGCGCGCTGAGGAAGTAGTGGCGGTTTCCTTCGTGGTCGCATTTCGATGGCGCATAATAGCTTCTCGCATCCGCGAATACCTCGTCTTGGTGTCCGGAAAGCACTTCACCGATGAAGTAAACAGGCGTTGTACCGCAACGCGTGCCCCCTCTTCCCGACGCCCACTACGACCACCGCCGCCGACCACCCGGGTAGTGGCAAAGGACGATAAGAGCAGGGTTTCTCCCGGGTTTGGCGGTACTAGGACCGGTGGGTTTGTTAGGGAGCTTTGAGGTTGCCGAGGGCTTCTTCGGCCTCCGGGTCCGTGCAAAGCGCTCGACTTTGTGCGCCTATAGAGGGCAAGCCCTTCTCCCCGAGGCGTGAGATGAACCTCGCTTAATGAAGCCAGCAGCCCATGACCTTCTCAGATCCCTTGAGATCTTGGATCGGACCCATCTTGGTGATTGCCAACCTTGGTCGGGTTTGCTTCGATGCCTCGTTGAGAGACGATAAAACCCAAAGAGCATCCCTGGGACCCCGAATACGCATTTTCTGGGTTGAGCTTGACTCCCTTCTTGTTTAGGCACTCGGTTGTTTCCCGAGGTCACCCACGAGGTCCGACGCTTTTCTTGATTTGACCACTATGTCGCCGACGAGGCCTCCACGATCCTTCCAATGAGTTCCCGAAGATGATTTGCATGCACCGCCGGTATGTTGCCCCAGCGCTCTCAGCCGGCGGGCATGGTGAGGTAGCAATACATCCCGAAGGGTGTTATGAACGAGGTCGCGAGCTGGGCCTGACTCTTTCATTTTGATCCGTGATAACCGAATACGCGTCAAGAAAGGACAACGTTTCACATCCCGCAGCTGAGTCGACAATTTGGTCGATTCGAGGCAAAGGAAAGGGAACTTTCTGACATGCTTTGTTGAGACTAGTGTAGTCCACACACATCCGCCATTTCCCATTCTTTTTTCTTACTAATACGGATTAGCTAACCACTGGGTGGAATACTTTTTATGAATCCGCCTCCAAAGAGCTTGTGGGATCTCCGCCGATGATCTTCCGCTTGGCGTCATCAAAACGGCGCAAGCCGCATGACTGGCTTTGAGCCCGCCGATGTCTAGGGAGTGCTTCGGCGACATCCCCAGATGCCCAAGATGTCCGAGGGTCCCCACGCAAACGCCTTGGCATTCGCTGCGGAGGAAGTCGACGAGCACGGCTTCCTATTTCGGGATCCAGTCCGAGCCGATGGTCGCCAGCCTTCTCCTTCGGGTTCTGGGGATCGAGCTGGGATCTTCTTGGTGCCCGAGGAGGGCTCGAAGCTCCCAAGCGGCGCTTGGCCTCATGCTCGACCGTGATTTCGTCAAAGCTTCTCTTCGCATCGGGGCGATGAGTGCCCTCGGCAATGGCGAAGTGCCCTCGCATACTCCACGCCTCCACGCCGCACTCGCATGCATGATGGTGCGAGGGGCCACCGTGATGACACCCTTCCTCGCCCCTGATCTTGAGCTTGAGGTATCGCAGTAGTTCGGGACGCCCATGAACTTGGCGTGAGCAGGCCGCCCGAGGAGTGCGTAAGGTACCGCTGACCCCAAGGATCTCAAATGTGAGAGTCTCTTGCCCGGTTCGAGGGTCACCGGCAAACCGTAAGTCGATCTCGCCCGAGGGGCTTTAGTCGCTGTCGGACGACGCCATTGAATGCCGGCCCTCCATGGGATCTTGACTTGTCTACCCCGAGGAGGTCGAGGGTTTCTTCAGATGAGGTTGAGGTCGCCCCTCCGTCCATAAGACTTTGGCAGCCGAGTGTTGGCGATGATGGGATCCACTACCGCGGATAAGCCCCGGTTCGATGTGCCGGGGTGATCCGACCGGGTCGGGTGATGATGGCCGTCCGACCACTTGCGCAGCCTTCGCTGCCGCCTCGCGGGCATAGACCTCCCGACGCCCTGCGCGCTGCCGCACGGACATGTTGCCGTGCCGCCGCCGAAGATCATGAAGCAGTTATTCACCTTCGAACTCCTTGCTAGTTCTCGGGCGCCAACCCGGAGCCTTCTTCCTCTTTCACCCTCGATGGCCTTGAGCTTGGCGAATGTTACGTACCCTCTGCACTCCCCGAGGGTATGCTTGACCGGGTAGCTATGGTTCTGGTATGGCTTGAGCATGTCATCGAAGGTTTCCTTTTGACGGGGGTTGGGGCCCTTGCGATCAATCGCAGCCACCATGTTCATCGTCCGCTGGGCGGCGTGGGGCTTTTGCCCTTGCGGCTCTATCTTTCTTCTTTTCTACTCTCCCGAGGTTGCGATCATCCTCGGCCCTCTTCCTTGCGCTTTCCCTTGCTGAGCCCCCGATTGAACAGAGCCCCATGTTCTCCTCACCGCTGGCTTAACTTGGTGGCGACAAAAGTCCATCACTCGCTTTGCCCCGGGGTGGGAGTCCGGCGCCCCCGCCTTCACGCAGGTCTCGCAGTGGTGCCGGCCAAGAAGGCCCTGATGACGTCCGAATCCGGCCACATTAGGGGAGCTCGGTCCACGCTGAGTAGCGATGTGGTCGCCAAGCAGGGATTCGCTGATTTTTGTCAGCCGAGATCCCACGAGTTACCCCGCGAGGTATGTGCCTCCCCGGAAGTTACCGCTGAAGGTTCTCACCCAAGTCCGCCCAGTTTGATATGAGGTTGGGTGGAATGCCCTGTACCAAGCTCCCGCACTGAGAGGTACAGGGCAAATTTCTCGATTATCACTTTGTTTGGTCAGGCCCCTCAAGGAATCGGCATGCCACCATAGTCGCCCAGCCATACCTTCCGGGACGAGTCTCTCCCGTGTACCTCGAGATGGCCGGGGCCTGAAACGCCGCAGGCGGTGCCCTCCCCGATGTCCCCGTGAAGGCCCCGAGGTCCGGCGATCGTGGAGTACCTCGTCCTCTCTCGACCGCCTGCGGCGCTCGCCCCGCTTGTCGCCCCTCGAGGCGAGCCACCTTCGTGGCGAGCCCGCTGCTCTTCGATCTCGCCCCCGAGGTCGTGGGACGCCTGGGTTGCGGTCGCGGTGCGGGTCTTCTATGCGCTCCCGCATCGGGCGGTTGCATCGTTGTCGCCCAGCGCTCCGGATCGGCTCTGCCGGGCTCCTGCTCGATCCGGTGGATCGGAGCCCCGCCGACTTCGCCCAGATTCCTCTCGCCGTGGACGCCACGGCCCGATCCCGGAAGCGGAACTCCTCGCCTGCTGCACCGCCGCCTTGTCAAGGAGTTGACTGAGGCCTTCCCGCATGCGCCTACCCTCGTAGTGGAGGGCTCCTGCATTTCTCGTACTCAAAGATGGCGGCCGCCACGCTGAGGCCGGCTCGCTGAACGGGGCCGCTATGCCGGGATTGGAGGCACTCTGGCCGGGCTCCGCCGCGCCGCCATTGTGAGCTTGAGGTGCCCCTCGGCTCGCTCGCGCCGAGCCTCGCTTCCCGCTGGATGTTTTGCTCCAGCCGCCGAGTCGGGCGGATTCCGCCCGGATTCGCTCCCCGCAAATCTCAGTAGGCCGAGCGCTTTTGGCCGGCAGAAAAGCCGAGCGCCGCTATCGATGGACTCGGGCGAGCCGCCGGGCGCTGAGCCCACGCCGTGGCGACGCCCGCTGCCGTTTTCGCTGGAGACGCCGCGAATCGCCATCCCGTGGTGGACTCGACATTGAAGCATTCCCCGCGTGGGGTCATAGTACTGCCTTTCATCGCTCGGCACCGTGCGCCGAACTGCCTCGGAGGAGGTTTCGATTCTCCGGACGGTAGAGCGAGTCCTCGCCTCCCGACCAGCCCCGATTGAACCCGGAGGGGGGTAGAGATGGGTCGCCCCCGCATCCCGGTGGGAGGATGCGCTCCTCCGAAAGTGAATGTCCATGGGATAACGCCCCGTGGAACGACGGTGGCTGCGCTCGCGCCTCTCCGCGAAGGCTTCGACCGAGGCTCACGCCGGCGAAGATTCACCGACTCCTCCGTAGATGTCCCGAGCGGAGGCGTTTTTCCGACGATTAGGGTTTTTCGGGTATCCTACCACGAAAGTGGGTGGCGGTAAGGTATTTCCCGGGCCTAGGGTTCTCGGGAGCCCTTCTCGCGAGTCGGGCGCCGGGGATACGCCGACGGATTCGAATCCGTTGCTTGGACGCGCTTTGCGCGCCGATGGGTCCGCCTCTGCCCGCTGCCTTTCGCGCGCGGCGGCCGTGATGATGGGCTTGCCGCGTGGCGACGCTGCTCTCCCTTCTACCGGCAGACGCCGCGTAAGGATCATCTCAGAGCTGTGGCCGAGCGCCACAAATGCCGCCTCAAGAACAAAGCGGTGTTCCGCGCGGGAGCTCGTGCTCTCGGGCGAAAGCGGTGGAAACGAAGCGCGGAAACGCCATGAGGGCTGACTGGAGATGCACGATTGCACACGGCGCTTCTACTCGCGCGCTCAACTCGCCGGGCAGCTCGAGGAACGGTGGTGCCGTGCCGCACATGGAAAAATTTATAAGTCGCGGTGCCCCCTCCCTCGATGGCGTAGCGCAAGATGGACACATGGACGCAGCGGCTTTATCCTCGGTTCAGCGCTAACGGGCCCCACGCCCGCCGGTGTGTCCTCTGCCAGGTTACCTCGCAGACCAAAGGTGAGCCTCGCAGAGGGGTTATAGGCGGCCGCTGGGAGAGACGCTGGTCTCAAGCCCCACGATCGTGGTTATGGGGTGGTGGTGTGCAGTTTCCTCCGCGGTGAATCGGAGTTGAGCGGGCTCGGATCGAACCAATGAGGCATTACTCCCCTTTTATAGGGAGAAGGAGAGAGATAATGCTTCACACGTGTGGACGCCCTAGGTGGCTAATTCCCGAGGCTACACCGGTTGCATGTGCGCTGCCGAGGGGTGGGGCGGCTTGGATGTTGCTTTGACGAAGACACGCGGCCCCCGATCCGATGGTGGACGTGCCGTCCCCCGGCGCCCCCGAGGGTCCCGCGGAGGCGTCCCTCACGCCCGCATGGCGAGGGGCCGGTCCTGTGAGGTTGCCGGGCTATGCGCTGTCAAGTGCCCGAGGGTCCGGCCCAACGCGGGCGTTTTGATTCGGTGCTCGGGAAATGAACAGATGTCATTCTCCGTTTCCCCGTCGCGGTGGTGTAACACGCCACCGTTCAGCCTTTTGCGTCCCATCGCCGGATTGGGGAGACGACTTCGCAGTTCGATTTGATCTGGCGTAATCGATGGCACCGGGCGCCGCTCGCCGCGGCGACTCGCATTGAATGCGGCGGTTTCCCTTCCTCCGACGGACCTCCCACGCCCGAGGGTCGGGCGCATCCTAGTACGGGCTAGCTGCTCTCACCCGAGGATGGAGAGCTGGTCTCCTCGGGCGAGGCGGAGTTTTTGCGCCCGAGGGTGGTGAGCTAGCCACCCTCGGACGAAAGCGGAGATTTCTCCCGGGCGGGTGAGCTGGGCCACCTCGACGTAAAACGAGATGCGCGGGTCGAGTCCGAGCCATGGTTTGGCCGCCGCCGACGTGGAACGCCATGGTTCGTTGTCCCGGGCGGAGGTCCTGACCTTGTCCTTCGTGAGCGTGATGAGCTCTTTACGTCGTGGTGACTCCATTTGGGCCGCTTGTGGGTCAGTCCGCGGGCCGCATTTCGCCGTTATGTGAGCTGCCGTCGGGCCAATGGTCTGCGTCCATCGTCCGCCGGGCCGCCCCTCCGCGCGGGATGATAGCGGGCTAGGTTTTTACCAGGCCTCGCAGGCCGCCGGCAGATTCTCATAGCTGAGAATATCCCGGGGCCCAATATTTAAGTCCCCGACAACATTGCTTCAGCCAGCCTCGATTCTATTTTATTTCACCCGATATGTATATGCCGTGTGTGAGTCTGATGTTCTATATCTTGGCATATATCATCAACGATGAGAAAAAGAACACACGTACGCTGTACGGGAAAGAGAACAAGTATTTTTCCAAACAAGTACCTATGGTGGCCACGTTTGATCATCATGTTCCTCGCGCAGTTGTGGCCCGCTTTGGAGCATTTCGTAGGAATTTTATAGGAATCAATTAATTTTTGCAGGAAAAACACAAAAAACAAAAACAAAACACTTCCTACAATCCAAAGGAGGGCTGAAAGTTCATGCGCATGCTCCGTGTGCTTCTTCTTCTTTTTAAAAATGGAGCATCCTCGTTGCTTGCTCATACTATACGATTTAAATGGTCGTTTTTGCTTGATTAAATGCCAGGTGAAGAATATTTAGGCGTTAGTGTTCAGTGAACATTGCCCCACTAGCAACACTTTGTTGCCGAGACCCTAATAAGTATAAGGATGGAGTGTGGCAGTGTGTTTCTAGGCTTTCTCATCAAAAGGACACTCGGGGTACAACACATAGATAAATAATAACTATATATAGAAAAATATTTATTTCGTGAAGGGACACCCTTTAGATCATAGGACAGGGAATATTCTCAATGTCGC
>JADLZK010011835.1:0-21236 GCA_015847255.1 Hyparrhenia diplandra | reverse complement strand
GATGAGACTACCGGAGCCACGCCGCGACCTCGGGGGTGGACACGTCACCGGAAATTTGCTGGCCAATCGTGTCTTGCCGCGTCATTTCGACCAAAAAAAAACGGCCTGAATCCCGGTTGCATTGGTTGTGGTTCGTTCGATCGGGAGATCGGCGGTCCTCCTTCCTCCCCCCAAACCAAATATATATGCGCTCTATCGGTGGGCGTGGCGAGGCCGTAACCCTACCTCCTCCCCATTCCGTCAAAATAGTCGCCGCCACCTCCAGTTCTTGGTTCCCACCGTCCCCGCATGCGGCCTGCGGCGCGATCGGTGCGGCGCCACCCTCGGTCCAAAAATAGCCGCCGCCACCTCCCCGTCAAAGGTAGCCACCACCGCCACCTCCCTCCCTCCACGAGGTGAAGGTCCCCGTCGGCGCGCTGCGCGCCTTTCGCTTTTTCGCCCGCGAGGTGAAAGTCTTTGCGCCGAGCCGGCACTCGGGCGGCGGCGGGGTGGAGCACAAAAAAAGCGGCGCTTCCGACCTGCCCTGGTCTGCTGTTCCTTCGCTTTGCTCCTCCAGTGCAGTGAAACGAGATCCCTTTTCCTCCCCATTGTGTTGTTCTTCGCGCTGATTTGGTTTCGCTTCGATTTCGAGGGGATAGAAAGCCCGGCGGCTGCTACGGATCCAGTTTCCTAGGTGCGGTTGGCTTGCGGGCGGGAAAAGCTGTACGGCAGACCGGCGGCGGACCGGCAGCGCTGGTGGCTGGAGTGCCAGCGGCGGACCGGCGGCGCTGTTAGCTGTCCGTCAATGGGATGGTTGGGTGCTTGCTTGAGGGGAGCAGTCTTGGGCTGACCAAGTTGGTGGACGAGATATATGAAAAGTTGAAGGGATTGGAGGGTGTGTCTGTGGCTTCAGTCCGTAGTTCTGTGCTGCTCGCTGGTCAAAGGATGATGTACGGGAAACCTTCCCTGGACGCTGATGTGTTAGAAGATGAATCAGAGTTGGCTCTTTGGTGCTGGGAGGTGAGTTGGGTGTTAGTACTTCACAAATTATTTCCTTTTGATTATATTTGTTATGCAGATAAGAGATCTGAGATTGTTGCCTGTCAAAGCACGCAGCATTCTGAGTACACGGAGATCTGTCAGAAAAGAAAATCCACGAGAGAATCACTGCCATCTATCGTAAGGACAACATTTTTTCTACTCACATTTTTATCCACAATTTTTGCTGCCTGTAGTGATTTGTTTGCATAGTCCATTTCCCTGTGGTAAATATGATAGCTTGTCCAATTCTTTCAATACATGGCATATTCTCTCTTCCCAACAGGAAGAATTGGTATGCTTTGCTGTTTTTTAACGAGCTGGTATGATTTTCTGTTAGTTACCCTCAAACTAACTTGCTGCTAAATCAACTTATATCTACGCATGTATTTGAAGAACCTGTAACGTTTATTCTCTATTCCTTATTTACTGGCCCACTCACTGATCAAATGTATCACTGGCAGCAACTTTGTCAGTTCTTGAAAAGCCAGGAGCTTATGTCCAAGTAAATGATCTAAAAAAAAGCATCATTAAAATTAAACAAATCACTGAACCTGGAAGGGATCAGATCAATGGTGGAAAGAGCGACACAAAAGAACACAGAATGGTATGTACCAGAACAAGCTCTTCGCCAGCCTCGTCAACTACGACCAGGTCTGCTGTCCATCGATATTTTTATTGAGACATAATAGTTATATTGCACCAGTCATGCTCCTTAATGGCATTTTTGTTTTATTAATTTGTGGAGAAAAGCAAATTGGTTTGAAACTGAATTCGTTTGCATTTTGTTGTTACATCCTTAGTCTGACTAAAATTACCAATCTAAACTGTCTCATCTCCTTTTTGTATCCTTTTCAGTCTAATGGCAGCATACAACAGGCACAGAGATGAGATGACTCTTTAATAATTGAAATAGCGCATGAATGTACCCTGCTTGTCTCTTTAATCATTGAAATAGGATCTCCTGGCATCTTTGTTTTTTCATGCACAGGCTTTATGATCATATAGGTAACAACACTTGCAGCTTTTAATCTTACTGTTTTCTTCATTGTTTCTTGATTCATTCATTTGACTGCAACGTCCAGATCTTTATGTGCCTGGAAGCTATAGAAGGAAGGGCATGTGCAGCTTTAGTCTGGTGTGGTAGTAGCAAGAGCTCCCAATAGGCTCTAATCTGCTTATTACATCTTATACGAATCAAACTAAGTCATGTGATGGCAAAATAGATGCAAATTTTAGCGAATCCTACAGCTTTGACTTTGATTCATGAGATTGTGAGATGTGTTGCCCTGTGGCTTTGTGGAGACTGATTCTAATGTGTTATGGGGGCTCCTGTTCTAATCCTAGCATTTTAAAAGATTGATGCCCTTACCGTTTTAAGGTTGCACATTGTAAGCTCTGGTGTTAGCTACTTGGTTGTCTTTCACTCTAATTAGAGATTGATTCGGGTGTGGTTGCACCTTTCTTTGGCAACTGGCAAGATCATAGGGAGGCCTCTGTCTGTGTTGACTGCCACTGGTCCTCTGTCTGTGCTTTGCACCTTCCTTCAGCAAGCGGTCCCTCTGTCTGTGCTGACTGCCACTGAATCTATTACTCCTTCGTCTTCTGTGACGGAGATGGATACCTCACTGGTCCTGGCCGCTCAGGTGATTTGTACCTCTAATCTTTTCTTCTAAGTTTACTCATCTGTCCTTCTCTGGTTTCTCATTACATGTCAACATTTTTCCTAATCCTATATTGTCTTCCACAGACTCCAGCCCCAAAACTTCCTGGTGATGGTACACCTCCACAGAAGACGCGGTCAGTGGATCTGAGGTTTCAGTTATTTAGTTCAGTTTTGTCTATTGCCTACACTGCTGTTAAGTTAGTGTTTTGTTGTGTAGAGAAAAAATTGCCAAGTATGACCGCTCTACGGCTCGCAAGAGGCTGACCTATGAAGACATCGGTGATGAGGTATAGAATATTTCCATCTGGGTTTGGTTCTCTCTCTGGAAGATGATATGAAGGAAGCAAAATGTTTGTGACATGTTGGTTACTGTCTTTTTAATGCCCACAGGTTCTCTATGCTGCCACAGACAAAGAAGGTGTCGAAGATGGCATATCTATTGACCAGACCAGTACCAAAACTGATGCAATAGCTCCTGATGGGTATGCTATCCAATATTTTCTCCTTTCCCTTCCATTCTGTCCAGTTCAAGCAAAGGTAAAAAAAACTACAATAATGTACATGTGATACATCTTCTCATACTATTATGTTTAAACAGTGTGCCATTGGACACTACAAAAGGAGAAAAGAAACGCCCACGTTCAGCGCGTGTCGCTGGACATCAGCCTTGTTAGATGCTGTGAGTTAACCTCCTATTATCTACAGAGCTATGCTATACATGGTATTACTTCGTATTGAACAATCATACACATATGTAGGCGATTGAGGACCTCTGCTTTTGCCTCTTGGTCGGATCACCCCAAGAGATGGCCAATGAAGAATTCTGGCTCTTGAAACGTGCCGTGGCACCACACCGATGACCGAGCTGTCGTGTGATTGTTCAATGCAGTGCTAGAGGTGGTTAAGGAAGACTGCCTGTGCTTGTGAAGCTATATACAGTATACTGCATGTCCCTGCAGATCGCTTTGCCGTGCTGGAGATGGCTCCAGCTCAGACCTTTGCATCAAAAAACTTCATAGCTTATTCAGCACTATGTGCTTAGATTTATGTAATCCTATTCAGCAAACCGCTTGACCTGTTCTGTTTGTACTAAGGCTTTGTGTGGCCGCCATCCGCGCAATTTGCTCTTGACACTCTAGAACTTGCCCCAGAACCAAGGAAGCTTGCTATATTGCGATGCCTATAGCTTCAGAGATTTGAATTTGTTGCAGCCTATTAGTTGAGACCAATGTTTCTCCTTTGATTCGATGTGAACTGAGACTGTTGCAACTTTTTATTTTGTTGTGTACTATAAGACATGAATTGGCAGCATGAACGCATGCCCTCTCGATCGTTGTATTAGCTTCGGCTATTTCTATCGTCCATCTCATACTCTTTTTATGTGTTCTTCGTTGAGTTGCATCATACTGGTTTAGAAGAACTGCGACTTTGTGGTTTAATGATTCTTACACTTCCGATTTAGAAGAACTGAAAGTATGGCCTCAGGTAGCGGTGTTGCTACGGCGCGACGGCAACCCTACGACCATGACCATAGCTTCTATTGACCGTTGAGCATATCCGGTTCAGGACATCAGACTTATTGTGGAGATCGAGACAGACCATAGCAATCTGCCTGTTTCTGTTTCCATCGGGCTGTAGAGTTTTGCTGGCGCACTCTGCTGGTACATGATAATACCATCCGCGCTAACGTAATCAGGGTCCGTTACACAAAGACCTTGTTTCTATATGCGCTTCCGAATACGCGATGGCGACCATACTTATATCACTAATATAAACACCGTGCGTTGTTGTGTTAGACATTTATCAGAGTTCTTGGTGTTTGCGGGGGCGGCCGGATCTCGCGCGCCTTAACGCGCGCGCTATAGACTAGTTACCTTGTTAGGGTCCTCCCCCAAGCTAGCTCAATGCTCATCGGATCGGGGTTTCGCCCCCGTGCTCTTTGACTTTTCCTGCATGGTTAGTATATGGTAGTTTCACGAGTGGACTTACCATCCTCCGTGATTACCAAAATTCAAAGCATATGCAGGAAGGAGCAAAAAGAGCAGCTTGTGTTGTTTTATTTATTTATTTATTTTTTTTAATTTTTTTTTATTTGATAAATTTATTATCAAGGGAGGAGACAGAAAAAACTTCACCAAACTTTTCAAACTCAAACAAGGCTAAGATAAAGATGAAATGTAAGTCTATCCATGCTTTATCCCCATCAAAGTTTTTTTTTTATGGAGATAAGTATGAGTAAAAAGAATTGGTGAATTATTACCTTTGTATACCTGAGTGTGTGTGTACCAACCGCGCATGAAGGAAAGAACGTTGAGACTCCCGCGGTGGTAGCTTGATGATCCATCTCAGGCGGGCCACAAGGCTTAGGTGATACACACATGTAGTGTATATGGACCATGGGCCTTAGTGGTCACAAAGGTGTAAAGGAGGATGTTCCTCCTTTCCTTTACCCTTTCTTTTTTTTTTTTTCTTTTATTGGACCTTCGCATGCCTGAGTGTACTTGACCGGCAGCTTGAAGATAGAGTTCAGAGTTGCGGCATCGGTGGCATGATGATCTTGGTTTGGTTTATGACCTCCTCACACCGAAGTAGAGGGAGGCAGACCAAACTCACTCAGGTAAGCACCAAGGCTAAAGCACACACGAAGAACGTGCACGACCATAGGCCTTGGTGCTTGCGACAAAGGCCTTGGGAGAGAAAGATCCCTTCTTGCTTACATGGAAGCAATGCCGGGTGGAGTCAGGTGCCTTCATTGTTTATTCTGGCCATATGGGGCCAACCTGCTCCTCTCTCCTCTTATTTTTTTCTTCTCTTATTTTTTTTTCAGCAACCATTTTTTTTTTCTATTTTTTTTTTCGATAACGCCTTCTCTCTTCTTTTTTTTTTTTTTCTATATATATATATATTTTATATATTTTTTTTTCAACTCCTTTTTTTTTTTTTTTTTTCCTTTTATAGCAAGGGGAGGCTAATCTCTTATTTATCTCTCTTTTTTTTTTTCTCTCTCCTTTTTTTCTCTTTTTTTTTTTTTTTTTTTTCACTTCTTTCACTTTTTTTTTATGATCCCCTTGTACGTGGAACTTGATATTATCACCGTCCTCCCTCTCACACTTGTACTTTCGTGAAAAGTCGAGTGTGCAAGGTCGTGGTCTCCTTTTTGAGTGCGTTCCTCCGCCCAAGAGCATCAAAGTTTTCTTATTGATTGATGTAGCCCCCATGTTTTCAAGCGTCGCGTGCTCCTTTGTTCTTCTTAGCCTTCACCTGAAATGGTTAGTGACAAGAATACCCGAAGGTGCATACTAACTTGATAACAAGTCCTTGCTTTTTATTTATAAGATTTTTTTATAAGAGTTTTTTTTTTTTTAGATAAACCTGTTACAAACAAAGGTCACTACACATGCATATTATCATGATGAACATGTTCAAAAAGATTGCTTAGAAAAACCAATGCCTTCCCCAGCAACGGCGCCGAAATGCTTGTTGCATTTCTTAAGCAATCACTAGAAACAGGTTTAGAACCCATCTCTAATAATGGCGCCCGAAAATGCATCGTTGACATTCCAAAGTGAAACCACCATGTCGGTGATAACACTAGGTACATCAACGGTGATAGATCTTGCCAAATAGACCTTGGGGTGCGTGCGCACCTCGCCCGGCGCCCCGCTGAGCTTTGGCGGGGGCTCGCTCAACGGTCACGAAAAGTTCGTGGTCGCTGTGTGCCCTCGCTCGAGCTCTGCCGTTTCTTCCACCTTTTGATTTTCTCCAAAATTTTCAAAAATTCTCTATTTTTTTTTAAATACTCGAATTTTTATTTTCCTTCTATACTTTTATTTGGAAAATATTTTTGTTATTTTTCATAAAATTATTTATTTTATTTATAAAAATTTATTATTTTGATTTTCAAAATACATATATATATTTTTGTTTTAATAAATATTTTTGTTTTATTTTGATAATAAAATATTTATTATTTATTGTATATTATTTTTTTTCAAATGCCAATTTACCCGATGGCGAAGGTGCGGGTTATTTTAAGTCGACCCGCCTAACTCTTTTCCCTCGATTCTTGGCGGGGAAGCACTGCTCCGGGGATTTTGGAAGCGAGATCCTTCACCACACCACACCGGCTTTGATGATGATGTTGTGCGGGTGTGTTGTTGCTTGTACCCAATGAATGGGCACTTGACCGCTTTACTCCATACATGGAAGATTATGAAGCCTTTCCCTAAGCGGATCTCGGCTTTTGCCGTGTATAGGAATGGTTTTCCTAAAAGGAGAGACACATCTTCCTTTGGATCCATGTCCAAGATTACGAAGTCTGCGGGGATGTACTCCGTATCCACTTTAATGAGCATGTCCTCGAGTATTCCCTCGGGCCGCCATGTTGATTGACCCGCCATTTGGAGGTCAAAGTTTGCGAGGAGTAAGCGTTCCTCCATGAATTACGTTGAAGGTAGCCTTGGACATTATGTTGATACCGCCCCAAGATCACGAATGCGTCAGCAAAGATGTGGGGGCCAATAGAGCATCTGATAATGGGACGTCCAGGGTCACCCTTATTGGCGATGAACGGCGAGTCCACAGGGATTTTCTCAACTGCTGGGGGGTTAATCGAGCCTCGAGAGATATCATGTTGATCGACTCAAGCGTGGTCTCGGGTTGCCCTTCGGGATTACGCCGAAAGTGGATAACCCGCACTTGTGCGGCAATCTAGGCCACCAAGGTTTCTATCATTTTATTGAAGCCGAAATGGTTTTTCACTGGTGCCGATGTCGGCCCCCCGACTTAATGTTGACCCCTTCTAGGATCTTGTCAATGTGGCTCATCTTTTTTGGTGTGATTTTCGTTGATCTTGGCTTGGCCTAGAACCAAGTCCTTAAGTGATGGTTGGTTCGAGCTAAAATTGGGGTTATAGCCCGAATTACCTTGGAATGGTGGGCCGGGATTATGATTGCCCGCGCCATTTCGCTTCTTGATGTTGGCGATACCCGTTGTTGATAAAGGCGGCATCTTCGCGGGTCTCGCCGGCGATTATCCCCTAAGTGGCCAACTTCACCACGAGGTTTCACACGTCATGTGTGAATGCGTGGCGTGGACCGGATGCCTCATAGCTTCTTTTTCGAAGCGCTCCTCCGGCCGCCAAAGAAGAGATCCATTTTTGCGACAAGCATATCTGCCTCCTTCACGGTATGCATGCCTTTTTGTATTTTTGGCTGGGGTTACGTCTTCCCCCAGCTCGATTTTCCACCATCTTGTCAATCGGGGTTGTGGCCCCGATCGATGGTGAGCGATAGGAATGCGCCACCGCCAGCCGGCATCTAGGTGTCCCTTTGATATGGCCATAAGACCATTGTAGAAGTTCGGAGCACCAGCCAATTCTCCATCCCGTGGTGTGGGCATGCTTATGCGTATTCTTGCATCCTCTCCCACGCCTCGGAATGGGCTCCATGGAGCTCTGGCTGAAATTGACGATTCTTCCCGCGAGGGCATTGGTTTTGCCCATGGGGAAGAACTTAGCCGAAACGCCGTGGAACACTTGGTCCACGTATTGATAGCTTACTTGTCGTTGTAGAACCACTGTTTCGCCTTCCCCACGAGGGAGAAAGGAAACAGACGGAGCTTGATAACGTCGGGTTCAACATCCTTGATGACAATAGTCTCGCACGCCTCAAGGAAGTGTTGGAGATGAGCGTTGGCGTCCTCGCTAGGCGCCACGAAAGGAACCGGCCTGCACCATGGTAATTAGCCTAGTGCGCAGCTCGAAGTTCTTGTCCGCCACATTGACAATGGGCCTAGTGGGCACGTTGGCGACAGCAGGGACGGAGAAATCGCGGAGCGACTTTTGAACCATAGCTTGCGGTACGGTTGGTGCGGGGATATCGGGTTCCGTTGTCGGGGTTCCTACGAAGAAGAAGAGGTACAATACCTGTTCTTCCTTAGGAGTGTGTTGGTAAAAGTTATCCTACAGAATTATTTATAATTTGTATAGTCTGCAGTTTAACGTAAACGATGAGCACTTCACCCGGAGAGGGTTTTAAATATCGAATCCACGGGGAGAATGGTGTGAGAATAATGAGACAAAACTAATCCCCGAGATAATAGGAAGGAACGGAGTTCGGATAAAAGGTGAGAAGAATTCTATGGTTGTCTAGTTTATATCCTTGTAAGGCTCGAAGATATTTCTTAATGGGGACGTACTCAAAGGAAAGTAAGGGCTTAAACTTACTATTCCCCGGCAAACTATGTCCCACGTGTCCTATCCTACGGAAGTGGAATCCAAAGGAATCAATGGTACTAGTCACTACCACGATCTACCACGCTCCGCAAGTAGGGTGTATTTATGAGTTATCTAATCCAAACACCACGTTTGCACCAGGGAAAACAACTTCAATTCAAGTGCGACAAGAATCAAAGTATTCTAATGAGTCATAAACCAAAAGAAATATAAACAAGTGAACTTACTCAAATATAAGGTTGATCCACCAAAGAAGTCTCAAGATCAAGTGCAATGAAGCCTTTGATCCTAGAGGTACAAGCGTGAGAGTCACCGACGATCCGGTACTTCTCCTTACTTCTCCTCAACTCTACTTTCTATCTCTCAAGAACAGATCTAGAACTCTAATCAAGTTCTTTGATCTATCTCTCAACTTTCTACTAATCTCTCTCAACTTGATCTTAGCTCTTCTAATTAGAGAGGTATGGCTCTAGCTATGATCAGAGCTGAGTATGATGAATAATGATTTTCATGCCTAAGGCCAGAGGTAGGATCATCCTTATATAGTTGTGGCCGATGAATGCTGTCCCTTGGATCAAACCGACCTTTAATAACGGTGTAGATACAACCTCAAAGTCGGTTTGAAACCGACCTAGGAAGATGACACTGACAGGTGGGTCCCACCTGGCGGCCGGCCTGATCCTTGCCGGCGGCGCCAAAGCTGATGGCCCAGTCGCCGGGTCTTTCCCGGTGTCTTCGGTGTCTTCTAGAATATTTTAGTTCACTTTTCGGGTCGAAATTCTCCATTGGTAAATCTTCTTATTGTTTGGGGGGTTTTCTCTAAGTTTTCCGGCATTTACCTGTTAAGTCCCTGAAAAGATATAAATCATCAAAACTCGTGGAACTGTGTTAGTATAACACCTATTCTATGTTTTTATTCATTTTATAACCTTATTATATGTTTAGTTGACACATAAAAATATAGCTTAAGAGGTGTCAACAAGCTCCCCCACACTTAGGCTTTTACTCGTCTCGATAAAAGGATGGTTATAACAAAGTTGCAAGACAAGTATAGCAAGTATAAAACAATCTTATGGTCGACTTACATTTTATTAATCATGCCAAGAACTTTAAGTAGTTGAGAAACAAGATAGTTGAAATAGAGTACCTTATTCCTTCAATCAATTCAAATTTGGAGTTTTTGCAATGATTTTTGAAAAGAAACATAGCTTACTTCTTTCTTCTGTACTCTACACTCAATGATTATATATATATATATATATATATATATATATATATATATATATATATATATATATATATATATATATATATATATATATATATATATATATATATATATATATATATATATATATATATTTGTAGTATTTTTGGATCCTCACAAAGCACATGTAATCATCATATCTACTTCTAATAAAGTCAGTAGCTGGGGTTTCGTGTTTGTCAAAGATGTAGCATACTTACCTTGCATGTATTTGCAATGTCAAAGATGGATCCAAGGAAAGACATCCTCTTAGATCAAGATGTGCATGTGTATGCTAATTCTACTATGCTCTTATTTTCTTCTCTCTTTGAAATAAATATTTTTGCAAACAAGATCATGGGCTATCTTTATTTTCTTTTTTTTTTTAGAGAGGTGGGCTCTGCTCACCCTAGACTTTTGTCTTTTATTTCCTCTCTTTAAAGATGTGGGTTCTACTCACCCTCGGACACTTGTCCATTTTTCATCTTTATTATTTTTTTCTTAGGGAGGTAGGCTCTACTCGCCCGTAGGACACTTGTCCATTTTTCATCTCCCTTTTTCTTTCTTTTCTTTTCTCTCTTTTTTTTTTTTTTTTTTTTATATATATTATTTTTGCATAGCCCATGCCTTGCTGTACAAAAATTATTTATTGATTTTAGAGAGATCAACAGCTGGAGCATATAAATATTTTATAAAAACAAGTGTACGTGATCTTGATCTTTAAACAAGTCTCTCAACTTGGGTCACAAAATTTGACAAAGCTCAACACAAAGTAAATAGCTTTTTGCTGGTTTTAATATTCATAGCACGGCTTTAGTAGGATATAACATTTACCACAGAGATGAAGTAAAGCTATTATTTTTAATATTTTTGAAATAAATTCTCTAGCGAAAAAAGATATCAAGAATTAAGTTCTCATCAAACTTCTATCTCAAATTTCACAACAACTTTTAGTAACTTGGGATCTTTATTATTTTTCAACAAAAATTAATCTAACCATGAAAAAGTATTATGTGAATTTATTTTTAGCAAAGCATATCAATTTTATTTTTATTCTCTTTTGTTATTTAGCATATCAGCAAAAGGTTCAAACCCACAGAACAAAAACCAAAATATGAACTAAAGCAAAGTTCGAGAGATCAAACCGAGGGTAAGGCAACGGTCGGCGACCCAAGACCAAGACCGACCTATGGAAAGCTCCGTGTAATTCACGGTGTGGCGATTCTCTGGGCGACTCCGTTCCCGACCTTGATCTAGGTCGCCGCCGCCGATGACCCCGATCCGCAAACGCCGCCGGCCGCCGGCCCCGGCGTCCCCAGCCCCGCCGCCACCTCGCGGTGTGGCGTCGGCCACCGCAAACCGCCGGTTAGCCGTTCCGCGCCGCCGCCCACGCATTCCTTTAGGGTTTTGCCGCTTAGGGTGTTCTAGGTCGGGAACCTTGGTGGGGCTGCGCCTTGTCAGTGCAGGCCTCTTGCTGTTGTGCCATCTCGACCGGCGATCATGTCACGATCTGGGAGTGGCAGCGTGGGGGGCGGGTCCGAGAACCCAAACCCTAATGTGTCGGATCTGCTCCGAAACTCCAAATGACGGAGGATGAAGTTGCGGTCCTTGATTTCAGTGATGATGAGGAGATAGAGGCTATGGAGGCCGTGGAGTGGTCTTTGGTTGGGAAGGTGTTGTCACCGGCGCCGGTAAGCATTACTATCGTGGCGCCGGCCATGAGGCCGGCTTGGGGAAACCCCCGTTGGTCTCAAGATCGTATGGCCGTCGGAGAGAAGGAAGACAACCTTGTTCGTTCGCGGAGTTTGGGAGTGCCGGGGATATGGAGAGGGTTTTGGCCGGTGCTCCATGGATGGTGGGGAGATATTCGGTACTCCTTCAAGAATATGATGCAAAGCTTGGACCAACTGATATCAAGTTCGATCGGTTGGAACTTTGGGTGCGTATCCAAAACCTCCCGCTCGGCTGGATGAATCGGACGAGAGGTTCTCGCCAGCGATGGATTTGATCGGCAAGGTGATCCGGATGGATGTCGATGAGGATGGGAAGGCTAGTGGTGCTTTCTTACGTGCTCGGGTGTCAATGGAGATTGCTAAGCCGCGCGCGTCGGGGATTCTTCTCCGCATTAATAAGGGTGATGAACCCCGGGCCGGTTGTTGCGGTGCGGTATGAACGCTTGCCCCATATTTGTTTCCACCGCGGAATGTTTGGACATTCCGACATGGAGTGTCAAACTCCGGCTGCTCGCAATGAGGAAGGAAAGCTTCCGTATGATGTTAACCCGAGAGCTCCTCAAGAAAAGAGGTGGCGAATTCAATCCTTTGCGGCGGCCGCCGCCGAATCCTTTGGCGGTGGCTCATCTTCTCGATTCGCCACGCTCCCCACCCCGAAGACAAATGAGCAAAGAATCGAAGTCAGCCAGATGGGTCGCGGCGGGAGAAAGCCGGTGGGTGAAGCGAAGGATAATGAGATTCGGCCACCACCAAGAACACAACCGGGGGGGAAGTGCCGCCGGTGCGCGTTTCTGAAGCGGGCGGCCGCCAGCGGTGGTTTTCCGTGTGAAAGAGGGCGATCGAACTTGGGGCCGAGAAAAAGAAAGTCCAAGCCGGGGAGCAAGGTGCGTACACCGACCTCAATATCCCTCCTCGTGGGGCTTCTAATGCCATCGTCGGGCCGGGCTGGTGTATTCGAGGGTGAACCAAATGGATGGTGGTACGGAGTTTAGCGGAGGGAGTATGATTGAGGTCTTTGAAAAGACGTAAGAGGGGCAACCAAACCGAGGGATCGGCGGCGGCGGCGAAGGCCCGCCGGAGCCATGAATCTACTCGGTGTGAGACCGCCGGGCTGCGGGCAGCCCGAGGTAGTTCAAGACCTTCGCCACGTCGTGGAGGAGCGTAAGCCCGCGGTGGTCTTTTCGATGGAGACCAAGATGGGGAAGAACGAGCACTTGGCTTGAAAAAGACCTTGGCTTTGCTAATGCCATCGCCGTCAAGTCGAGGGGTTAAGTGGTGGTTTGGCGCTCTTTTGGCGTCGGGATGTGGTGGTCGCAGAGATGAGTAAATCGCGGTCTCACATTGATGTCATGTTGTCCCGCGACCGCCTCAAGATGGCACGATGGCGGTTGATGGGTTTCTATGGGGGGAGCCGAGGAGGGAACGACGAAAAAGAAAGTTGGTTTCTAATGAGATTCCTAAGGGCACGCCGATGCTCCATGGTTGTGCTTAGGGATTTCAATGAAGTCCTCTCGGCGAGAAGAGCAAAGATGGTGGTAACGAGCACGATGCGTGGCAAGTTACCGCGTTTCAAGAAGTTGTCAATGATTGTGGACCGACCGATCTAGGTTTTCATGGCCTACCATATAATGTGGGACAATAGACAAGATGCGGGTCGGAATGTTAAGGTCCGTCTGGATCGAGCCCTTGGAGACCACAAATTTCTATCGAGTTGAATGATTCGCCGGTGCTCCATGTGCCTCTGTCCGAGTCAGATCATTGTGGTCTACTAGTGGAAGTAAGGCATAGGTTGCCTGGTGCGGGTCGTCGTCGGTCCAAACCATTTCGATATGAGGACATGTGGAGACAGCACGGTGACTATATGGAGTATGTTACCCGGACCTGGGACCCGGGTGCGGGGGGTGGCGGGCTGTCAATGGCGGCCAATGCCCTCTCTGCCATGCAAGCATCGCTGAAAGCATGGGATAGAGAGGTCTTTTGGTCGGTCAGGAACAAGATTAATGAGCTACGGAAGGAATTGGAGGAGGAGCGGGCTGGAAGCCTGTACCGAGGGCCCTCTGACAGGGAACGGGGGCTCATGTCTGAGTTATCCGAGGTTCTCTCGAGGGAGGAAACGATGGAGCGTCAGCGATCGAGAGTCACGTGGCTGTGTGAAGGGGATAGAAATACGGCTTTTTTCCAGGCCAAAGCACGGGCACGTGGTCGATCAAATCGAATCAAAATGCTGACAGCGGAGGATGGATGGGTGCTTACCGAACAAGATGATCTAGAGCAGCTTGCCAGTGATTTCTATCAAAAACTCTTTACTGCACAGGAGGATTTGTAGCCGGAACTGGTATGTGCTCATGTCCCATGCAAGGTAACTCCCGCCATGAATGACTTCCCCGGACGCACCCTTTACTGAAAGGTGAAGTAGAAGCGGCTCTTTTCAAATGGCACCGGGGGAAGGCACCGGGGGAGTGGATGGCTTCAATGCTGGCTTCTTCCAAGCTCACTTTGGGCGCCGATTAAACCGTGTGTCGTTTGGGGGGTTCTGGATTTCTTGAATGGTGGTACACTACCAGAGGAAGTGAACAGGACTTTGTTGGTTCTTATCCCAAAGGTATGTAACCCCCAGGAATTGTCGCAGTATCGTCCCATCTCTTTGTGCAATGTGTTGTATAAGATCTGCTCAAAAACAATGGCCAATCGGTTGCGGACGATTTTGGATGAAGTTATTTCAGAGGAGCAAAGTGCTTTTATTCCGGGTCGGTTGATTACGGATAATGTGCTCATTGCTTACGAATGTATACATCACCTGAAAAAGAAGAAGGGGAAGATGGGTGAGTGTGCTATTAAGCTTGATATGGCAAAAGCCTATGATAGGGTGGAATGGAGATATTTGGATTGCATTATGAAAGCTTTGGGTTTCTCAGATGCCCGGTGTGCCCGGATTATGAAATGTGTCACTATCGTGTGGTTCTCGGTCCGAGTAAACGGGGCTCACTCAAAGTTTTTATTCCATCCAGGGAATCGGGCAAGGGGACCCGATTTCCCCTTACCTGTTCTTATTGTGTGCAGAAGGGCTATCATCGATGCTGAAAAGTATTGGGCCTCAGTATGTTTCAAGAGGAGTAAGAGTAAGTAGACAATCTCTGTGGATCTCGCACCTGCTGTTTGCGGATGACTGTCTAATTTTCACACAAGCTTCTGATCGGGGGGCGGAAAGAGTTGGAGCTATTCTTCAGGATTATAATTTGGGTTCTGGACGGCTAGTGAATAAAGGCAAATCTGTAATTTTCTTCAGTTCGAACTGTGGGGAGGAGGCTAAAGCTGCTGTCCATGAAAGATTGCAAATTCCCAATGAGGCGCTAGGAGAGAAATACCTTGGCCTTCCGACAAATGCTGAAAGAGGTGCTAATGGGGTGTTCAATTTCCTACAGGGAAGGATGAGGGGGATGATAGGAGGATGGGCTGAAAAGTTGCTTGAGTTGTGCGGCAAAGAGAAGTACTCCTCAAGGCCAACGCCGATCGGTTCCCACATACGCCATGTCGTGCTTCAAAATCTCACCAGTGTTGTGTCAGAAAATGACCTCGGCGGTCTCTAATTACTGGTGGGGCAGCTCGCTTGACAACCATAAAATCCATTGGCAACGGTGGGAGAAACTTACAAGGGCCAAGGTGAATGGAGGTATGGGATTCAGAGATTTTTCTCTATTTAACAAGGCAATGCTAGGAAAGCAAGGATGGAGATTGGTAACCAGGCCGGACTCGCTATGTGCACGGGTGCTGAAGGGGAAGTATTACCCAACCACAGATTTCCTCTCGGCAACCAAGAAGAAGCGAAGCTCGGCCACGTGGAGGTACATTTTACACGGACGGGATGTTCTTGCTCGAGGCCTGATTAAGAGAATTGGTCCGGGTGACTCGCGAATGTTTGGGAGGACAATTGATACACCCGGCTTACGAACATTCAAACCATCGGGTGAAACCGCCTAACTCAACGGTGGAGCGAGTGTCCGATCTATATATTCCAGGTACTAGATGTTGGGATGAAGAGGCAATCCGCAGGTCATTCATGGCGATTGAAGCAGATGAGATCCTAAAGATAAGACCCAGTGGGCGGCTGCAGGAAGATGTAACTGCATGGTCACGCGAGAAGCATGGAATATATTCAGTCCGGTCGGCTTACAGAGCTCTAAAGGAGGAGCAAACTGCCGAAGCAATGGCGGCCTCCAATGAGTCATCTGTGTCGGCTGTGTCAGGCTGTTGGGCCAAGCTTTGGAGGCTCCAAGTACCTCCGAAAATAAGAGTCTTCTGGTGGAGAGTCCTACACAACTCCCTCCCCACAAAGGCTGAGCTTTTTCGAAGACACATTGAGAAGGAGAGCTTCTGTGAAGTTTGTGGGAATCCGTCGGAGACGCTCTACCATATCTTCTTTGAATGTCCGATGGCCAAGCTGTTCTGGAAGGAGATCAAAAAGGTGAGAGGGATGGCCATACCGTTCTTGCACCCCTGGACTTTTGCTACCGATGTGTTTCGACAAGATGTCTGCTCTCCGGCAAGGGCAGCGTTGATCGCATGCGGGGCGTGGTCGTTGTGGAGGGGACGGAATGATCGTCGTCATGGGCGCCAAGAATGGGACCCGTGAGCTAGAGCCCTGGTTCATCTCCAATCGCTACAAGACATGGAGCAGTTGAAGCCGGAGCCCTCGACCACCAGGGTTGCCACCCGTGATGCCTGGGCATATCCTTCATCGGGATGGATGAAGGTAAATACGTTTGCTGGTTTTGATGATGTTGGCGGAGTCGGAAGGGCTGGTGTGGTCATCCGCGATATCATACAGGCCTGCTAATCGGAGCAGCTGTGAGATGGATTGATGCGGTGCCGGATGCCATGATCGCTGAAGTCAGTAGCGGCAAAGGAAGGCCTTGAGTTTGCATTGGAGCTAGGAGTGGACAAATGCATCTTGGAGGTGGACTGTCAGGGCCTGGCGAAGCTGCTGGTGGATCCTTTGGTGTCAAGATCATGCATTGGAGGACTTTGTTTCGATATTACAGAGCTTAGCAAGAACTTCTCTAAGTTCTCGGTAGTTTGGGTAAATAGAAAAGCCAACTCGGTAGCTCATGTTTGTGCCTCTTTGGTGTCTCGTACCGAGCGCTCGTTTTTCTTTTCTGAAAACTTCCCGGACTGGCTAGTTCAACTAGCAGCCGCTGTTGACGGTCACTAACGACACATTTTTAACGTCAACATCCTACCATAAAGGGGGTGAAACTATACATTATCATACTCATATACATTTATAACTCACATATTTCCACTTGTAGTGTCCAAATTATTATTGTGCAGATTTATATAAGAAACAAGTGGAAAATGTACCAAAAGGCGCCTCCCTAGAAAGCGCATTCCTGAAGAACATCAAGCCCAAGGGAGAAATGGACCAAACACGCGAACCGGGCCGAGCAAACACCGCCATACAACTTTTTCGGGCCCAAAGACGCCAGCCGCGAGCCCAGCCGAACGGGGCCCAAAGAGGGGCCGCGCGCACCACACCTGTGCGGCCGCACCCCCTGAGGCGGCTCGGGCCCAGCTTCGGGGAGGCGGTTTGTTACCTTCCAAAACTGGCGTTGCCGACGTTGGTTGGTCGGTTTGGTAGTTTTGGAAGGTGTTCCCAGGTCGGTTTTGGCTCCTTCCATATGGGGAGGACATTTTCCAATGAGCCCCTCTCCTCTACCTATAAAAGGAGGCCATCTCCCACCATTGTAACACACACCATTTGGAGCCTCCTCACTTTCCACTCCTCTTCTCCTCTCCTCTCTACTCCTCCACTTCTCTAGTTCTTTTTAGTCTTTAGTAGTATTTGGAGCAAGGCTAAGCTTCATTGGAGAGCTTGTACTTGGGAGAAGGAATATTCGGTATGAATACATTTATGGTTTATCCTCAAGTCTTGATCTCATATGCTTGTGCAATAGAGCTAGAGTATTTACATGTTATATTCTTGACATGTTGTTCCCGACACGATCATGATAGAAGAACTAGACTATAGTTCCTATGTCGTGGTTAGTCGTATAGAATTTAGGGCCTAACCATTCATGCCATGTATTTGAGTAGAGTAAGAGTTGTGCTGAGGTGGCGGTTCGTTGTGGCTTTCGGGCCTGGTCCATATCTTAGCCCGTCCATCCGTAGGGTGTGGGGTCTCTCTGAGGGATATGGGTTGTACCTTAACACGGGCATGGTGCCCGAGTAAGCGGAACCTTCGAATATGAGTGCATGCCACGGTTGAGGGGTAGGCGGCTTGGTCGTGACAAGCCTTGTCCGTCCCTTGAAATCCCCCCACGTTCGTGTGTCTTTGTAGGAGTTCAGTAAATGCCTTCTATTGGGCGGATGCACCGGAGGTCTCCCGTCCATCTCACTCTCGACCTAAAACTCTAGTCATCTATGTTTGCATGATTATTAACTTGTTCTTTGCACGACTACTTTAGAATGCCTGCTCCACTTAGGAATATTCTTTATTCTTTATTTTCCTTTTATCCTTGAGGTTGGCCCAAGTGTGTGTCACACTATCTTAAACTATCATGACTTACCCCTGTATTGAGTATTGGTCAACTGCATAGACATGTTGTCTTGTTCATGCCCCTGCTAGAGTCCTACACCATGCCTTCCTTTGGGAAAATATAAATAACGATACCCTAAATATCTCCGGGTTAAATGCTACAACGGTATTTCCGTGCGCTTGCGGACTTGTTACGTAAATGCTACTGAATGCCACGACATCCCGTGGCGATGGTAGCCGGAATGTAACAATTCCGGTGAAGTCGTTGTGGGAAGTCAACTTTGTGGTTCCCGGTGCTCTTGCCTTTTGGCACTTGCGCTTAGGAAACGCAACAAGCATTTCTGGCGCCGTTGTTGGGGAAGGCATTGGTTATAAAGATTCTAGAAAGACATGTTCATAATGATGTGCATGTGTAAGTAGCCATTACTCATGTAGGTTAATCTTTCATGTTTTCTCCTGTTGTGGATGAAGACAGGATAGTGTTCGATGGGTTTGTCCCTATTGAACAACTACATTGCAGATCCGGAGGCACTTCTAAGGAAGAACCCAACTCATATCAAATCTTCTCCTGCTACTCCGCCGACAAACAAACCAATCACCCTGGCATCATCTAGTACTTCACTCATGGCCAAGTCGATCCGTGACCACTCCATCCCTCTTTTTGCCAACGTGCCCGTTGGGCCCGGCATCAACATGGGAACAGAGAATTTTGAGCTCCGGTCTGGCCTAATCAAGATGGTGCAGGCAAACCAATTTTATGGTTTGCCAAGTGAGGACGCAAGTGCACATCTGCAACACTTCCTTGAGCTCAGTGACACCGTTGTCATCCAAGGTGTCGCACCAGAAGCCATTAGAATCCGTTTGTTTCCCTTCTCCATCACGGGGAAGGCAAAACAGTGGTTCTATAAAGAGACGGAAGCTGTCAACACGTGGGACAAGTGTTCCACGGCGTTCCTCACTAAATTCTTCCCCATGAGTAAAACTCACACCTTGAGGGGAAGAATTGCCAACTTCCAGCAGAATCCTATGGAACCCATACCTGCGGCATGGGAAAGGCTACAAGAGTACATCCAAGCATGCCCGCACCATGGGATGGAAAAGTGGCTCGTGATACAGAACTTCTACAATGGGTTAACACCCATGTCAAAAGATCACATTGATGCCACTACTGGAGGTGCCTTCCTCTCCCTCACCATCAATAGAGCAACAGCTCTTATGGAGAAAATAGTGTCCAATCAAGCTTGGGGGGAGGAAAGTCTTGGCAAACAAGAAGATAGCATGCAGACCGTGGAGGAGACGGACATGCCTGCTACAATGGATCTCCTATTGAAAGAACTTGACAAGTGTGCCACCGAAGAAGAAGAAACTTACGACACTGTCAAGGCCATAAACTCACACGTAACATGTGAAGTCTGTGGCAATGTTGGCCATTCAGGGAACGACTGCCCTGAAACCCGTGAAGACGTTACTCACATCAACAACGGGTTCCGTCAGCAAGGAGACCATAATGGGTGGAACAACCAGTCGCGCCCACAAAACCAAGGAGGTAATTCAAACTCAAGGTACAATTCGAATCCTCTCTCCTTGGAAGACTTGGTCTTAGACCAAGCAAAAATAATTGAAGAACTTTCAAAGAAGTTGATGCTTAATGATAAAATAATTGAAAACATGATTTTCAAAATTAAAAGTTTAACCTCTTCTTATGAAAGACAACTGAGCTTTAATAAAATGATAGAAACCCAATTAGCTCAGTTTTCTGCTGCTTTTCCTGTTGTCGGTTCGGGAAAAGTTTTGGGGCAACCCAAAATTTCTCTTGAATCTGTTAAAATGGTCTCAACGAGGTCCAGTGCGCCTCTATGTCGGGAAGACAACAAGTCTCCCTCTACCGAGCCACCACTCATTATCAAGAAGGAGGACCCTGGCCGCCCGACAATCACATGCTTTCGTTGGCCCGCATGTCTTCGAGGATGCCTTACTCGCGATCTTGGATCAAGCATAAACATCATGTCCAAGGTAACATATGATGAAATATTAGGTGGACCTTTGTCCCCTGTACATTTTGAACTGCAGATGGCGGACCTATCACTAAGGAAACCGGAGGGAGTAGCTCAGGGCGTTATAGTAAAAAAATCGAGAAGCGTACATCCCGACGGGACTTTGTCATTCTAGACATGGGTCACAACGAGAGCTGCCCCAATCCTTGGGAAACCATTTCTTAACACTACAAATGCAGTTTTGCACGTGGGATCGGGGCATGCTAGCTTCCATATGCAGGGGGCCAAACAATGAGATGCACATTCAATGGGTTCAACAAGCATAAGAATGCTAAAAACAAGCAGCCCAAGAAGGTAAAGCCACAAAGTGTTAAGCGAGGCATGGCGATTTAAAAGGATGACATCCGCATCCACTTCTCCGGGATCTGGGTAACACTCCGTCAAGCACTAAATGAATGGAGAAGAGTCCTACTCGTCGGACTTTAAAAAGGTGAGCCCTTGCCGAAGGTAAATCGGTAGTTATCTTTTTATTTTACAATAATAATCTCCCCGATAATAACTCCATGATGCTTACGATAAAAATAATAAATAAGAATAAAATTGTTTACCTCTTTGGAAGAATCTTGTTTATCAATGCATGCTTCCTCTTTCTATTTTGGCATGTCTTGGTTTGGAAGTTTTGGTTATACGTATGATCATACTTCCATAGGCGTTTTGAATTGAGCATGGTGCTTAGGTCAAAAAAGTCTACCTTGATCGAGATTAGACATGGAGTCGAGTCCGGTTATTGAACCTAAAATTGCTAGTGTAGAT